>JADLZK010000667.1:0-75148 GCA_015847255.1 Hyparrhenia diplandra | reverse complement strand
GGGAGACCCTCCACCTAACAACCCCCGCAAAACAAGCCCAATACAAAGAGAACTCAACACCAAGAAAGCCGGTGGCGATCATAGCCGTAGATGAACAGGGGATTTCGAGTGCTCCTCCAAGTCACCGAGGGCGGGACCGCGGCGAGTAGCGTCGACATGAAGATACCACTCCGAGTCACTTAGGCAGGACCACATGCGAGGAGCGCCGACATAAAAGATACCCTCCGAGTCACTAAGAACCGGGACCATGGGCGAGGAGCACCAATATGACTACGACAACGACAAGCACCCGGTGGGACGAGGCGAGTGGAGTGCAACAATAAGCATAATTGGGCACAACACGACAATCGGTAAGAAGGCTTGCCCCCATGCCAACACCCCACAAGGTGAAGAGACGATCGTCGCCGTTCACCCCACCACCACGGTGGAGCACACACGAACTCAACCAACAACGTCACCGTGACCACGTTGGTGAGTGCCTGAGGTAACCGTCGCCTACTAGGCCACCATGGCACAACACCTCTCACCCACGGGCCGGCCACCCCTGATGATAGACAATAGACGAACACGACGCCTCCAAGAAGGTAGTGACACTAGAGCGCCACTTGTCATTGGCCCGTGGCAAGAAGCCAGGTTGGGTTTTCACCCTTGTCCATCATGAGAGACACCGGGGGCGACCAAGGCAGGCGTTGGAAGCTGCCATGCTCCGATGAATAAAAACACTACTACGACGCGCCTCCAACAAGGCAAACGGCGCGATTAACGCGCCCCACACCGTCGGCGAGGAACCGGACAAGGATTTCTCCCATGTCTATAGGTCCAATGGAGCAAAGCGGCGCAACTCACCTCCGCGTGGAATCTGCACAAGCCCCGACCGCCCACCGCTCGAGCGGCCCGAGGCGGATCCGATGTGGCGACCGGGGTCAACCACCACCACGATGGAGGAGCATGGCGCGGAGGTGTTGGGGGGGGAGGCGCGGACCACCGGAGGAGCAGGGCACCGCGGCCCCGGCGGCCGGACGGCCCAAGGCTAGAGGCACGCCGTCCCCCGCTGCGGCAAGCGGGACCCCGGCACGCCCGGCGCCCGCGGGGATGGGGGCAAGCGCCAAGTCAAGTGCGGATCCGGCAAGGGAGAGACCAAATCGTGCTACCCGCCCGGGACGTCGAGGTTAAGGTTTGGCCGGTCGTCGAGGTTGGGGTTGGGCCAAACCCGCGGGGGGGGGGAGTGAGCGGAGGAAGGGCCGCCGCCGCCGCTGGCGCGTGGCGGCGGCCGGAGATCTCACCGGGAGTGGGGAGGGGTGGCGGCTGGGTAGAAATGATTGTGCACTAATTTCCTATTGTTACATAGTCGTCAGGGAAATTAACATTGTCATAAATAGTTATTTACTATCGTTGGTGTTGAACTGACAAAAAGTTCATATGTTAACGACAGGGAAATGATGTCTGCAGCGGCAAACCGACACAGGACAAAAAGAATAATTGTCGGTGTCGTGCCATGTTTCCCTGTGGACTTGTAGCCGTCAAAAAAAATTCTGATAACCTTCAACCGGCAAGGAAATTACTATTCATAGGAAACTTTTTTTAGGGGTATTCACAGGAAACTTTATATACACAAAACGATGTTTTCTTAGATACCCAATAACCTTCAAACTTTTTTGAAACCTCAGGGAAATTCAGGTTTCCAGTAGTGGTGGTCTTCATCAAACATGAACACGTAGGCATATGAAATGATGACACTATGTACATTTAGGAAAGAAGAAGAAGAGAGAGAGAGGGGGTTAATTAGTTTGTCAAAACACTTCAATTAAATTTTAGTTAAATCAAAGTTCGCTTTGTTCTACCTGGCCTCAAGATCATCAAAAATCCAAACCGAACAAAACTCTCGAGGTCCTACCGAACTTTTCAATAGCGGCACCTGTAGCTAGCATGCAACAACAAATTGCACTAAAACGCTTCCGCGCGCCCCACATTTGATACCACGCTCCCTTTATATCACTAGCCCTAGTATGCACACCTCTGAGCTCTATCACACACAACATATAACTCTCCCACTCACTCACTCTTGATCTCTCCTTCACCCATGGCAAAAGAGCTGGCCACATCCCCCACCTCACCCCGGTGGATGGTGTTTCCTAAGGTTCGAAGGAGGATGGCGCCGCACACTAGTAGGGATTTTCTCATTGATGACGTTCACCATTGGTCATTGAAAGTGCCAAAATCGTCACCCAAAAGCATCTCGTGACGAGTTTTTTTGACGAAATTCATATAGCCACCGAGGTCGTCGTCACATTTGGTCATCGGTGACGAAATGTATATTTTCGTCACAGATGTGTCTCCAATCGATGACGAATAACGAGTCGTCATGGATGTACTTTCAATCTATGACGATGCCTTTTAGTCATGGAAGAACCATAGTTTTCGTCATAATCTTCCGTCTAACGGCCGTCTTAACGTCGCCGTTAACGGCGTTTTTGTAGTCCGCAGACGATGCGATTCGTCGTCAGCGAGTGTCTTGTTTTGTCGTCATTACCAACCGTTTGGTAGCGTTCGGACGGCGTCGGCGGTGGCGTGGCGTACTATTATTGGTTGGGATTTTTGTCACGGATGGAATTATCCATTTATCGGAGAAATAATTATATATTTGTCACGGAATCACTTATGCGTTCATCACATAAGAAGTTACGATCAGCCCATTTAAGAATCAACCCATTTAAATTTCACAACAAAATATATCGATACAACCCATATATTAATACAGAAATTTAGTATTACAACCCATGTACGTGAGGAGTAAATCGAATAATATAGAGGAAAACTAGCTTGATACTAATACATATTCATCAAAAGCTATTATTAAAGTGGAGCTCAATCTCCCATGGTTTCCTCCATCACTTGAGCATCAAAATCAGTAGAAAATTGCTAGTCAACATGCCCTCCTCTGCCTGATTTACCACCAGCAGTAGTTGCAGCCCCTAAGAATCAGAACACAATATTTCAGGCACACAAGAACTTGTTCTTTACTAGTAGAGATTAGATAATGAGAAAAGTAACATATATGAGTTCACAAACATCTTAGCAATAACTAAGTCTGAATTCAAAACAACAATTTTTTAATTCACTGATGCCTTTTGAATACCAAAGCAGCTTTGTAAACTGGAATGACAGATTTCCAAAAATAATTAGGAAAAAGAAAAAAAGTTTCTAGCAAATAGCACTCAACATGCAGTTAACCCATAGTCAGTTTAAGTGGTAATACATCCACATGTGAGCTATTTTTCAATGATAGATGGAACGTTTAAGAAACAAATCAAATACCTACTAGTCTCATTTTCCGGGTTCCACCGCATTGCACCATGTCGTAACTGCATCGTCCTAAAAATTCACAATTTCAAAAACCATGAATAAACAAACATACATGCTAACCACCTACTACTATTTGTCTCGTCATGTGTAAAGGAATGCCTATGTAATCCACAACACATATATACACTAAGCTCATGAAGCCCAACAAGAATCATCCCCTACCAGGCAGCAACAAGGGCAGCTGAATTCGAGATCTGAGCAGTTGACAATATTGAAATACCATAAACTAGCTAGAAAAATCTAAAAACTTACATAACCAGTTTATTTTGGTGTATAAGCATCTTAAAAAAAATCAAGTGATTTCGACAAAGTGTTAGTGCACATGACTCACAAAGGCATACATGAGTCACATAATCATACAAGACTAACTGAGAGATGTTCATGATTATAAACGATGTATAGTACTATTTTATCAAATCATAGATCTTGATAAGTTTTACAACTCTTGTATCTATGACTTTTTTAGTTGAAATCGTTAGCTGCTTCAAATGTCAACCTGAAGTATATATTGTATTTTTTATATAATGCTAGTTGATAAGACTCAACAATACATTCTTCCATCCTAGTGATTTAGTTGGATTGCTGCCAACTTGGGGGTCGTAGGTTCAACACCTTAGTGTACTTTATTTTTTTTTTTTTTATTTGTCTTTTTCTCCTTTTACTTGTCTAGATTGATTTTTGATTGGGTTGAAGTGGGTGGGTGACGCCTACACACGTGACTAGACGGGGTGGGGCTCGGGAAAAATAGTTTTGATTTGTGAAGAAAAAAGTCACAATCACTTGTGAGGAACTATATACGTTAAATTGTATCCATTATCACAATTGTGGTTGTAGCTCAATGGTAAGGTGAATGGTTGGGATGCCCAAGGTCTTGAGTTCGGACTCTATATGAAGCACTTTTTTTGCATTTTGTAAGATGATTTCATGACTCATTAATACCATATCTAGTGATCATAAACATTTTATTATAAATCCTTCACACCAAAATTTTTTGGACCACAAAAACTAGTTTAATTAATTACTAGTTTAATCGTACATGCACCCATGATTTATTATTCAACTTACAAATAGAAAAAAAATCCATCCCTTCAACATGAAAGGTCATGTAGTGCGGTGGTAGCGCTACTACTTGTGCACTACCTAGTCATGGGTTCGAAGCTCTGCAAGAGCAATTTTTTTGCCAAATACAATTTAACAAAGAGCTCAACGTCGTCGGGGGGACACGCGGGTTGGACCCAAAATTGCCACGTCGACTTGTGCCCCACTTCGTAAAAAAAAAAAAAATTGGAGCGGGTTGTCCGGCGAGGCCCAAAGCTGGCGTCGGGCCGTAGGCGTGGCCCACCGTGCAAAAAAAGTGCTAAACAGCCCACGCATCACATGGGTACACGTGGGGAAACATCAAAATACGAAAAACATAATCTATGACGATCTCCTTTAAGTGTTATGTGACCTTATTTTCATGATCGTCACTAAAATTCAAGCCAAAACTTTGTCATCAAGCACACTTATGACGAAAATAGACATTTCGTCATTGAAGACATATCCTACGTGACGAAAGTGTGCGGCGTCCACGAGCACATCGTCACGGATGATCATATTTCTACTAGTGGCGCTTTCACCTCTTCTTCGACCGTGACCTCACCTGAGTTGGGAACGCAAGCCTTCCGGCCCAAAGTTGTCTTCTTCTTACTCCTCAAGCTTTTACGAATAAACTCAAGTAGATCTCTTTCTCCAAGCCATGCACTTCGAGAGCCACAAATTTTTTTTTTTTTCGTACCATTGGCATGTATTGCATTAAGGAAAGTGAGAATGTTTAAATTACATCCTAATGGGATTCCTTAGCGAGCTGCCCGGAAGCCCATTAGGCGGCACATATAAAAAGGCACCGGCTAGAACGGTGGCGCTTGGAGGGTTGTACTAGGAAGGAAACTAAATGTGCGATGAAAAGCAAGAAGAAGACAGCCGGCTAGCGGAACGTCTTGGCGAGGGCGCGCTCCGCCTGCCTTTCGGATTTGGATCGCGGAATGGCGCCTTGGCGGCTAGGCGGCGATCGCGACGTGGGGTCTCGCCATCGTGGGTCCTGGTAACCCGAGCCCTCGGGCGGTCTTGATCTCCAGCGGCGGCATGTATGGTGCTGCCGCAACACCACCAAGAGCCACAAATGCTACAACTATATATTGCTGTTAGCTCACATCATAGAAGTTTAGTTGAATAAAACTATATTCTAAACAAGATAAAAAAAAATATTGCAACCGAAAGGATCAGGAGAGGGGCTGATGAGGTTTATCTTAAATTTAGCCACAAAACATTGCAGTGGGTTTAGGTGCGAAAACTTCCATGGAATTATATAGAACTTCCACACAAACGTAGAATAATTAGCATTGTTAATTATAACACGCATGTCTGCAAGTTTAAACATAATCATTGTTAATTATAACACGTATGTCAATTAAAATGACACTCAACAACCACCATACCTGTTGAATAGGCAGTCATATTGTTTTCAAGATCAACATTCTGTTGGTTACTCATCTTATACCTCCTTGGTTTTCCGATTTATGTGGGCTACGTACCAAAAAGTTGCAAACATTTGGTTGCCATGGTAGGCATGTGCATGTGTGTCTCTACATTTTTCTCATTCAGGGAGGGAAACCGGAGGGGTTGCAGCCTCTACTGAAATTTTAAAAATTAAATACGTTCGCGTGTCTATACATTTAAGCAAGTCAAGTGACTATACCCATTTTACATTCACCCTTAGCGAAACATATGTTGAGAATACTGAATAGTCACAAAAAGAGTTTTTTTTTTATTATTGATTTTCTACCTCAGTAGTCCCCTCGTTGGATCCTTATCAAAAGCTCAGATTTGTACTAGATCGGGTATCATGTTGAAGTTCACTGGCAATTTCTCTTGACTTGCAACGTCAGCGAGACACATCATCCACTATGGATATAACTCATATGTTATATCATTTTCCTACATTCTTAGCCATTTATATTCCTCTTTGATACCCGCGGTAACGCACGGGGAATTATTCTAGTATCTGGGAATACAGGGGAATACCTCTAGATCCACCCATGGGTTCTTGATCTGTTAGATAGCTAGTTGTAGCGGAGTGAGTTCCAACCCCGCCGTGTGTGCTACAACTACTTCATATTTCTGGTGCTGGCCATGCTAAGAAGGCAGACATGGCGTATCGTATGGTCCGGCGTGGGAGCATATGCTCCTGAGAGCAAAAAAAAAAAAAAAAAAAAAACGCCTTCAGTATATAACTATATGACCGAATGGAGGTTTTAGGGATTCAACCATCAATTGAAAGCAACATCCTTTCTTCTCATGAGTTATATAAGGAGCAAACATATTGGGGATGCACTTAATTCTTTTAACCTCATTCGTGCGAAGAAAACACCTTGCACCAGATTATATATAATGCATGTATTTATATCTGGGGAACAAAGAAGCCTGAGCAGGCAATGTTGTTCCAGAGGGAAGCAAGAGATAATGGTGTAATCCCAAGCATCAACGTACTGCTATGAGCATCTTGTTCTCTTGCTGTACGTGCTCCTCCGTCAAAGATATATATATATATCAAATTATTGCATGCGGCCGGCGGCCGGCCGGTGACGATCAATTGACGTCGTATTGCATGCTTGATCGATCTTTAAGATGGAGGGGTGCATGCCTGCCTGCAAACCTCTTGGAAGTGTACCTCCTCCTGGGTGCAAGACTTGTTGCAGGCAGCGGTGATCACGGCCGCTTTCAGCTTGTAGTCCTTTTCGCACTGCTGCTCGCAGGCTATCTTCGCCGGCGGCGGCAGTGGGATGCACTTGTCATGGCACTGGAATCTCGCGTAAACCAGCTGGTTGGCGTGGTTCTGGAGCTCGCAGCCTTCCTTGCAGACGACCAGAAAGGGCCCCTTCCTGCCATCGCAGAGATCGTCGCAGGTGAAGGGTTTGTCTGAGTCCTCCGCCTGTGCTGTCAGTGGGACGGAAACTAGCGCCAGGGCTAGCCCCAAGAGCAGCGCCATGGTGGTCTTCATTCTCTCGCTCGATCGCCGATCGACGACGATATATACGGGCGTTTATTTGTTGCTACTGGCTAGCTGTTGCTGATGAACAAACATGGTTGGTTGTTGGCTACATATATATAGGACATCGATCATCGCAGAAAGGAGACCCATCAAAGTGTGTGGCCATGAGAGTTTGCCTCCCTACCTCTCTCGATCTCCTATATATAAATGCATGCAATTCCTAGCTCCCATGATCATCCTTCTTGGGTTTTCCGTTTCATGTGGGCTACGTACCACACCACAAAAAGTAGCAATGACACGTCGTCTGAGCATTTTTGGCAAGTGGCCATACTAGCTCATTTTATTTTTTTCGAAAGCTGCCCGTATTTTATTAAGAAAAGTGGGAAAGTTCAGCGCACACTAGTGAAAACCTCTAGCGAGTTGCCCGGGGTTCCACACATATAGAGGGCACCAGCTTTAACAGTAGCTCTTAGGGTGTCGTACTAAGAGATAAACCAATTTCGCGACTAAAGGCCCTAAAACTAACTAGGTGATGGTGGGAAAGAAGAGCCTCCACCCCGCGGAAGCCCGTTGCGACCCAAGCCTCGGTCACCTCACGAACGACTGCGAGAAGAGCATGTGGTGAGCTTGCGACGCCAACACCGTCGAAGGTGTGCCTGTTCCTCTCCTTCCGGGCGACCCGGAGAGGCGAGTAGCACAATGGAGTCGAAGTTGCGCCTATAGTTGTGAGGTGCCGGCGCACGCTTTGCGAGCCACCAATCCACCAGCCTGTCATCTGTAGAAGGGGCTAGGTGATCGATGCCCAACCGTGACAGATACTAGCTCATTTTACATTCACTCTCGAGGTCCTATATATCGAACTTTGCGGTGGGGTGTGTGTGGTAACCTTGGTTACCCAATCCCTATTTATATTTGTTTCAAACTTATCCTGCTAATGAAAAACAAGCAATGGCGTGGTCGAAAAAAGATAAAAAAAAAACTCCGATAGCATCACCTTTGGCTAGCATGCAACAACCACTTGCACTCAAAACTAACGTTTCCGCACGCCCCACATTTGGTACCAAGTTCCCTTTACCTCACTATAGCCCTAGAGCATGCACCTAGGAGTTCTGTCACACACAACATAACTCGCACTCTTGATCTCTCCTTCACCCATGGTCAAAGAGCTCCGATCCCCACCTCACCCTGGTGGACGGTGTTTCCGAAGCTTCAAAGGAGGATGGCGCTCACAGCCTCACCCCTTCTTTGACCATGACCGCACCTGAGTTGGGGAACGCAAGCCTTTCCCAAAGCTGTCTTCTTATTCCTCAAGCTCTTCTTTCCCAAACCTGAGATGGCCACTAGAAAGTCCACAAATTACTTGCACTCACAAACAAACGACCAACTAGATTGAGTGGAAACAATGTCAAAGAAAGAAGTTAAAATAAACAAACCAAACTAAATATAAAGTTGTTTTTTCCGAAGTTTAATTAGCTTCTTTCAAGGAACCACCAACGTCTCTTTGGAGTAGATCGTGAACAACCACCCAAGGTCAAGCTCTAGCCGAATTTCTTTCAGCCATATTTCTTGCTTCACTGTTGGACTTCTTCTCTCTTGCCGAGGTGAAGTACGAGTCCTCACAATCTTTCCAATGGTTCTCCTCAGGCACATGAACATGCAAGATAATGGCTAGCCATGGCTTGACATAATAGAAACAAACAAACTTGACGAACCCCACAAGTTCTCACGGATTTGGTTGCTCGCTCTTGCTCTCAATCGCCAAAGTCTCAACCCAACTCGATTAGTAGATTTCTTATAAAATCGTACAAATCTCACAACACTGTGTGTGTGTGTGTGTGGGGGGGGGGGGGGAGCTCTAACAGGTTTTGGCTTCAATATGGTTGTGTGGGAGAACCAACGAACCTTCAAATGAAGCAAAGGTACCTCCTAGCTACATCACAAATTAGTCGTTACATTTAGTCGTTAAAAAAAAAAAATGTGTTACTTTCACATGTTGATAAAACAAGTCACCACATGAAAAATGAAATAAAACTTCTTTCTCTGATTTCAATGATCTTGGACTCTAGAAAAAGATTATTCATAGGGATAATCAAACCCAACAGAAAAAAAAAAAAAACTCAAGAGCAACAACAAGCTAGTACAAGTATTGTGCCGGGTTAATTTTCTGTCATGTTGAACCTTGGTATTTAGTTAGTTTAAGCACTTGAGACTTGTCAAACTATGCACTTGGTAGTACGATGCCATACCAATACTCAAGATCACAAGATATGTCTACTAATTCACTCTTGAGTTTACGATATCTTGATGCTAATTCTTATCAATACATATATATATCGCTCTAATTAGCATTCACGTGAATGCTAAGCTAGGCTGGGAGGAATACTTTTATTCCGTAATCTAAAAAAAAAAATCAATACATATATATCTATATAAGGAATTGCAACACTTTTTGTCTCATTCTTCGTTTCAACACAACCTTGAGCTATAATTTGAACCATTTCAACACATGGCTTCAAGTCACTTGATACACCAATGATTTTGACGCTTCATCAAGAATGCTAGGTCACCCGTATGTACATACAAAAGAGCTTCAATTAGGAGCTAGGCGGCCGGGGTGCAATCCTTCTTGCATGCTTCGATACGATGCGGATCCTTCTCCACCTTGCTGCAGACCGTGTTGCAGCTAGTGGTGATCTCTGCCGCTTTACTATCGTACTCTTTTTTGCATCCTTCCTCGCAAGACTTCATGTCAGGGACATTGTCGTATTGGGTGCATTTGCCCAAACACGCAACATTCTCCAAGGACACCAAGTTGGCGCGCTGGGAGAGGGCGCATGACTCCTTGCAGTTGCTGTTGATGGCCGGATCCTTCTTGTCTGCACATTTAGCGGCGCAGAAGTCTTCAGCTGCCTTGTTTGCATCATCGCTCTCTTCTGCCTCTGTTATGAGCGGTACGCCCACTAGTGTGAGGGCTAATATGAAGAACGCGACGGCCATTGTCGTCATGTTTTGGGTGATATGGGTGTCGTTGCTGTTGAGCTTTGGTGTTGATGGAGGAGATGACCAGCTTTGCTTATTATAGAATAATAACATGATTTGGTTGTGTATATATATGGGACATCGCAAAAAGGAGATGTAAATGTGTGGCCATGAGAGTGTTGTTTTCCTCCCTACCTCCTCTTGATTCTAATTGCATGTATATCTATATATAGACACATGCATTTTCCTAGTAGCTCCTTGGTTTTCCGTCTTATGTGGGCT
This sequence comes from Hyparrhenia diplandra, assembly GCA_015847255.1. Classification (NCBI taxonomy): domain Eukaryota; kingdom Viridiplantae; phylum Streptophyta; class Magnoliopsida; order Poales; family Poaceae; genus Hyparrhenia; species Hyparrhenia diplandra. The sequence continues at coordinate 64,494 of JADLZK010000667.1, read as the reverse complement.
ACCACACAAAATTGGTTGCCATGGTAGGTATGCACGCGTGTCTATACATTTAAGCAAATCACATTCACTCTTAGCGAAATATGTTGAGAATACTGAATAGTCACAAAAGGAGGGGTTTTTCTATTGATTTTATATTTGTGCCAACTGCCAACAACCACACAAATACAGAATGCAACACCTTGTACTTGTACAAGAATTTTGGCTTTACACACCATCACTTAACGGTGATCCATGCAACTAAGCTCTCTCACACACAACAGAAAAATCTCCCCTCAGGGCATGGCCAACGTGGGCAGACAACAGTGCTTGCCCCATGAAAAAAAAGGTGACCCTCCACTATGTCCGATGGAGTTATGGACTACGCCACCGTTTTACTCAACACAAACAGTAATGTGTTGCCTCTTCAAGGGTCCACGGTCTGCACCCTACTAAAGAAAGTCTGTAGGGAAAGGCTGAAAGCAGACGTGGTCACTGCTCCCACCACATCGCGCTCCATAGCTATTGCTTGTGACTTTTGTCGTATGAGGAGGTAGTTTCTTGCAAGAAAATCTGATAACCTACGAGGCTATATATACTTCCCCGTGAGATGGAATGCCGAGATGGACATTGAGGCATCATGCCACAGTGGTGCATTAGGGAAGACCTCGTGCACACTCTATCGCTCACTCATGCTTGCTTTTGCCACCATGCATGGCGCAAAGAGATTCCCATCTCAACCTCGACGGAGTTTCTTGAAGGTTCAAAGGAGGATGGTGGCCTTTGGCTGAACAAAAATCTCACGCCTGAGTTCCATGTGAACCCTAGTTATTTTTGTGCGCAAAACCTGAAGGTGGACACACTAAACGGATTTGTCTGTGAACTGACAATTATAGTTTTTTTTTGTTTGCATTACTATTTAACTTAGAGATGAAATATCTATTGTTAGGTTTGCAGCCAAACCTTCAGGCTCTCTACAAAAAATATCTATTGTTAGGATTGCAGCCAAACCTTCAGGCTCTCTGCAAACTGTTTGACTAGAGCACCAATACATGGTGCTGGGCTAGTGCTTCCAAGCTCGAGACCCTTCTCATTGGATCACGAGTTTCATAGTTGTCTAGTTTTCCGGGTCCTTAGGGGTTGTTTGGTTTGTGGGTTTGCGTTTGTATTCAGGTTAAAGTTTTTTTTTTTTTTTCCTAACTCTTCTATTGTGTTTTCTACTTAATGAAATGGCACGTAGCTCTCATGTGTTATTCAAGAAAAAATATAAACATATTATTTTTAGAAGCAGATAATATAAATACGTTTTCGAGGAAAGACAATATAAGTATGTTTTTAACCCTAACTCTATGTTTTGTCTTGTGCTTTTTTTTTTTTTTTTTATACTTGTTTCCTATGGGTTTTATCTCTAGTCACCCCAACTAAATTTTACAAAAAGGCTAAGTTGTTTGCTGACATGTTGTAGTAGAGAACGTGATCCTATGCACACCGGCCTTTATACGCAACCGTCACACTAGCAATCGGAACGTCCCATCTTCAATCCGGCGGCCATCAGGAACGTCCATCTTCAATCGGCGTCGCCATCCCGGTCGTGCCGCCAGTCTCCATCTTCCTGAGCGCAGGCCTCGCATCTTCCCTTGGACGTCCGTTCGCAGGGGCGGACCGCGGCGAGTCTGGGCGGGGGCAACGACCGCGGCGAGGCAGGGCAGGGATGGCGACCGCGGCGAGGCACTCATGGCTGGTTCTGCTCCAGCTCCCGAGGCCGCCGCCACCGTCCTTGTACGATAGCTCCTCGTCCTCCTACTACGACCTGATACGCTGATGATGCTTTTCTTCAGTCAGGTGGAGCGCGCGGTTCTGAATCTCGAGATTTCTGAACTGCTGCTGCCTGTATGTCTGTTGTTCTGAATGAACAAACGAACAAAATAAAGAAAGGTCTGCACAAACCTAGCCTTTTTGCCATGGAAACTCGCCAGGAGCAGGAATTGCGTGCGTGTGCTTGAATAATCCACAGTTTTGTGACGCTGTCTCTATCTATTTATTTGTGTAATGTAACTCCATTGCTTCGGAAGACTGAATGGTCATGGACGCTGCCTTTTTGTGAAGATGCTGTCCCCTGCCTCAAATTCTAGATGCCTTGGATGGATCAAACACTCTTGCCTCTGATGAATGATTGATTGATGATCTTAACCGCTGTTAACTGCTAGCGGGTTGGAGATGACCGCAGAAGCTTCAATCATCAAGTTCAAGTTTATGAGCACGATCTGCACGGCGGCGGCGGCGGCGGCGGTGTCCGCTCGTGAACTCCTGGCGGCGTGACTGGATTAGGCCGCGTGCGTGGGGAGGAGACGGGATTAGGCCGCGTGCGTGGGGAGGAGACGGGATTAGGCCGCGTGCGTGGGGAGGCGGGGGGTTAGTGCAAGATTGCCAAGGCCTGGCAGGCGTTTTTTTATAAAAATAGCCGCTCTTGCTGATGGCCGCGGGATGGAAGATGGACGTTCCAGATCGCTTAGTGTCAAGACGATTGGCCAGATAAGGTGGTGTCTTGACATGGATAGTTCTCGTAGTATTAATAGGGGAAGGTAATATAAATATGTGAAACTCATAAATAAAAAAAGGTAAAAACAAAAATAGAGGGAAACGACCGGAGCCAGGCCGGTCCAAACAAACACTCGTCCCATAGCACGCCACCACGACTGACCCAAACTCCGAACTCCGAAGGGGTACCCGTACCCTTTCCGCCGCCGCCGCCCCGCCCGTCCACACGCACCCCACAGATGCCACCAGCCGCCCCTGCTGCCGGCGACCACGTCCGCAGCGCTGACCATCTCACCGCCCGCCTCGCCATGCCCGGCATCCTCCTTGCCCCGCTCACCTGCCGCTCCACCTCTCGCGGCCCCTCCTCGCCATTCTCTCGAACACCTTCTCTGCGTCCGCGTCCTCGTCTCCCGAGGACGCCCGCCTCGTGGCCGCGTCCAAGTCCGCCATCGCCGCCTCCTTCCACGACTGGTTCCTCGAGTCCCGCAGCCCCGCGTCCGAGTCCGCGCCCGTGCCGCCCAGGGCGCTCGATGCGATCTACGGGGCGCTTGCGTCCGATGACACGACCGCGCTCGAGGCGCTCCCGCTCACGGAGAAGCTCGTCCTCGCCGTGCTCGGTCACCGCCCACGGGGACTCCGCTACGCCGATGCCCTGCTGCTGCTCCGCCTCAGGTTCTTCGACTGGTCGGGCCACCGCCCGCGCTACCGCCACACGCGGGTCGTCTACCACGCCGTCTTCCGCCTCCTCGCCTGCGGGCGCCGCAACGCCGTCCTCCTCGACTGGCTCCGCCTCTTCTCCGACACCCCCACCACCGGCGGCCACTGCCGTCGCGCCCGCCTCGACGATGCCGTCGCTCTCCTCGACACCATGCCGTTTGCTGAGGCATCCCGTGGCCACGCGGCTGGCTCCATCACATCACCGAGTTCTGCCGCCGTGGACGTTTTGATGAGGCAGCCCAGCTCGTCGATAAGTTTCCGTCCTGTGATGTGTATGATGCTTGGATCCATGGACTCAGTGAGGCTGGAAGGCTTGATGCTACGATGAAGTTCATCTTGATAAGAAGGAAAGTGAAGGCTACATCCTTGTTGGGAAGCGCTGTGACAAGCTTGTTTATCACTTGCTTCTCAAGAACAGACTTGGCGAAGTGTATGGCATGCTTGTTCAAATGATGGGGAAGGCATTGCTCCTGGCATACCCACCATGAATGCTGCGCTTTGCTTCTTTTGCAAGGCTGGTCTTGCCGAAGTAGCCATGCATTTGTATAGGTCGAGGATGGAGCTTGGGATCGACCCAAACAAGGATGTCTACAATAATCTGATCAAGGCACTGTGCCGCGGTGGGGAGACAGAGGGAGCATGCCTGTTATTGGAGGAAGCTATGACAGCCTGACAGGAGGGTACTTTCCGGGGCGTCAGACATTTTCCATGCTTACAAATGTGCTGTGTCGAGAGGGGAAGCTGGATAGGGTGCGGGAGCTGCTAGACAGGGCACTTAAGCAGGAAGTCTGGACAATTGACTCTGTCTTGGCCAAGTACCTCGCGGCACTATGCAAGAGTGGGAACGTGCAGGCAGCATGCGAATTGCCCAACCCGAAACCTCTATCAGTCAGTTGTTTGTGCTTTGTGTGAGTTGAACAAGTATACCGAGGTTCTTGATCTGTTAGACAAGCCAGTTGAGGCGGAGTGAGCTCCAGCCCCGTGTGTGCTACAGTTACTTTATTTCTGGTGCTGGCCATGCTAAGAGGGCAGACGTGGCCAAGGCAGTATATGACCGAATGGAGTTTTCAGGGATTGAACCGTCAATTGAAAGCAACATGCTTCTTCTCATGAGTTATCTAAGGAGCAAACGTATTGGGGATGCACTTAATTTTTTAACCTCGTTCGTGGGAAGAAAACACCTTGCACCAGGTTGTATAATGTATTCATATCTGGTCTATGTGAAGCTAGGAAGCCTGAGCAGGCAATGGTGTTCTGGAGGGAAGCAAGGGATAATGGTGTAATCCCAAGCATCGGCTGTTATGAGCATCTTGTTCTCTTGCTGTGCTCTGTCAGAGATTATGGCACTGCTGTAAAGGTTATTAATGATTTCAGAGAAACAGGTCGCCCTGTATCAGCTTTCTTGTGTAATGTGCTTCTCTTGCACACATTGATGAGCAGCGACCTTCTCAAGGCCTTTTACGTTCAAGAGATAAATCAAAGCCTCTACAAGTGAAGGGTGAAGAGATCCAAGGTAAGGAGGCAGGAAGGCTCTTGATTGGTGATCTAGTTTCCTCATTTGCAAGTGGTATTAGAAACATGAGTGACTTAGAGCATTTGGGAGAGGAGATGGAAAAGTATTTTCCTGTTGATATTTACACTTATAACATGCTGTTACGAGGGTTTTCTATGGCCGGAAGGATGGACTGTGCCTGTAATTTGTATGAAAGGATATGCAGGAAGGGTTATCAGCCAAATCGATGGACTTTTGATATAATTGTGCATGGTTTCTGCAAGAATGGTGACATAAATGAAGCTGAGAGGTGGATGGATGCAATGTATCGAAATGGTTTCTATCCCACTTGGTACACTATGAGGTTATACAACAATTTATTGTTGCGAGCAAATGATCAGAGGATCGTTTCTTTTGTATAAGTAACTATATCTATTTCATATTCAACTGGTGGTCTGCTCTCTGCCTTGATTCTATTACGCAGATGACACAGGTAACTTTAAACCTTTCTATTATTTCAGCTCCTATATTGTACTATGAGATTTGGAATTTGAGAGCTTTCATGCTTCGTATGTCTTCTGTAGTCTGAGAAACTGTGATAACCAACTGTAGTTCCCTACATTTTCTTAGAATGCACAAAGACTAGTTTTGAAAGAAGTTTTCTTTGCAAGTTTCTCCCCTGCATAAAGTTGCTTAATAATTTGATCAGACCATGTTCATGGGATCTGCAAATAGCTTCCCTGCATAAAGTTTCTTAATAAAAGGTGAATATGTATTGGCAGTTCTTTGCAAGTTATATCATGTATTCATGTGTTATTCGAGCTGCACCCATTGAACTCACCATTTTCTGTTCAAAATATTGGTGTCTGTAGTTATTTTGTGTATACAGGTGTCCGATGGACCAGAGATTTAGGATTATGTTACACTTAATGTTCCTGTATAAGCATATAGTGTTCATGAATCTTATTGTTTACTAGAAGAGTGTTTGACGTGATTTCTTTGTGGATACTGTCCGTTGCGTAAGCACATCACTAAATCGCCTGATGTTTCCTTGTGTTACCTTACAGCTGATAATGCCTGACATTGTTTCCTTATGTTTTCAGCTCTTTGCAGGCATTCTTTTGGAAGATCGAATATACTTTTTGTAGAGATGTACTCCGAGATTTAACACTTCCAGGAATCACATCTCATCTATTATCACTTGGTGTCTTGGCAGCTTCTAGGATATATCAGTTTACGTGTAGCATGGAGTTCTCCTTTGACTTTGATGCATTCTAGTGTTACACAATTTTGCTGTAAAATTATACCTTGTGCCCAAAATTTTCAAGGTTCTTGGCCATTCAATTGTTCACGACTGTATCTAAATGGACCAAATTGTCAATCTCGCTATAATCTACTAGATTATAGTAAGAGTGCCCATTCTTTACAATTAGAGTCAAGCACTATACTAGAATAGAGGCAATGAGGCAATTGTCCAATGCGTACAGAAGACGGATCCATTGGGTAATGCGATTTCAAACATCTAACCAGTTTCTTGTCCTTTGACAGTTCAGGTTTTTCATATGGAGAAGATTGATTTAGAAAAACACAATTGCTTATTAATGTTTCATTCAGAAGCCCTTGCGATCCAGACGAGGGCAAGATAATTGAGTACTTATAGATTCTGGAAGCTTTCCTTCGCTAGTTAATGCAATTATGTTTTTTTTTCCATTTTTGATGCTGAAAGAAATGGATTTTGTTGGAAGATGACCAAGTATGCCTGGTTGAAGCTTTCTGAGCAGATATTACTCTCATTATCGCCTCAGTTTGGCGAGGGGACAGTTCAATCACATTTGTATGTTCATGGCCATTTTGGATGCCAAATAAAAGAATGTCAATAAAACACCGATGCTATACAGTCACAGACGTTTATTTGATTACGCTGGTGAGAAAAACAAATTCTCATAAAGCCTAATACAGCAAAGCAAACGCTTATATAAATCAAAACCCAGAAACTAAAAACTGTGATGGCATGGAGGAATGAGGATGAAACTATATATATGCGGATTGAGGATAGCTGAAACACTGCACTATGTACTGTCACTCAAATACAAGGCTGAGGTTCCGTGCTAACAGAATTCCACAGAACACTGCTTATTACACGCACAGACAAAAACTAAGGCTAAAGAAATGAAAGAAGGTTGTAAGCTGCCACAACTATTCCTGCATAAAGAAAAACAGCTTCAGCAATGGTATGTCGTGTGGAGAATAGACATCACTACTAAAAGCAGTTCTCACCTAGGCATGAAGAGCACAACATGGGTAATGCGCCTTAAGCATCAGTCAATATCCAAGCTGGAGTACGGCTCATGACCAACCTGGGCAGATTTAGAGATTCATATAAAGGTTTTGCACGAGAAAAGGAGAATACAGTTGCTTGAGGAATAATATCATGAGGCTTGCATAATGATAGTGAGGAATCAATTGCAACCACTGGATCTGGTATACAGAGTAGTATTTTTTGCTGAGTTAGAAGTCTGAATTTACCGAGCAATCATCGTGAACACGCCAGATTGTTTCGCCTAAGAGGTTAGCAACTGAAAGAATGGTCAGCTGTGGAAAAGTCTTCTCCTCCTTTAGAGGGATAGTATTTGTGATGATTACTTCTTGAAACAATCCACTTGATAACCTTTCGATGGCAGGTGGGCTGAAAAGGCAATGTATAGTTATACAAACAGAAAAAACCAGGTCGCTACAATGTATGGCCACTGGAAAGAAAACAGTATTGACTTAGGTTAGTTTCTAACTTTCAAGAATGAAAGCATACCTAAAGACAGCATGTGTACAACAAGCATATACTTCTCGAGCTCCTTCCTGATGCAGTAGCTCAGCTCCTTTGGCAATAGTACCTATTTGTGTTTGATAGTTCCACGAGGATATTGATATAACAAAGCAAAGTATCTCAGGTAACTAGTTTATCATACAATGTCATGTACAATATTCTTGACTAGTGATGAAGGAATGTGGCACAATTCATCAGGATTTAAAGTTTAAATTACAGCTTAAATTATATTTCAGGCCAGTCAGAAACCATACTAACAACAACAACAACAACAACATAGCCTTTTGTCCCAAGCTAGTTGGGGGGCTAGAGATGAAACCCATAGGAAACAAGTATAAAAGGAACAAAAAAATATGGCACAAGACAAAAGATAGAGTTAGGGGTAAACAGGAAAAGAAACAAAGGTCACGGTTCAAGCACGTTGATTGCTAGTCTCCAAGCGCTCCTATCCATAGCTAATTCCTTAGAGATATTCCACTCCTTAAGGTCTCTCTTAATTGTCTCGTCCCAAGATAGTGGTATAATATTCCATTCATTCAGTAGGTTCTTCTATGACAGATGGCACAGCTAATCCTTGACTAGTTACTGCATGGCAGTTAGCCTCAAGGCCCTCAATGCTGTTGAGTTGTTAATAAGGCATAAACTCATGGCCTAACTGCCCATTTTGAAGGGAAAAATATCCAATCTAAGAATTGTTTTCTAGGGGACAATGTACCTGCTGTGTCGATCATATCATCCATCATAACAGCCACTTTTCCTCTCACGTCTCCAATAAGATTCATTACCTGTAACACATGACAAGATGTACATGCTCATTCTAAAGAACTGAGATGAGCATGGCAATTGATGTGTATTGAATGGGAAGTAATATACTCAGAGTAGGAACAAGTCCTTTTTTTTGCCCCTCAAAAAAGCCTTCTGTTTGATCTCTAAAAAACTTTTTTGTTTGCCTAGTGTTGACCCTCGTCTCCAATACTGTCTAGAACTTAATTACTAAAACTGCCTCAATTTAGACTGAGCCCCTTCGAAGCGGTTTTCTGGCCCCATTTGCAGGGGTGTGGTTTCTGGAAGAAAGGTTTCCAGAGACACTAATTCTAAAACAGGTTTTCCTAGTTTCTGGTAAAATCCAAGAAACATTTTTGGTTGTCTTCAAATCCCTGAATAATTTGTTGGGAGTCCCTAGTTTCTCCCCAGAAACGGTTTCTGTTAGGTGAGGATTCTCCTGTTTCTGGAGATAAACAGTTTAAGGAAACAGGGCCTTTGTGTCATGTCAGCGATTTTGATATCCCACATGTCATTGTCATCCTCTACCCTTCTTCTACCTCTCCCTTCCCTTTCTGGCCAGGACAGCATATGGTGGTAGCGCCCCTTGTGATAACTGACTCACCAAAGGGCAAAGGCAGATCTAGTCACCCCATCTACAAGGCAGCATCTGTCCCGTTGCTTGCCCTCTCACCTCGACAAAGCTCATGTGTGCAGAATGACATGACCAGTGTTAGACCAACGGTTAGGGACGGTGTGGCCCACAGAGGTTCTGCATCCCCGGGGGGGCAGTAGTTACTGGTGTGCGTGCAAAGTCCAAGTGGTGGCTCCGTGTCCGTGGTGCAGGTCTGCATTGATGCTCCAGGCTCCAGACCAGGCGGCGCCTGGATAGCCAGGTGTCCGGCTGGCCGCCGACTTTCTGCTTGGATCAAAATGTGAGGGGAGAAGAGATGGGAATGGGCACAGGTCACCAAGCTCCCTTTCTTCTTTGCACGTTCCTACAGTCGCGAGCACTGTGCTCCCTTCCTGCCACAGTGCCGCTAGCCATCAAGATCTGGAAACATGTGAAATGAGAGGGGAGAAGATGAGGTACGGAATGACCTATGGGACCCTGCCACATAATGTCTTAGATTCCTGGCCAGAAAAACAAAAAAAGCAAACTTGCCACCAAACCATCCAAATACTAACCAAAAAGGGCTTGAGGGTAACCCAAAACCAAGTGGGTTTGATAGTTGAGATACTGTGCTTAGATATTACTAATTTATTAGAGTTTAGAGTAACAATTAGACAAACACTAAAGTTGGGTTAAACATGGACTTATCCCATCAGGTTCAGAGTACCATGTGAAGATTTTCTTCTGTACATCCAAATCAGATGAGTTACTGAAGTTGATATTTTCTTCTACACATACCAATTTGGCCAGCTACACTGTTTAAGCAAATAACATACTAACATAGTACAATAATACTTGCCTCAGCGACATTATGTCCCTGCCTTCTTTTATCTACAATAGCTAGAGGTGCATCTGACAGCTTTTTGGCAAAAGCACGTGCCCTGGCAACACCTCCAACATCAGGAGATACAACCACCAAGTCATTTGAACATATTGTCTTGCTGGCGAGATAATCAAGAATAACAGGCTTCACAAATCAAACAGGAAAAAATAGAAAATAATTGTAAGAAGAATGAATACCATCATAAACACTAAGTCTTAAAGGAATTGATAAATTTAAGTAGCATTCTTCAGTACATATACCTGGCCATAAACATGATCTACTGGGATATCAAAGTATCCCATTGCTTGACTGGAATGAAGATCACAAACAAGGACACGGTTAGCACCAGCTTCGTAATCATATTAGCCACAAGCTTTGCAGCTATAGATTCCCGGCCCTGAGACTGAAAAAAAAAAAAAAAAGGAAAAGGTGCTTTTATTAGTACTAAAATGGCAAGGAGACATACTTTTGTCACATCCAGCAATGTCTTTTAATTTGATAGATGCTAGGAAGATAGAATCAAAAGGAATAACAGAATTTGTAATGTCATTGAGCATTGACTTCAATTCCTCTTGTTTATGGATATTGAAAAGCATCCACAAGCAAAACGGTCTAAATACATATATTCCAAAGTTGCCAAGTGCTTGAAATCTTATTATACTCCAGTAGCCATCCTAGGCCTTTGGATGAAATCCAACCATTTCAATCGATGCTGGTGATCAGAAATTTGCTGGTTCCAAGCAGTTTAAAAATAACAAAACTGTTGAAATTTTGCCTATGCACCTTCTATGGCTAAAGACCTGTAAATACTGAAGCGGTACAAGCACAAAGAGTCTTTTTTTCATAATAAAAAGAACAACCTTGAAGCCATTAAAACAATTTGAGAAGCTGCACTAAAGCAACATTACCTTTCTGTCAGCCCTTGCATAACCAAAATAAGGGATAACTGCAGTAATATTCTTAGCAGATGCTCTCCTACAGGCATCAATCATGATCAGAAGTTCCATAAGATTTTCATTTGCTGGAGGGCACGACGGTTGCACAAGAAAAACATCACAGCCCCGTACGCTTTCTTGCAACTGAACATATATTTCACCATCAGCGAACCTCTTTATGTTAATCTTCCCAAGTTCAAGCCCCAAGTAACTTGCTATTTCCTGTTCATAGGAATATAGGACACCATAAAGAAATTAGGGATGAAAGAGATAACACATTTCAAGTTTATTATTCTTCGCCCTTCAGAAGTAAAAAATCTATTGAAGTTCAACTTATCCTTAATTTCAATCCACCTTTTATAGCAATCATTATTCCAAACTCAAAAGAAGTTAATGTACTGAGTACTCTAAGGTGGTCGCTGGTTAGTACTGTTTAATAGGTCCAAATTATTCTTCATTTCAATCCACCTTTTATACCACTCACTATTCCAAACTAAAAAAAAAAAAAAAAAAAAAAGTTAACGTCCTGAGTGCTGTAAGGTGGTAGCTGGCTAGTACTGTTTAATTGGTCGCCTCCAATAAACTCAAAGCAGGGCTAGAATAAAGATTGGAGAGAAGAACATTGCTCCATGCTAGACTCAACTGACCTGGGAAAGGGAAGGATTGGCTGTGCCTGAGAAGATACGCAGCCTCGTGTCGTTCCTCATGTTTGGATCCCGGAAAACCGGCAAGTTTACAGGAGTCAATAGTGACCTGTCGGGCACCGGAATGCAAGGCAGTGCTCCATTGATTGCCCTCAGAGAATCAATCTTTTTACACCTCTGCACACATGGAGACCATTTTTAGCTTATATAAGCAGGCAGAAGTTCAATAAAAAAATGTGCAGGCTCGGCATGATTACTCTCAGCAACTTCCATTTACTTGCAGGTGCGAGATGGGTACTCTCTAATATAAACAGAACCTAAAACATACTACTAACAAGCATCGAAAAAGCTTTAAACCAGCTCTTGCGAAAAAGTAGTGGATTCCCGAGCTCCGAACGCCGACTGCCGCCATAAAAGCACCGGTGAGCCCGGATATCCAGGTGGCGAGTGATTATTGCCGGAACAGAGCAAATAAGAACGGGGAGGGGGGGATCAGGAGCTCACCACGACGCCGGGGACTGAGCGCGAGCGGCGCAGGAGGCCCCCACTGCGGCCGGCGCCGGGACATGCCGCCGCTGCCGCCGCGGCAGCGGAGGTGGGGAGCAGCAGAGCGGCATGCGGAATCGGGGAAAGGTAATGGATTCGCGGAGGCGCTGGTGGCTAGGGTTTAATCCCGTGATTCCCGTCCGGTGGCAAGGGTTTTTCCGGTCTCTAGAATAACGAATAATCACATGAATGAATCTTTCAGATAGTGAGGTTTTGGTAAAAAAAAAAAAGTGTTTTCACGATTTTTTATAAGCAATTCACCATAAAATTAGGATAAATAAATATTTATTCAATACCTAACTTACCTATGTTTATTTTAATTTTTGACCTAAACTCTACGGTTGCCCGCTTTCTATCTTTCTATGAAAAAAGTAAGGAGGTCTTATCCACAATCCCAAAATTGATTTTTAATCGGGCACGCTCTTCCTTGAGGGCGGGATGTGGGAGAGGCACACGCCGCTAACGCCGACGGGGTGCGAGTGCGGGCGAGGTCGCCGAGTGTCGGCGGGACTCGCGTCGAGACATCGGGCGGGGAGTAGAGCGCCCGGTTCGTGGACGCGTCGTCCCCGTGCTATGGAGCTGCCCACTGCCGCTCGAGAGCAAGAAGAAGAGAGAGAGGTAGAAGAAATGGGCGGGGCTAAACCGACATTTCCCCACCTCCCTCTCTTCACATACGGTGGAAATTAATAAAATAAAAAGTGCGGTATGCTATGGCTAAAATTCAACAAACCAAAATGTGTTCCAAAAAAAGGCTCAATTTTGGATAAGCCCTAGCAAATGCGCATCACTTTGAATGTACCACGGCCAATTCCCCATGTATATATTGTTCAAAGTGACTTGGCTTCACTTGGGTCAATAAATGTTATGTCGAATAGTTGTATAATTAGGAAGCCTATGTTACTTATGCACGCAACTTGTTGTTTTTCATGTATAATTCATCCACATGATTTCTTATGCATTGAGGTGACATCTGTCATATGCTTATTTATATGTCTACAACATAAAAAAGAACGAAAAGTAAGACGCCTAATGATGAGGCAATTTTTGGTTTGTCCGCCGCCTCTCTCGCATGCGATCCCCTCCCCCACACTCACCTATTTTTAGAAAGCCGCAATCATCGCGCGGCTGCCTTTCTTGAACTCGGGATTGGGCCAGCCAGGGCAAAGCAAAACGGGCCCCAACCAACCGCGGCCGGCCCACGAGGGGGCCGGGCGCGCTGGGGGGGCGCGCCCGCCCCGCCGCCGCCGCCCACCTCCCCCTCTCAGTGTCCAACTCGCTTCGCCTTCAAGTTAGGATTATCTTAGGTGTAATGTAACCTCCTAAATTACAGGGGCCCACATGCACTTATCATCGCCATTTAGACCTCGATCATTATGCACGAGTTCCCAATAATCTAGAAAGTGCTATTAATCTTCCGAACAGATCTCATTAACAAGTCACTCCAAAGATTACAACACTTTATTCAAAATATCTCGAGTAAACGGGCGGAAGGATTACATAACCATAATTTTACAAACCATTTATTCAAATACATAAACTTAAGTGTCATTATTACAAGCCCGATATTATTGGAGTAACATTATACAAATAAACATTGACAACCATGCCCGAGGGTTGAACTCTACTCGCCCCTCCTCTTCCCCGGTACAATCGTCATGCGGCGAGGGACCAAAACAAGCCTGCTCATGACCAAATCTCCCACAACAAGGGTCAAAGAACCCCGAGTACGGAGTACTCAACAAGACTTACCCGACTAAAGAAAAGAGGAGAAGACTCGGGAATGCTTTGTCTTAGGAGTCAAGGTAAGGCTATAGCAAGAATCAAGAATTCTTTTTTGCGAAAAGCTTACTATAAGTGAATCCTTACTTTCAATATTTGTAATTCAGATTAGTAGCTCATATACTCTAGGTTATCCTATTCTAGAGCAAACATATTTTCTTATTCCAACTCTCTTTCCTCAAAAACATATTCCATCATTTACTACGATGAAAGGGCAGAAGAACGGGTCTCCATAACCGAGAAGCAACGGCGATTCATGAACCGATTATACCCACTGGGGATCCCTAACCACACGACATATATGTAGCACTTAAGCTTGCATATATCAACCTTCTTTCGATTTGTCCAAAACGGAACGAGGCTGCGCCACCCGAGAGCACAAGACTCCACCTCCCTACCCCCGTCCCTAATGACCGGTTTGACCCGAGAGGGGTGGGTACACGCTACTCCCGCCATCTCTCCACTCCCGGTGCGTGGTTGCCATTCCCGATTTGGCTCCACCGAGATCCGCTTACCGGAGTATGTGGCTAGTTAGGGTCGATCGATCCGGGGTGGCCCGGTCAGGCGTGCCTTTGCCAAGGCCTCAGGCGTACTTAGCGTTCAAAAGTCCCGAACTTAACAATCCAAACAACGGACTGTCCTTAAACGACCAACACGGGACAAGCACGGCTAGGTATCCCGCCGGCTTTCAAACTACGTCCCGTCCGATCTCAAATTCATCACTACTTCTCTTTCTTTTCCGAAAACAAAACCATCTTCTCAAATAAAACATTTTGATGAAAACTTAGCTAATTAAGCGTGGGCTAAGCATCACTAAACATTTTCGAAATAAACTAGTTAACAAGGATGGTATTGAAATAAACAAGGATGGTAATGCAAAGAATTAGGTTATCACTCAACTCCTAATTACTTAATGCAACATAGCATAGTCATAAGTGATATAAAGCTTTTAAAATATCAAGGAAGGGTTTAAATGCACCTGGGGGCTTGCCTTCGTTGACTTTAAAAAGCTAGTTCTTCGAAAAACCCGAGAGAAATCCGAACCCGCTTCCACCGAATAAAGAACCTCCTCGTAGACTGCCTCGGACTTGACACCCTCGATCTCGTTCACTACACGAAACAATGTATGCCTCAACATGATGCCATATATTTAAATATGATGCTTGCAAGTGCATGAAATGATAACAACTTGAGTACAACTTTCCTTCACGATAAAGTTGCAACCCAACAAAACCAACTTGTTGAACTACTCTACAAGATATCATCACCCATTGCCTAAGGAGTTCTCAAGGACCACTTAATTGTGATATGATCCAAGATTCACAAAACAACTCAAAAGTCACACAAAAACCTAATCTATTTAACACTAAACAATTTAGGAAACACATAAAATAATAGGGCATGAAATAATAAATATTTTAATTTTCTTTAAACAAGCTCAAAAATTTTGTACAGGTAGGTCATGTCATAAAACAGTACCAAAATAATTTTCATGATTTTTGGATAAATAAAATAATTATTAAAAATCAAGGAAGATACATTTTTCAATTAAAATTTGTATTTTTAAATCATGCAAAAACTACTCAAAATCAAAGTTTCAAATTTTTCATGGATTCATATACTCATAAGAAGCTTCTACAAAAATTTTCAGAATTTAAGGAGCTATTTTCAAATTTCTATGAATTTTGAAAGAATCAAGACTATTCATGATAAAGGAAATTGATAAATCAAATTTTAAATCAAAACTGATTTCGGATCGAAACCGCCCATCATCCCGTGGCCCAAAGATCAGTGTGGCCCAGCCTTTCTGCTACAGATAGTAGGTCGCCTAATCGCCGGCCCGCGGTGACGATCATGGCGGCGGCGTTGATCGACCAAAGCCGCCACGGTGAGGTCTCCGGCGACGCGCTTGGCTTCACGTGATCCCCCTCGACCTCGCGGACCTCATGGCACCCTTAACCCGAGAGACATAGGGCACGGTGGCAACCATACCGACGACCATGGCGGCTCGGCGGCGCGCTGGCGACGGCAACGGCCAACGGGCTTTCCCGTCGACGGCGAGACACCGCGACTCCGGCACCATCGGGCGAACCCGAGCCCTCGCTAATTGAGCCTAAACGACCCCACACGGACGCTGCTACGCACGCCGCGGCGCGGCAAGGTAAAACTCGCCGGCCGGGCGCTCCGATGGCTACGCGCTGGCCACGACCGCAACCGACGGCACGAAAGCGCGAGAGCTCACCCCGCCGCGGTGCGCACGCTGGTTTGGGCGGAGACGAGGCGGAGGATGGTCGGCGACGATGGGCGGCGGCGGCGGTGCTCCCGGTGGCAACGACGGCGTTCCGGCTGCCCATGGGGCAAACACAAAACCGACGAGCGCATCATGACCACAACGCCAAGACGACTCCAAAGCTCTAGATGGTTGGCCATGTTGCTCACCGAACGGTTGTCGACGACGATGACTCGCGCTCCCCGCCGGCCGTGGAGAAGACGACGCCACGGCGTCGCGGCTCTGAGGCGGACTAGAGCTAGCTCAAACGACGCTGGGAAGCTGCGAACACGATGGCAAGATCAAACTTGTGGATTGAGCTCGACGGCGGCGGCAACTGAAAAGGGGCGGAGGCGGTTTCCGCGGCGATGGAGAAGAAAGAAAAGTCGACGGCGGCGTCGACGGTGGCTTTATAGGGCAAGGGATACATGGACCAGTGGTCGCGACATTGCGGCCGCCCAGCTAGCTGGTGACGTGCGAGGGCGGCCGGCGGCGCGAGAACGGCCACGCGACGCCGGCGACACGCCGGTATGGAGGAAGAACAAAGCGTTTCCACATTCAATTGTAGCCCTAAAACTAACCTTTTCTCGAATTTCATCAAATTCTCCCCAAATTTGAACTGAACTTGAAAAACTCCAAAAAGTGACTTAGGCTAATTTTTTCAAGATCTACAATTTTCATAATTGGAAGATTTTCAAAATCAACCTCTAAATATGACTTTTTGAAATGCAGTTCAAAATTTTGAAATTTGAATTCAAAATTACTTTTAAAATCATGTAACAACTTAAAAAACTTTGTACATGACTTTTGCTCATCTCAACAAGATCTACAAACTAACTTTTAAAACTTTTTGCAAATTTTGCTTAGATTTTGAAATATGGTTTTAAATCAAAAGGGACAAAACCCTAATTTTGGTATTTTCAAAATTACCCTAAATTTTTGAACTAAACTTTGAAAACTCAAAATACCAACTTTGTGCAACTTTGAAAACTCTACAAAATTGCTTTAATAACCATACCCAAATTCTTTATAAATTTTGAATAAAAGAAAAGGGGGTAAAAGAAAGAATGGAATTTAGGGTTTTCTGAGTTCAATTCAAATTTGAATTTGATCCAATTTCAGATTCCCGACCTATACTATCCAACCATCATCCAACATCACACTTAGGATCAAAAATATAAATTAAAATTAAATCACTCTAAATTTTTCTTAAGCACAAACATTCTCTAAAAATATAAACTCATTTTAATTTCAATGCATTTCAAATTTTCTAATTATGCATGCTTTATGATAATCATGATGACATGGCAAAATTTTAGTTGGTTAACACCAGAGGTGTTACAGCCTTTCCCCTAAAAAGAAATCTAGTCCCGAGATTTAAAAGCTCTGAGGTTAAGTAACGGCAAAAGGAAATGTGTCAAGCTAACACATCTCAAACTAGTTCATAAAATGGTAGGGTTTTATCTAATATAAACTACAAGAATCTTAAAAGACAAACTATAACCGAGGGAGGAGATTATAACCTAGATAGAAGCAAGAAATTCGGGAAGTGCTCTTGCGGATAATCCTCGACTCCCATGTAGCTTCTTCTTCTAATGTTGGTTCCATTGGATCTTATACCATTTGGTTGTTCTTCTACGAAAGTGACACGATCTTTCCGATCAAGAATTTGAACAGGGTATTCTGAATAGACTAGATCAGGTTCAAGTGCAACTCCTTCAATGTCAACCACTTGATCGGACACTTTCGAAGACATTTCTTTAACCGAGATACATGAAACACATTATGCACTGTGAGAAAGGTGTTCTCGCTAACTCCAAACGATATGCTACTTTTCCACATCTTTCCGAATCCGGAATGGTCTAATATAACGAGGTGCTAACTTTCCTTTGATTCTAAATCTTTTTACTCCTTTTATAGGTGATACTTTTAAATATACATAATCTCCCACTTCAAATGTCAAAGATCGACGTCTTTTATCTCGCATAACTTTTACGCCGAGACCGAGCCACTTTCATATTTTTCTTGTATGACGCGAACCTTCTCTTCGCATCCTTAACCAAATCCACACCCAAGAACCATCTTTCTCGAGGTTCAGACCAATGCGAGAGGAGTTCTACATCTGCGACCATATAAAGCTTCAAAAGGTGCCATCTTGATGCTTTCTTGATAACCGTTGTTGTAAGAAAATTACGCGGAGGTAAACATTCATCCCATTTTTCTTGATAAGTGAGAACACAAGCTCGTAACATATCCTCTAGAATTTGATTAACCCTCTCGGTCCGTCCATCGATCCGTGGGTGATAAGTCGAACTATGAACAAGTTTGGTTCCCAATGACTCTTGTAATTGTGCCCAAAATTTATCCATAAATATTGAACCTCGATCCGAGACAATAATCTTTGGTGCACCATGTAGACTCGAAAATCCGACCGACATATAACTTAGCATAATCTATTGCCTTATAGTGAGTCTTCACCGGTAAGAAATGTGCAATCTTAGTAAGTCCGTCACAATAACCCGATGGAATCAAAACCTTTTGATGTATTGGGTAAACTAACAATAAAATCCATGGTGATTTCCTCCCATTTCCAAGACGGAAACAGGCAATGGATTTAATTGTCCTGCAGACTTTCATGTGTACCGCCTTTACTCGTCGACATGTATCACATTTAGCTACATAACGAGCAACTTCTATCTTCATCTTAGTCCACCGTAATCTCTGTTTCAAGTCCCGATACATCTTGGTGCTTCCCGGGTGAATTGAATACCTAATCAAGTGTGCTTCATCCAGATCTGGCGACGTAACTCGGGAACCTTTGGTACTACCGGGGCGATTCTTGAACCATAACACATCCGCTTCATCAATTCGAAACAAGATGGTTTTCCACTTCTAACTTTCTCTTTGATATGTGCTATACCTTTACTTTCTCTCTCGAGCAAGAATAATCGATCTCGGATATTTGATTCCATAGTGATACTAGATAGAGTCCCCTGCTCAATGATTTCCAAATTTAACTTTTCCATTTCTTGACATAAAGTTTTGTCCATTAAACTTATTTCAAGACGGTTTGCATTGGGACTTCCGACTAAGTGCATCGGCAACCACATTTGCTTTACCAGGGGATGGTAATGCACTTCCAAATCATAATCCTTGATTAACTCCAACCATCTTCTTTGTCTCATATTCAGGTCGTCGATCGGGTGAAGATATATTTTAAACTCTTGTGATCAGTATAGATATGACAAGTGTTGCCCGAAGAGATAATGACGCCAAATCTTGATTGCATAGACAAGCTGGCGCTAATTCTAAATCATGAGTTGGATAATGTTCTTCATGACGTTTAAGTTGTCCGGAGGCATAAGCAATAACCCTTCTTTCTTGCATCGAGACACAACCAAGGCCAATACCGGAAGCATCACAATAAACATCGAACGGTTTCTCAATATCCGGTTGAGCCAATACCGGTGCGATAGTTAATGCCTTCTTCGAATTTTAAAAGCTTTCTCACACTCGGGTGACCGGACAAACTTGGTTTGATTCTTCAACAATTCGATGATAGGCTTTGCTACCTTTGAAAAGTCCGGAATAAACCGACGGTAATAACCCGCCATTCCAAGAAAATCAAGGACTTGATGCACAGTGGTTGGGGGCTTCCAGTTAAGAATATCCTTGACTTTACTTGGATCAACTGAAACTCCATCCGCTGACAATACATGGCCCAAGAATTGTATTTTCTCTAACCAGAACTCACACTTACTAAACTTGGCATACAAATGATGATCTCTTAGACGTTTCAGAACAATTCGAAGGTGCTCAGCATGCTCTTCTTTGTTCTTGGAATATATTAATATATCATCAATGAATACCACTACAAACTTGTCAAGTTCTGACATGAATACCGTATTCATCAAATACATGAAATGTGCTGGGGCATTAGTTAATCCAAAAGACATCACCAAATACTCATATAAACCATATCTGGTAGTGAAGGCAGTCTTTGGAATATCTATAGGTCTCGATCTTAATCGATGATACCCTCGATCTTAGATCAATCTTTGAGAAGACCTTGGCTCCAAAGTTGATCAAAAAGTAGATCAATGCGGGGCAAAGGATACTTGTTTTTAATCGTCACTTCATTCAGGTGGGCGATAATCAACACACATTCTCAAAGTGTGATCTTTCTTTTTCACAAATATTGCGGGGCAACCCCAAGGTGATGAATCTGGTCGAATAAAACCTCTCGTCCAATAACTCTTGCAACCGGGTTTTCAATTACGCTAATTCTTGAGGTGGCATTCTATATGCTCTCCGGATATTGGGGCGGTTCCTGGTTTTAGATCTATTCTGAACTCCACATCTCTCGTCTCAAACGGTAAACTGTAAATCTTCCGAAACACATCCGGAAATTCACAAACTCATTGGAATATCTTTTATCTCCTTAACGATGTAGCACGATTCTCTCAACAGCCCTCTTAGGAACGGGAAGTTGAATCGGAAGTTGAGAATTGCTATCGGGTATATTTACCCTTATTGTTCTATTCAAAACATCGATGACAACCCCATCTTTGATACATCCAATTCATACCCGGGATCACATCTATATCTTGATCCTTTAGAATTATCATATTAGTGGAAAAATCATGCCCACCTAATCTTATAGGTACTTGTTGTACCATTTCTTTAGTACTCATACGTCCCCAAAGCATCAGTATAAAGAAATTATCTTTTGTTTCCCCAATTGGTATTTCATGCTTGATGACAAAAGTTCTATTGATGAATGTATGAGATGCTCCGGAATCAAACAATGTAATCAAGGGGTGATTGGCAACGAAACATACCCATCATGACGGGTTCTCCTGCGGGTATTTCATCAACATTGGTATAAAACACCCGTCCCGTCTTCTTCTCAACTTTTCCCTTCGAAAGTATTCGGTCCCACCGCTGTTCTTGTTACGGGTCGCGACTTCCGATGCTATCCGAAAATTGGGATTAAACCTCCGAGGATTGGGGCATTCTCGGAATAGTGTCCGTGTTTGCCACGGTTAAAACAAGATAGGACTACCTTGGCCTTGTGGAATAGGGTTCGAATGCCGGGGGCATTCGGGCCGACGAGGATAAGGAAAAGTTGCAGCGGGCCCGACAAATGGTCGCGGCCTAGGGCCGAAACCGCGGGTGGACGATAGAGAGGTCGATAGGGAGGACAATAATGATTCACCGGATGATAGATCACCCTCTCGACGCTTCTTATTCCCTCCGAAAAAATCCGTAAGACACATTTTTCTTCTTATTCTTAATTTCCTTGTGTTGACGATACTTTTCTTCAAAGATGAAGTGCCATATTGACCACCTCATGATAGGTGTCTGTGGCACGATGTAGTCATCATTGTCCGAAGCTTCATGTTTAAACCACGCAAAAAAACCACTCCTTTCTCTTTGCATCCGTACTAACATGTTCGAGCATACCGAGAAAGGTGATTAAACCGCCAACATACTCCATAACCGATTGATCCCCTTGTTTCAACTCAATAAATTCCGTTAACTTCTTAGCCATCACACCTTTAGGTATATAATGTTTACGGAAAGCTTCTCGAACTCGGCCAAGTCACTTGGTGTCCAAATTGGCCGCATGGCGAGAAAAGTTGCCCACCAAGCTCCCGCAAAGGCACCCTAAACTGTTGAGTCGCAAAATGGGGCTTCGATAGGTGGTAAAATCCATAAGCTCAAACTTTTGCTCCATAGTACGGAGCCGGTCATCGACCTCCAAAGGTTCATTTGCTCTTGAAAAGATTGGGGGGGCTTAGTGCTCGGTGAAATCGTGGTATGAATTTTTCTTCTTATCATTCCGACGACCATTGTTATCCCGACTACCATTATGACTATTCTTTTACCTCTCGTGATTAACCGACTATTTTCGGTAGTGGCTTGGACCAAGGCAGCTATGGCATCGGTCGGTTAACGGGAACCCTCGTGGTGGTCCTGGAGGAACAGCCCCCTGAACTGCTAGCATTGGATTGAGACATCTCGTTGCAAACAAACCGACTTTATTGATTAACTTACATATAACTTCCTAAAAGGTTACGCTGAAGAACATACCAAACCAGTTCACTTATTTATTATACAATCCCGCACCAAACAGGACCATCCAACCCACTAAGTTTTACACACTCTTACTATCTAACATGTCTTACAACATCCTCACAACCACTCAAACATCATTCTCACTGTCCTGATATTGCTCTATCTCCTCCTCGGTTCTTCTTCTTCTTCTTCACCATCGCTAAGTGGTGCTATCTCCTCATTTCCCGCTTCTTCCTCATTCTCATTTTCAACCACACCTCCATCATCCTCAACATCTCCATACTGGTGGTTCTGATGGATGGCTTCATGTAAATTGGCATTGTAAGCTTCCAACCCTTGCACTGAGCTTCTAGGGCATGAATACGCCGGATGGCTAGTATCATGTCCCCGCCTTTCAAACTCCCTTTCATGAAGTATATTGAATACAACTTGACGACATTCTTCATAGTCCAAATCACGTCGCTCCACTTCACCTTGCAAATCACCAATCAGTAAGGTAGCATCCTCATTGGCTCCAAAGAACTTCGTCAACTCTTCGGTGAGCCTTCCTACTTCAAATTGGAGATCAATAATTTGTGAAGTGCCTTCTCGCTCTAGCTCTATTTGCTTCGCCAACTCTCTAGTAAGCCTTTGTATCTCAATTGATAAATTGGGCCTACTATTGCTACTTTTGCTAGCACCATCATTTCTTGGAGCAAGTTGGTGTCGAGGAACTCCTTTGGGTCCCGTCTTCTTTGTTGGGGTCTCGCTTAGTACGGGCCATCCTATAGAAAGGAAAGATTGGATTAAAGGATGGATCAAAGGGATTATCGGGTTAGCAAGCATAGGATTGATATACCTAACCCAAACCACAATTAAGGGGAAAGTGATTAACAAGTTGATTAAGCATGATGCATGAATCGAACTTACGAAACTATGCTAAAACGAAACTTATTATATAGGGCAATATGATATGTTACTCCACTACAAAACATTTAAATTATAAGAAAAGATTTACAAATTGATTCAAGATAAGTTATAAGCAATTTGGACCAAATTAAGAGTTTAAATTAATTTGACTCAAATCATTTTGAAGTTTTGTAAAATAATACTACAATAACTGTTAATGATCATGCTCTGGTACCAACTGTAACAGAACCTCCTAAATTACAGGGCCCACATGCACTTATCATCGTCATTTAGACCTCTCGATCATTATGCACGAGTTCCCAATAATCTAAAAAGTGCTATTAATCTTCCGAACAGGATCTCATTAACAAGTCACTCCAAAGATTACAACACTTTATTCAAAATATCTCGAGTAAACGGCGGAAGGATTACATAACCATAATTTTACAAACCATTTATTCAAATACATAAACTTAAGTGTCATTATTTACAAGCCTAATATTATTGGAGTAACATTATACAAATAAACATTGACAACCCCGCCCGAGGGTTGAACTCTACTAAATCCTCCTCTTCCCGGTACACCGTCATGCAAGAGGGACCAAAACAAGCCTCGCTCATGACCGGACTCCCCCAAACAAGGGTCAAAGAACCCCGAGTGCGGAGTACTCAACAAGACTTACCCGACTAAAGAAAAGAGGAGAAGACTTCGAGAATGCTGGTCTTAGGAGTCAAGGTAAGGCTATAGCAAGAATCAAGAATTCTTTTTGCGAAAAAGCTTACTATAAGTGAATCCTTACTTTCAATATTTGTAATTCGATTAGTAGCTCATATACTCTAGGTTATCCTATTCTAGAGCAAACATATTTTCTTATTCCAACTCTCTTTCCTCAAAAACATATTCCATCATTTACTACGATGAATGGGCAGAAGAACGGGTCTCCATAACCGAGAAGCAACGGCGATTCATGAACCGATTATACCCAGCTGGGGATCCCTAACCACACGACATATGTAGCACTTAAGCTTGCATATATCAACCTTCTTTCAGATTTGTCCAAAACGGGAACGAGGCCTGCGCCACCCGAGAGCACAGTACTCCACCTCCCTACCCCGTCCTAATGACAGTTTGACCAGTAGGGTGGGTACACGCTACTCCCGCCATCTCTCCACTCCCAGTGCGTGGTTGCCATTCCCGATTTGGCTCCACCGAGATCCGGCTTACCGGAGTATGTGGCTAGTTAGGGTCGACTGATCTGGGGTGATCGCTACCGACGAGACGTGCCTTGCCGGAAGGCCTCAGCGTACTTGCGTTCAAAAGTCCCGAACTTAACAATCCAAACAACGGACTGTCCTTAAACGACCAACACGGGACAAGCACGGCTAGGTATCCCGCCGGCTTTCAAACTACGTCCCGTCCGATCTCAAATTCATCACTACTTCTCTTTCTTTTCGAAAACAAAACCATCTTCTCAAATAAAACATTTTGATGAAAAACTTAGCTAATTAAGCAGGGGCTAAGCATCACTAAACATTTTCGAAATAAACTAGTTAACAAGGATGGTATTGAAATAAACAAGGATGGTAATGCAAAGAATTAGGTTATCACTCAACTCCTAATTACTTAATGCAACATAGCATAGTCATAAGTGATATAAAGCTTTTAAAATATCAAGGAAGGGTTTAAATGCACCGGGGCTTGCCTTCGTTGACGGAAAAAGCTAGTTCTTGAAAAACCGGAGAAATCCGAACCCGCTTCCACCGAATAAAGAACCTCCTCGAGACGGCTCGAGACTTGACACCCTCGATCTCGTTCACTACACGAAACAATGTATGCCTCAACATGATGCCATATATTTAAATATGATGCTTGCAAGTGCATGAAATGATAACAACTTGAGTACAACTTTCCTTCACGATAAAGTTGCAACCCAACAAAACCAACTTGTTGAACTACTCTACAAGATATCATCACCATTGCCTAAGGAGTTCTCAAGGACCACTTAATTGTGATATGATCCAAGATTCACAAAACAACTCAAAAGTCACACAAAAACCTAATCTATTTAACACTAAACAATTTAGGAAACACATAAAATAATAGGGCATGAAATAATAAATATTTTAATTTTCTTTAAACAAGCTCAAAAATTTTGTATAGGTAGGTCATGTCATAAAACAGTACCAAAATAATTTTCATGATTTTTGGATAAATAAAATAATTATTAAAAATCAAGGAAGATACATTTTTCAATTAAAATTTGTATTTTTAAATCATGCAAAAACTACTCAAAATCAAAGTTTTAAATTTTTCATGGATTCATATACTCATAAGAAGCTTCTACAAAAATTTTCAGAATTTAAGAGCTATTTTCAAATTTCTATGAATTTTGAAAGAATCGGACTATTCATGATAAAGGAAATTGATAAATCAAATTTTAAATCAAAACTGATTTCGGACCGAAACCGCCCATCATCCCGTGCGGCCCAAAGATTTGTGTGGCCCAACCTCTTTGCTGATGCAGGCGGCCGGCCCAACCGGCCGACCAGCGACACCGCGGCGGCGCCGGCGTTGACCGGCCAAAAGCTTCGCCGGCGGTGAGGTCTCCGGCGACGCGGCTTGGCTCCACGTGATCCTCGACCTCGCGGACCTCATGGCACCCGGGCCCGAGACATAGGGCACGGTGGCAACCATACCGACGACCATGGCGGCTCGGCGTACGGCCGACGGCGAACGGCCAACGGGGCTTTCCGTCGACGGGCGAGGACACCGGCGACTCCGGCACCATCAGCGAACCCGAGCCCTCGCTAATTGAGCCTAAACGACCCCTACACGGACGGCTCGCGCACGCGGCGCGCGGCAAGGTAAAACTCGCCGGCGGCCGGCGTTCGATGGCTACGGCGGCTACGACCCAACGGACGGCGAAAAGCGGCGGGAGCTCACCCCGGCTGCGGTGCGCGACGCCGGTTTGACCGAGACGAGGCGGAGGATGGTCGGCGACGATGGCGGGCGGCGGCGGTGCTCCCGGTGGGCAACGACGGCGTTCCGGCGGCTCCCGTGGGGCAAACACAAAACCGACGAGCGCATCATGACCACAACGTCAAGACGACTCCAAAGCTCTAGATGGTTGGCCATGTTGCTCACCGTAAACGGTTGTCGACGACGAGATGACTCGCGCGGCGCCCCGCCGGCCGTGGAGAAGACGACGGCGCACCGGCGCCGGCTGCCACGAGGCGGGACTAGAGCTAGCTCAAACGACGCACAAGGAAGCTGCGAACACGATGGCAAGATCAAACTTGTGGATTGGAGCTCGGCGGCGGCGGCAACTGAAAGGGGGCGGAGGCGGTTTCGGCGGCGATGGAGAAGAAAGAAAAGTCGACGGCGGCGTCGGCGGTGGCTTTATAGGGCAAGGGATACATGGACGTGTGGTCGGCGACATTCTTGGGCCAGCTAGCCGGTGACATGCGAGGGCGGCCGAAGGCGCGAGAACGACCACGGGCGACGCCCGGCGACACGCCGGTATGGAGGAAGAACAAAGGCGTTTCCCTCGTTCACCGGTAGCCCTAAAACTAACCTTTTCTCGAATTTCATCGAATTCTCCCCAAATTTGAACTGAACTTGAAAAACTCCAAAAAGTGTTTTAGGCTAATTTTTCAAGATCTACAATTTTCATAATTGGAAGATTTTCAAAATCAACCTCTAAATATGACTTTTTGAAATGCGGTTCAAAATTTTGAAATTTGAATTCAAAATTACTTTTAAAATCATGTAACAACTTGAAAAACTTTGTACATGACTTTTGCTCATCTCAACAAGATCTACAAACTAACTTTTAAAACTTTTTGCAAATTTTGCTTAGATTTTGAAATATGGTTTTTAAATCAAAAGGGGACAAAACCCTAATTTTGGTATTTTCAAAATTACCTAAATTTTTGAACTAAACTTTGAAAACTCAAAATACCAACTTTGTGCAACTTTGAAAACTCTACAAAATTGCTTTAATAACCACATACCCAAATTCTTTATAAATTTTGAATAAAAGAAAAGGGGGTAAAAGAAAGAATGGAATTTAGGGTTTTCGGAGTTCAATTCAAATTTGAATTTGATCCAATTTCAGATTCCCAACCTATACTATCCAACCATCATCCAACATCACACTTAGGATCAAAAACATAAATTAAAATTATAGGAGATTGCTTAGATTACAAGTCCCACTAGCCGGGCTATATAAGCGGAGGCATGTAATCTCTTTGGGGATAAAAGCAATAAAAATAGTTCCTATCCACCTCGCTCCCCGCCCCACCCGCCGCCTCCTCCTCCTCTCTGCGCCGCCGCAAATGCCGCCGCCCACGCCGCCGCACCGCACCACCGCGCCATTGCCCATGGCGCCGCCGCGCCCCCCCCCCGCTCCACCACGGCGCCGCCTCTCCTCGCAAAATTGCCCACGCCGCCGCCCGGTCACCGCCGTCGTCGGGAGACACCGCTCCCTACGCCACCTTCATCGCTCCAACGGTCGCCGATCACATGTCACAACCGCCCCAATCTAACCGGCCAGTGACATTACCTTAGGGGCCGTAGGCCAAAAGATGAATCAAAGCGATTGACATAAGTTGGGTTTTTTTTTTCCATCAACATTTTTTTCTCATGCAACTAAGGTCCGATATTTGGTTTCCAAGTATCGGTATCGTGGGAAGTTTGAAAAGCGTTCCCTACTTTTATTTTTGCGATCACGCCGGCCGCGTTTTCATTAAGCGAGAATGTAAGCGTGCATCTCTTCGCAAGCCAATGCGGGAACAACGAACCGTGAGGAAATTGATATTTTCTTAGATGAATAGGAAGGACGATATCTTGTGACATATATCAATGTCACTCAAACAATATTAATTTTTTGATATGATGATGTTGTAAGCTTTGGTCGCAGGCAAAATTTTATAAATTTTTTGATGGAGTTGTTTTTGTATAGCGTCACCTGAATAATTAATTATGCATATACATAAGTGTTTGTCGTTACTACCGCTTGTTCTACCTAGGGTTGGATATAGCCCTCGAAACGTTTGAGCTGAAATTCTTGTAGGTCACCCCTCCCCCTCTCTCTAGGCCATCTAGGCGACATCAAGATCCTTTCATTAGGGTTTCAGACCAAGCTGGCCATGGGCCAGATCGATGGACTCAATCACGTCAACATTGTTGTCCCGCCTCCCTTGATAGCGGGGAAGTGGGTCGATGAATCACCGGGCCGACGGCCCTAGAATTGGCTCGAGATCGGATCTGCCGCCTGATGTAGGCTTAGTTAATGTAGAGAGGCTCGCACGGGCTCCATGACCTCGATGTTGTCGTTGACGCCCATAGTACAAGTCATAGAGCTCACCGCTTTGAACGCTTGACCGGAAGCACCGGGGCCATGGAGCTCGAGAAAGTGATCATTTGGCTCGCCATAAAATCTACACGCACGCTATAGCCCTAGGCGTGCCACTATGAACGAAATATCGGCGGCAGTCTACCAAGGGGTATGCCCATTGTTGTAGATGAATCAGTGGAGGTTCATGAGACAATGAACTAGATGGTAATGAGATGAACACAAGGATTTATCCTGGTTCAGGCCAGAAATGAGACATGATGTCAAGCGTTTTCTGTCTCTATGGTTTGTATTGATATGGGTTGACCAAAATCGGGGGTCCCTAATCCGCCTTATATAGCACCGGGGGTAGGGTTACAAGTCGGTTAAATACTTAGGTCTAATCTTGATCGATTACAATACAAAGAAAGTATCCACATAAGATACGCCGCCTAACATATTTGACTAGTGTCGGGGGCCAAAATCAGGGATCCCCCAACCCAAGAACTAACTCGTACAGTCAAGCCCAACCCGGGACTGAGGCGGCCCACGAACGAGCTGGGATGCGGCAAGGGCCCGCGAAGAGCTCCGCCTTCAAGAGAGCTCGGAAACTCCGCCTCGCCGCAAGGTCGAGCCCGGATAGTTCTCCCCGTCGATCGTATGGGCTCGAGCTGCGCGACTCGACCTCGAGCAAATGAATCCTCCTTCTTTGGCCCCGAAACCTCCTCCTGATCCGTACGAGCTCGAGCTCGGTGCAGGAGGGATCTAGCCATCTACGAACCAACCATCATAACTACCCTACGGCATTCAGGTACCAGGCTTATGGGCCCCTGGCCGGAGACACTCAAGTGCCCCAGCTGCGCAACGGGTTCCGTAGCGACGGCACGCCGCCTGACAAACCGATGACAGGCACCGTCGTCGGGAGCCGAGCCCGAGCTCGACGGCGGGACACCGGGCGGGAGGAATCGGACCTCCCGAGCTCTCCTGTCCACACGTTTGGGCACGCCTCCGCTAGGTTTCGCCGCCACCTGACAGGCTGCAGGACAGCAGCAGGCGGGACAGAGCCGGCGTGCCTGACGGTTGACGTGACATTACCCGAGGCTTGATACTCGATTAGAGTGCGGGCAGGCACGCCGGTTACCACTGAGGTTTCCCCGAGCTCCCAAGATCGAGCCAGGGTGGGCCGGGACAACGAGATCCCTACGCCGAGCTCTCCTACGTTGAGCCAGATAGGGAGCGGCGCACGCGCGCCTGACACAACGACATGTACTACCACATGTACTTTTACGATCTTACCCTTTACGTTGGATCCTCTTCCTCGGCTCCATGTACGCGTCCCTTGGACTATAAAAGGGGCGCCCGACCATTGAAAGGATCAAGAAAAACTCATCTTCTACCTTCAGCACCCACTGCACACTACAAAGACTTGGGAAACCATTCCCTCTCTCGCCCAGCTTGTACTCGTCCCGGTACGAGCCTTTGAGCTCAGATAGTGACCACACTGGACTAGGGTGCTCGATTAGCCCCGAACCAGTATAAACCTCGTGTCATTGTCTCTTGAGTTAGGCCATCGTAGTACACATTAGCCAGTCGATTATTGTGACCGTGGTGTACGACCACGACAACTAGATCTTTCTTGATCATCAAGTATCTTCTCGTACTCCCACGCGGTACGCATCCGCACGGCCTAACCTAGCAATTTGTGCCACCTCATCTGGTATGGCCCACGTAGAGCTACGAGGGTATACGAGTCTATACCCCACAATGCTTTCAAGTATTTTTGTCTTTGCATTAGTCTAGTAGCTTCTGCCTATTTGCTTGTTTTGTTATGGTCCATGTGGATATGTATACAGGCTTATGCCTTGTAATAAATTACTGACAAAATCAAATGTATTTTAATTTATCAAAGTATATGAAATAATGTAAATAAAGTACTTGCTAAGATGAATAGATGCACGTCAAGGGGCTCACAGCGCAATGGCAAAGACCATTGGTTGAGGGGCTCCCACCCAGGGTTCAAATCCTGGGTGCAACACATTGTCCTGGATTTATTCCAGGATTTTCCGGGCCGCTGTGCATTAAGTGGTAGGCGACGTCCAAGATTTGTCAGCTCTTCTTTGAAGGTGCTCATAGGGGTAGGGTTTGCGTACTTGTATTCATAGGGGTGAGTGTGCGTGCGTGTTGAGCGTCGAAGGTGCTCATAGGGGTAGGGTCTGCGTACTCGTGTTCATAGGGGTGAGTGTGCGTGCGTGTTGAGCGTCTGCATTGTACCGTGTAATTAAAAAAAGATGAATAGATGCTCGCGATAGCGTACTGTGTAATTAAAAAAAGGATGAATAGATGCTCGCGATAGCTTAAGTATCTTTGACTATCGTAGATGTACCCAGGACATCATATATGGGTTGCCATATGTCGGCACGTTTCATGTTTTTCTTGCTTTGGCATCAGATAGAGTTTGATTGGCACATTATGGGTTGCCATATGTCGGCACGTTTCATGTTTTTCTTGCTTTGGCATCAGATAGAGTTTGATTGGCACATTAGAGTTAAAGTGGTTTGGCAATCATGGAACGTAGCTGTTGGGACGAGTGGTTTGGCAATCATGGAACATAGTTGTTGGGACGAAAGAATTACATTATCATAATGAGATTACTTTAGCTATTTTATGAACTGGTATACAAAACCCAGAATAAAGGAGTGTTTATTTGTTTGTGTTCACAAACTCATGTGGATACAACAACGCCACGACGGGGGGGCGGGGGTGGATTACATCAAAAGACAAGGCCAGAACCTTTAAGTTTCTCTTCCACAATGTAATCCAACTTCCTGCCCATCTCATCACTAATGTGATTCACCCAGTCTCCCACCTTACCTTTCCTAAAGTATGCAGATTTTTTAGCAGCAAATTGACCCCTTTGAACAACATCAGTTTCGCTATTGTTCAAGGTACTAAGCGTCCTGAAGCTGCATAGCCTAACCACCTCCTCCACAATCCCGGCATCTTCTTCTTCATGGGTGAATGGGGCACCGAGGAAAGATGCAAGTGTCTTGACAAACTTTGCCGGCTCTAGTATCATATCTTCGTACTTCAGAAAAAGAACTCTATTGGGCTTTGTAATGCTCTCTTTCCAATATTCGAGACAGTGATCCCAGAAAGGCCCAAAGGGAGAAATGCCCTCACAAAATTTGTTGAATGCAACATCAATGTCGTTGTTTTTTCCTCTAATTACCTCATTTGTATAATGCCACCTTGACACGAATGCATCCTTAGGATCTCGGCAGATGTATATAATTCGGCAACCATGGATGCCAATGGACTGTGGGAGCAGTGAAAAGGGCATGTGGGTGGCAAGGATCCTTGGAGATGGGAGTGTCTCGATGCTGGTGAGGTCTCCATTCAAAGGGATTTCAACATCGATGGTCATAACAAGTTCTTGGGGATGGCGAGTGAGGAGTGGGTGGTTCCTAAAATTATAGCGGGAGCGATTGGTGATGGTATATGCGAGAGCCTTCAACCAGGTAGTGCCACACTTTGGGTTTGTGGCAATGAAAATGTCATCGTGGCGAGCCTTGAATCTCACCTGAAGAAGCATAATCCTCTCAAGAAATTGTGGTCGAAACCAGAAGTTCTTGTAGAGAACTAGTGGTGCCACCGACAACCCCTCGCTTGTTGGATGTTTAGTAAGACCTGTACCATGGCTTTCAGACGCCATGGCTTCTTCAGATGAGCTATTTGTGGTGCTTATTAGCTCCTCCTTGGTTTGCGACATAGCTCAGCTACTGCAAAGTTTGCACTCTCTTGTTGGCATATATGGGTTGGATAGACGAGGGGTGTGTGTGCGGGTTGAGCTTCACAGCTGATGGCCTCCGGTGGTTCTGACTGAGCATATAAATAGCTGATAGATTGTCCTTCCGACATGATGCACGAGGAAGCTAATTAATAGGGCAGGTAGATGTCATGGCTCTAGCATCATATTAAAATGGTAGGCCACAAACACATACATACGGAGTAGGTAATAGCATCATATTAAAATGGCACGGCTCTAGCATCATATTAGATTTAATTTGTAGCATGCGTCTGTGGCTCGCCATTTTAATATGCAGAGTAGCGAACCAGCAAGATATTTCAAGGACCCTGCTAACAGTCGGCTGCTGGTTGTTAAACAGCTGTGGCTCTTTGCCAAGTGTCGTTCTTTACTGAGTGTTAGACACTGTTCTTTACAGAGTGCTTTTTCTTCGGCAAACAGGCTCGTTGTCGAGTGCATGATAGAAAACACTCTTCAATGCTACGGACACTCTGTATTTAAGCAGAGAGTTTTTTTACAACACGCTAAACGCGTGGACTTGAGGAAAAAAAAGATTTACAATACGCGCTTCCTCCTGGTTTGGTGCACTAAGCTGATTACTCGCGAATGAGACAACTGAGTTTGCGCGCTCGGCTTCGATCTAAAGGTCGGCGGTGCTCTTGATGAGGGCGAGGAGGTGGCTGGTAGTGGCGGCATCGTTGCGAAGCATCTGGCGTTCCTTTCCTTCCAAATGAGCCAAGCCCCAAGCATGAATAGCGTGTCGACTCCTTTTCTTGTCTCCATGCCATCTCTGCATAAACGATCCCACCAATCAAGCATCGTGGCATCCCCTACCCGAGAGGAATCCACTCCAAGTATCGCAAAGCATTGTCCACCATACTTGCCCGGGTAAGAGCGAGGAGGCTATGATGTGGTCAATGGATTCGGGCTCCTGATCACAGAGGAAGCAGTTGTAGTTCGCCGGCAGCCCGTATCGTCGCCTCCTGTCAGCAGTCCAATGTCGCCTCTGTATCGCTAGCCACATGAAGATCTTGACCCAGAGGGGTGCCAATGCTTTCTAGATCCTCTTGCATCCCGAAATAGGGTGTGAGGTCATCATGAGAGCCTCGTATGACGACTTGGCTGAGTACTTGCCATTCGAAGCCCATTTCCACACCAGTCGGTCTTCATTATCGTTGAGCTGAATCTGCTCGACGAGGTCCCAGAGTCTCAGGTAATCTTGGACGACTAGCATGGGTATGCCCCCGGAAATCTGCGTAGTCCATGTCCTCTGGTCCAGCCTTTTGGCGACAGTGGTGTTGGCAATGCACCTGCGGCTGACGAATTCCAACACCGACGGCGCTATGTCTCGGACCGCCTGCCCGTGTATCCACTGTCCTGTCCAGAACATGGTGGAGTGGTCGTTTCCAATTACGGTGAAGGTGGACATGTCGAAGAAGTCCTAGACCTCCTTGGAGACGTTCAGCGGTAGGTCCATCCACGCCCGGTTCTCGTCCGATTGTTGCAACCAAAGCCATCGGGTTTGTAGTGCGATGGAGGTGATCAGTCGCAAGTCCGGGACGCCCAAGCCCCCAAGATCGGGAGGGTCGGCATACCGTAGGCCATGCGACCATGCACTTCCCTTGGACGGTGTCGTCCTTACCCGCCGAGAAGAATCTCCGGCAGATGTCGTCAATCTCGTCGGTTGCCCACGGTGGCAGACCGTCAGGCAGCATGGCATAGATGGGGATCGCCGAGAGGACCGATTTTACCCAGACGAGCCTTCCGCTTCTTGCCATGAGCGGTCCGTGGCATGCCGGCACCTTTATCGAGACAACATCGACCACCGATTGGATCCTAGCCTTCGGGATCTTCCTAGTGCTTAGTGGCAACCCAAGGTAAGTGATTGGGAACTCAGCCATCTGGCACCCAAGGTGTGTGCTGAGTATTTAAAATTAAAGAATCACTGTCGTTAACTGGGGTGTGGTTCACGAATGATGGGGACAATTAAATACGGGACGGGCTACGCTGCCAACCAAGCTTGGGAATAGACGAAGATATCTGATCATCACGATTGTTTTTATTCTTCGTTTCACATTTATTATTACTCCCTCAATTTCAAATTATAGTTCACTTTAGCTTTCTTTTAGATACATTGCTTTTGATATTCAACTAGTTATACACTATGTCTATAGTATATATACAATAATATAATAATACTATCTATAGAATATCTAAAAGTGAACTAGAATTACTCCCTCCGTTCCACCAATAATACTTACAATTCTTTTGACTCATATAAACTGTGTTTTGACTGCTCGTTTTATTCAAATTTTTATGTAAATTATAAAACAAACAAAACGTCATTACAATATCTTTAGTGATGTAATAAGTCATAACAAAAGTGATAATATTTATTAAAAAAGTTAAATAAGACGAGAGGTCAAACACAGTTTTATATAAGTCAAAAAATTACAAGTATCGTGGAATGGAGGGAGTATAACGGAGCAAGGAGTTAATTAATTATCAAACTGGACGTGGTTGCATCGATCGGTACACTTCTGATCGGTCTGCCACTTTCTGCACTAGCCCACCGACACCACGCCTTTTAGTTGTTGCACTAACCTTTTGATATGTCACTTCGATTTTTTGTTATTTTTTTATTAAAAGTTTAAATCAATCTTGCACTAGTGCCGTCTTATCAGTGGTCCTTTTCCCCTTTATTAATTTCCTTTCTAGTCTGTCCTTTTCTCCTTTATTAGTTTGTTGTATGCGGGTAGTTCCATTCCTTGATAAAACGAATGGGTACTTTTATTTCTGTTTTAGGTGGTCACGGTAACCGAGATACATTTAGTATATTTATTATTTACTCCTTAATTATATGTATGAATAATTATGAAATAAAATATAAGTATTTTTTATATTATTATTTTATTAAATGTATATAGAAGAAAAATTATTTTACAAGATATAAATATTTTTCAATTTATTAAAATTTTATATAGAGGTGCCTGAGTGTTGCCTGTATATAGAAGAAAAAAAAGTCTGGACCTTTTTATAACTATATTTGTAATTTAAAATATATTATTAGTTGAGAAACTATATGGATAATTTAATTAATTTATTTATTATTTATTATTATAATTGTAACCATATACATGTTTACATATGGTTATACCTTTTATTAGCCTTAAATATGGTATTATATCTTTTATTACCCTTTTTAGGCACATGCTTCTAACCAAACAAACCATCTTCTAATTAGCTTGCCCGGCCACGCAAATTCCATCAAATTTCAAGCAACTTCTAGGCAACACTTTTTTTGCTAGGTAAGTACTACAGGCTTCATCTAAACAAGCTCTAACTCTAGAGCAGACACAAGTTGTGGGGTGGAGGAGGGAAGTACAGTTGTAGGAGGGGCGGATGCGAAGTGAGTAAGAGATGGACTTCGCTGGATTTGAATGTTTCTTGGGTCTGTGAACTAGTTTTTAAGTCCACTGACTTGAGTAGGGACCAACGTTGGGAATGGGAGTTAGTAAACTCATGTTACTGACCCATTTTTGTCATACGTCTGTAAGGGAATTTGGTGAATATGTGACTTTTTTACATAGTGCCTAGCGTCGGGGTGAGGCATGACGGAGAGAGAGGACGGTGGGGGAGAGGGAGGTGAGCGTCTCGTGTGGGGGGAGAGAGGGAGGAGAGGGGAGAGGACTCAGTGGGAGGGAGGTGGTTCGAGTGAAGAAACCCTAGCTAGCATATGTATTTATACTTCAAGCTGGCAATCGGGCCTCGTTGGCCTTGTTGGGCCTTGGCCTTTCCGGTGGTAGGCTTTCTATAGCATACCCGCCTTCAAAATTGTTTTCTAGAGGCGGGCAACGTAAGATGACCGTCTCCAAAAATTTTGGAGGCAGTTAGTTTAAGGCGCCCCCATCGTAAATCAATTTTTGGAGGCGGTTGGATTATGTCCGCCTTTGTTAACAATATAGGCATTAATCGCGTCGACTCCTCTATGGTTGCTTTGGGAGTAGTAGCTTGCCTGAAAAAACCGGCGAGTTAGAGCCTTAGAGGAGGACAAAAAGGGGAGGGTGCTGCAGCAAACAGTCTTGATGCACAAACTTACGGACCCGAACCTAGAACCGATTTTTTTAGGTTCGGGTTTTTCGGTTCAGTTCTCGATAAATTCGATTAGGTGCCTCGGTTTTAGATATTTTGTGCCCAGGATGACTTACGGGTCAAGAGGGGTGATCTTGCATCTCTTTTTTTTTCTCCTTTGGACCCAATGGTTTCAGTGGAGGACTGGTAGCTTTTTCCTCAAAACACAAACCTCCCGCATTTGTTTAAGTTCCTCCCGTTTGGTTCCAAATAAGCGGATGACTTATAAGTCATGGATGTTTGGTTGCAAATGACTTATAAGTCAAGAAAAGAAGAAAAATGTGTGACTAAGTTTTAAGTATAAGTCCCCTGACTTAATAAGTCACTATTTATTGGCAAAATAAGTCACTTTTGACTTATAAGTAGGTGACTTATTTTGCCAAACACGGTCTAAAACTTCCGATTAATCTATCAAATATTGTAGGTGACGAAGAGGTACATGAGCCATGGGGCGCGGCGTCGTCCTTTTCTTGATCACCCTCGCTAGCAACAAAGGATCGAAGGGGATTCAGCCCGACCGCCATGCCAAGCTTTGTCGGTCCCTAATTTGCATGTGCGGGCAGAGAGGCGGCTCACATCCCAAAATCGAGTGAGATCATCCATGGGCGGGCCAGTCCTCGTGGTTGCTCTTCACCTCAACATCCCCTAGCGCCAAAGGGGGTCCTAGCCTAATGGTTAGGATACTCGAGCGGCACTCCACAGTCCCGAGTTCGAATCCCGTGGGAGCGAATTTCAGGTTGTGGTTAAAAAAATTCCCTCGTCGGTCCCCGTGTGTCAAAGCACTAGTTAAGAGCCGGCCCAGGTCCCGTTGGATCGAGCTGTGGGCTCTGGTTGGTATACCGCCTAGGGATTACGGTGTTTCCGGCCCAGGTCCTCTCCGAAGGATTGAGGATCGTAGTTCCCATGGGCTAAATGACTCCTAGTGTCGGGCGGAACTGGGGGTTGAGGGGATTTTCTTGGTCGGGAAACCGAAGTTTTTTCTTAAGAACAATGCCTGGTGGGGTGGTCTTTCCCCACCCGACCGAAGTTTTTTTCAACATCGCCTAGCACTTGTCTAGGTGGAGCAACATCCTGAGCGATCGGTCCGACGTAAGGCTATCTGCACTCCTAAAACTTTAAATTCATCCTCTAAAAGGAATATTCCGTTCTAGTCATCGATATTCTCTCCGTTATATACTGATTTTTCCAAGACGTCCATACTTTATATCATTCTCTATCATAACTACCATTAGTGGGGTCCACTTATAATTTTATCTAAATATATTCATGTGAGATCTAGTTTTGAAGGATTTATTGAAACGAATTTAATGGTGTAATCGAATTTAAATTGGTCTTTTAATTTGTGAGTTATAACAATTTTTTAGTTACTTTAACTAATGGGCCCCACCGCTGATTCTCTCCCCCTCTCTCATTTATTTCACGCTTGGCGCATGATGGGGCCAGTGGCGGCGTTTTTAGCGGGGAACAGCGCGCAGACGCCAGACTTCAAGGGAACTAAGCCATTGCGTCCTTGTCCCAATACCACGGTGCGGCTCTAAAAAATCGG
Source organism: Hyparrhenia diplandra (assembly GCA_015847255.1). Taxonomy (NCBI): domain Eukaryota; kingdom Viridiplantae; phylum Streptophyta; class Magnoliopsida; order Poales; family Poaceae; genus Hyparrhenia; species Hyparrhenia diplandra. The sequence continues at coordinate 26,732 of JADLZK010000667.1, read as the reverse complement.
TAAATCAATACTTGGGTATATCTTCCAATCTGCAAAGTGCGGTCAGCCTAAGCTTGCTAGGATGCTACTTCAATCAATGCATGGGCCAAGGCTGCGGTGGCCCAAGAAACAATACTACATGGTCTCTTTTTTTTTTGGGGCCGTGGACCCGCCCCCCCGCTCGCCACTACTCCTCGGTCGTGAGTACTCCTGCGGGCGTGGCTCCCGGTCGGCGCTGCCATTGCTCTGGCATGGCACGGCTCTCCCGACCGAGCCCGCCCCAAAATACAACCCTTAATGTCGTCCACGCTACCCGCCTCTCATAAAGCCGGGATGATGGAGTATTTCCATGAACCAATAACCGCTTAGTGTCGCAATATTAGGCAATTTTATCAAAGAGCCTCTAGCCCAATGGTTCTGACCACCACTCACGAGGCACTCCACAAGTCTGGGGTTCGACTCGCGGGGAGCGAATTTTCAGAATTTTCGATTGTGGTTAAAAAACCTCCTCGTCTCGTCCCATGGTCAAAGCACGGGGTCCCGGCTCGGTTCTCACAGGGTAACGGTGCCCTTGTGTCGGGGTGGGGCGGGGGTTCGATGGGTTTTCTTGACTGCGTGAGAAGGTCTTCTTCTTAAGAAAAAAATGCCGGGGCTAGTCTTAGTCCCCGTGGGTGAAGTTTTTAGGCAATTTTAGATTAAAGTCATATTATAAATTATGACGAACTGAGCAACTAGATTAAGCATGTGAAGCATACTAGCATAACGCAATATCATATCACAAATCATAGCATGATTCAAATGCCTATACCAAAGCATGATCATAGCAATGAGGTGTCGGCCACGGCTAGCACACCGTATAGATTGAATAGATTGAACATCATGAACAATAAGACTAGATCATAGGAATAATACCTCTTGTTCGTAGATGACACCGTGATGGAAAGGTTCCCGATGGTGAAGGCGAGGTCCTCCAGGTCGCTGTCGCTGTCGTCGATCAGAGGAGAAAAACTTCAAAGGTGTTGACAATAAAGACGACGCCGAGACGGTCCGCCTCATGTCCTTCTTGGAAGGCGAGCCATGATGAAGCTTGGGAGCAGTTGCACGAAGTGTGCTTCCCAAAAAACCATATTCGTGTTCTCTCGGTGCAGGATCGCAAAGACGACGGTTCTGGAGACCTGCTCGCCCGGTCGCTAGTGCACAAGAACGATCGGGCTGGAGACTTGACGACGGCTGCGCAGCAGCGAGAAGAGACAAAACCCTAGTTTCGATTAGATACGTTTAGCGTGGCCAATGGTTTGTTTATATTGTCTGGGTAACCGACCTCGTAACCGACCTCGTGACACAATCACGATCTAAACCGTTTAGAACTCTGCTGTTGTATCGATTTGGGAAGGAGACCACGCTCTCACAATGGGAGGAGCCAAATTTCGATGAACCATTCATGCAGCTGCGCTACGGCGCGCCAAACTCTCTCCCCCCCGCGGTGTGAGTGAGCACACGCGAGTGGAGTTGCCTTTCTCTTTCTCACATTGGACTTGTAAAGGTAAGAACAACTTCCATATTTAAGTTGGTTCACTCCACGCTCAACTAACAATCTGGTACTAAGGGGTTCCAGTCCCTCTTTTACACTCATGATTGGGTCTTTGAGATTTATTAGGAATTTCTAGATCTGTTGTTGGGCCAAACCCATATATATAAGACATAATTTCTAACGGTCAGAGCCGGCCGGGACGAATCAATTGAGATGCACGATGCAATAATCATTGATATGGATGGTATTAGAGATTTTTCAAACTCATCGACATGTAACCTTTCATCCATAGGAGTATATAACATGGGTTGAATAATGTGTCAGCCAACATATGTTTGGTTGCGGTCCGTTTGGCTGATGGAGGCTGATGGAATTCAGTTTCCAGTTGTTTTTGGGTAAAAGCCAGAGCCTGTTCTACGGGGTGCAAAGAGCTCCCTCAGCCTACCGGTTTTTTGAGAAAGAGTTTCATTTCTGTTTTCTCCCCGACGAGCCGGCCTGGCTTGCTGGATATGATCATAACGATGTGTTTATATTTTTTTTTTTTTAGTTAAGGCAACAAAGTTCCAGCATTTACCCTTCAAAAATGGTACACGGCTGGGACAAGTAAACATTGTATCTACTCGGTTGGTCAGGATACGTGAAAACAACTTGAGTCCGGCCAGATTGCTCATTATTCTCTCGAAGCTTCTCTCTCCTTGTTGCCGGTGGTGGTGATGGTCTTGTTCCTCGCCGGCGAGGGAGTAGTTGTTAATGGTCTTTCATGGAAATAGATGTGATGCCTGTAAAGGGCGCCACGCCCCTCCAGTTTCATCAAAAAAAAAAAAAAAATATGGCTTGGTTCTTCCGAGTCGTTGGATGTTGTGGCATCGTCCATGTGTTGGGCTTTCTCAACAACTCCGGTGGCGAGGTCCCGGTCATCGTCTTCGGCGTCGCGGCGTGGCGATTTCTCTGGAAGCCAAGGGATTTTGCAACTTGGTCCCTTCTGTCTTTGTTTGTGATTTCCTTTTGTTTCCGGTGTTCATCTATAAAAGGGATCTAGTCGATTTCCAAATTTAATGGAAACCCCTTCATTTTCGCAAAAAAAAAAAAAAAAAAAAAAAAAAGGGGAATTAGGGAAGCTTGTCACATATATTGTCAAGCGAGGTGAGGGTCTGGTCGGATGAATGCAGAGCAATATGAAGGAAGGCCGGGGAAGGGTTTGGTATTGATGGTGAAGGGTTTGGTATTGCAGCAATATGACCCGTGTAATACACCATGGCAGCTGTTTTATGGATAACGCCACGCCTACAGCCTGTCCTGCGCTTCATCTGCATGCGCGGAGATTGTTTCCATGCATTGTTCTTGTTGCGCGCGGTGATCGAATCCGGTCAGCATTGCCATATATAGATAGCGCATGCGACGGCGACGCGGCGGCCATTTTCCTAAGCTATTGAATCACCACCTCCAAAATAAAGCAACGCAATATAATAATCAGCGAGCGATTCACCATCCGGGCCCCGGTTCGGTTCCCCGGCCTGGCCCTGGCCGCCCGCCCGCCGAGAATAACAGTTCCGTCCGCCGCCGCGCGCCTGCATCATCATCGCCGTCCGCGCGCCGGCCGGCCTGTGATCGATACATGGGCCGCCTGACGCCGGCGGCGGCGCTGGCGCTGCTCGTCGTCGTCCACGTCCTCCTGCAGGCGTCCGCGCTCCCGGCGATCAACGTGACGACGATGGCGTTCGAGGACGGGTACGCGCCGCTGTTCGGGCACGGCAACATCCTCCGCTCCGCCGACCACCGTACCGTCAGCCTCCTCCTCGACCGCTCCACCGGTGACATACTCGATCTGCATGCTGATCTGCTTCTTTATGCATGCGCAATCCGATCGATGAGCGAGCAATAATACGATTGATTGATGAACACATGAATTTGGGTTTGGATCGATTATATATTTTGATTTGGATTCGCCTACCTGCTGCAGGGTCTGGTTTCATCTCCTCGTCCATGTACCAGCACGGCTTCTTCAGCGCGTCCATCAAGCTCCCCTCCGACTACACCGCCGGCGTCGTCGTCGCCTTCTACGTACGTCGTGAGTCGTCTCTGCACTCCATCTGCAGCGCCAGCGCCGGCCATATATATAAATCTTATATGCATGCACTCCGGCCACGTACAGGCGTCCAACGGCGACGTGTTCGAGAAGCGGCACGACGAGCTGGACTTCGAGTTCCTCGGCAACATCCGCGGCAAGCCATGGCGTGTCCAGACCAACGTGTACGGCAACGGCAGCGTTGGCCGTGGCCGTGAGGAGCGTTACGTGCTCCCATTCGACCCGACCACGGAGTTCCACCGCTACTCCATCCTCTGGACGCCCGCCGCCGTGGCGTTCTACGTCGACGACGTGCCGGTGCGCGAGGTCCGGCGGTCGGACGCCATGGGCGGGGACTTTCCGTCCAAGCCCATGTCGGTGTACGCCACCGTCTGGGACGCGTCCACCTGGGCCACCTCGGGGGACGCTACCGCGTCAACTACCGGTACGGCCCCTTTCGTCGCGTCCTTCACCGACATGGCCCTCCTCGGCTGCCGCGTCGACGATGGCGCCATCCAGCTGCAGACGGCGACGGCGGCGGAGACGGCGGTGAGGTGCGCCGCCGATGTGGAGAGCTCAGGGCGTCGGACGTGGCTGTCATGACGGTGGAGAAGCAGCAGGCCATGCGCAGGTTCCGGGAGAGGAACATGGTCTACTCCTACTGCTACGACACGCTGCGGTACCCCGCCGCGTTCCCCGAGTGCGACGTCGTCGAGTCGGAGCGCCGCCGGTTCAAGGACACGGGACACCTTCGGTTCGCGCTCCGGCGCCGGATGGGCCCGCGACGCGCCGGCGGCAGGGCGGCCAGCAGAGCTGCTGCCGCCGCCGCCACCAGGGACAGGGACCCTCAAGAAGCGCGCGGCGGACATGTAGCATTTTCATTCGTGTAGTATTAGAGGCCGGTGATGGTAATGGTGATGGATATTTAGCGTGTGCCAGTGCCACTGTTAATTAATCAATTGGAGACGATATATATACGATCACAGGAGTGGCGAAATTAGCGAGCAAAAAAATCCCTTTTACCTTCACCTATCACTGCCATGATCATTTTTTATTAAAAACAAAAAAAAATCGAAAACCAATTATCTTACCTAAAGCTTTACTCTCAAAACCATTCGAATTGTCTCGCTTCCCCAGGAATAAGTGGTTTTTCAATGCGGTTTTATCTTCCTTTTGGACTTTTTGAATCATTCAAATAAGGGGATTGAGGGATAATTTAGTTCAATTCCCTCCATACCTTCCAATTCTTGGGAAATGGTTGAATAGAAACAAGAACTTACTAAAAAATTAGGTCACCACAAATCCAAATAAAATATTTAGAGCTCTTGAAAGTATTTCTAAAACTAAAAGCTTTCAAAAAAATCATTTATATCTAATAAAATGGAAAGAATATCTAGAAAATTCTCAAAACATTATAACCAGTGAAAAAAATAGTGCACTATAAGCGCCAAAATAAATAAGCTCTATAGTGGCGGGTAGCGTTGTCGCGATGCTCATTAGCACGCTATAGCATTTTGGTCAAGCTCCTGCTAAATTATATAGCCCACAATTAAAACAATGATTATAACTAAAGTATAGGCGTCTTTTTGAAAACTTTTTTCGACAAAAAAAAACACTAAATAATGCGAGCCAAAATTAATACATCCAACATTACATGCATGTTGCATTCTTATTCTTTGAATTTTATTTTTTTCTCACGGAAAATCTTTAAACGTATTTAGACATCAAAAATGATTTGATAAATTTTATTTTAGCGGTATTTTTCATTTTTCTAGAGCTAAATCTGTTTTTTTTTTTCTAGGTTTCTAAAGATTTTTTTTCACCAGCTCTATTTTTTTTTAGTTCAGAGACTATTTTATTCATATTACAATTACAATGTAGATTGGTCCAATAGGTTGTTTTGAGGACTTGCTTATTTTTTTTACGACATTTTCAGGACATTTTTGACGACATTACTTTTCCAAGGGTAGTCTAGAAAGCAATGAATCACATTGGACAGCGATTCTCTATTGGGCCGGCTCTGTTTAACACATCATTTTGGGCCGGCCCATCTTTCCCCTGCCAGGGGTTTTCGTCGTCTACCTCCGTCACTCTATCAGACGCGCGAAGCAGCAGCAGCTCAGCGACGCGTCGCCGCTCGACAAAATCCGCCGCCGGTGCCCAGAGCCCCAGACCCCGACAGGAAACTCGGGGTTTCAGCTGCAGGTTGCCTCGAGATGCTCCCGTGGGCGGCCACCACGCCACCACCACCCAGCACTGCAGGCGCCGTCTCATTTGCTCCTCTCCTCCGCGCCGCCGCCGCTGCCCGCCCTCCACCGCCACTCTGCCGCCCGCTTCCGCGTCTGCTGTGCGCGGGCCTCAGGCCCCCCACCGCGTGCCGCCTCTTCTGAGGGCGACGTATTCTGGGAGGAGCCAGACGACGGCTCCGGGAGTGATTACGAGGACGACGGCCCGGAGCAAAGGAGGGCCTCGCGTTTCCCATCTTCGTCGCCGTCCTCCAGGCTCGAGGCGGCGCGGCAGCAAGAACAGGAACTCCGGAGAGGTGTTGGTCGATTTTATCCACACAAATTCACTTTGTGCTCTACTAGACTTGAATCTATCACTGATTTTTTGTTTGGTTTGCCTAGAAATCGAGCTTCTCCTAACGCCTGAAGAAAAGGCTATCTTGGATCAGCACGAGACCCCTGACGTCACTAGAATATCATCAGTTAAGCTCCTCCAGCTGTCTGAATTTCTAGCAACCATCTTTGTTTTGTGTATGATGAATTGATGATGCATTTCTCGATTTGCTGCTGAAAATTCGAGATATCTTAATCTGTCAGGCATCAAATGAATGTGTTGATTTAACTGCCTCTCTGAAACATTGGATGCTGAATCTGATTCCTGATGAATTGTTTCGTGCAGCCAAAATGGCATCCACTTCATAGCTACGCGTTGGCACTGCAGATACCCCTTATGGACAAGCTTCTGGACAGCGGTGTTGACATCAACTTACTTGATAGAGTAAGTTGTGTGTTTTGATTTTCGTTTTTTCTTTCGTATCTGAGAAACCCCACCTGGTAAGGCAGAGTTAACTACACAAGTGTTGCTGTTACAGGATGGCTTCACCTCTCTTCACAAAGGCGGTCATAGGAAAAAAAAGGAGGCTGTCATTAGCCATCTCCTACGAAAAGGGGCAAATCCCCATGTTAGAGATAGGGTAAGAGGGTACCTGGAATAATCCCTTCCTGTCACTTGTTGCTATGGTTTCAGAAGAGTGAAATTCAGTTCAAGAAACTTGAGCTGTTGTCACATTGGTTTTCATCTGTTGGGAACAATAATGTGGTTCCTGTAGTGCTGGCCCTTGAATTAAGTCTGCTGATGTGCAGGATGGAGCCACACCATTACATTATGCTGTTCAAGCTGGTGCCCTGCAAACAGTGAAGTTACTGATTAAGTATAAGGTTGATGTCAATGTTGCTGATAATGTAAGTCAAATGTGTACCAATTTTCATGTCATCTCAACCCTTTTCAAGGACAGTGAATGTTTCTCTTACATATAATATTTCCTTTCATGCAGGATGGATGGACACCACTCCACTTAGCCATACAGAGTAGAAATAGAGATATAGCCAAGGTCTTGCTCGTCGTCAATGGTGCGGATAAGACAAGAAGAACCAAGGTATTGTTTCATAACAAAGCTGATAAGCAATATACACCAAAAATTATTTTACCATGATCATTGGTGCCTCACATTTTCTAATGATCCACAAAACAAGTTGCATGGCTTCTGTCTTCTGATATGATGATGTCAATAGGATAACTCTTAACTCTTCCTGCTACAACTTGTTCTTTGAGCTATTTGAATGAATGCTTTATGTCCTTATGTATCGTTATGTCTGAAATATAGTTTGGTTTCTTTGTGAACACATTACAGGATGGGAGGACTGCACTTGATCTAAGCTTATGCTTTGGAAGGGATTTCAAGTCATATGATCTTGCAAGGCTTGTCAAGCTTATTCCAGCAAATAGAGGAGTGTGATTTAGCTCTGCCACAGATTTGAGGGAAAGAAAGGACAAAAGTTCGCCAATGCAGCCTCATACGAGCCATGCATACGAGCCATGCATAGCGTATGAAGAAGGGTCGAGATGCAGCTTAAAGAAGCATAAGAAAGGAATTATCGGTGCTGGTCATCAGACAGTTTTTCTTAACCGTCAAATCCAAGCGATCTGACAGATTGCTCCATAATTGTGCCATTGGAATTCTGTCCATGTTCTAGTCTGTTCAACATGACTCAGAAAACTAACCTTATACATGCAGCAGTCTTCCAGCTGTTGTAGCAGTTCAGTTGTGTTCTTCAATATGATCACATCTCATTATACACACAGTGATACAGAGATATAACTGACAATAGATCAGTACCCTAATGAAATGATCATCAAAGAACTAGACCGGGCCCTAAATCATCTGAAGGGAGGGAAGCAACGAACGATTGACGCCTAAGGAGTTCCTGCATGTTGCTAGGCCTCTCCTTGGTATGATGGGACACATCTTTCGTTGCTTTTGCTCAAACGTCTTCGAAGCAAGCTGAGCTGCCGTATATTTACATATAGCAATTAAGCTGGTTTTCTATTTGGTGTCAACCGGATCTGGAGATCACTACAATGTAACTTTTGATTCGTACAAGAAATTCCCATAGTGAAAACAGTTATTTTGTACTTGTAGTTTTATATTTTACGAGCGAAGCGTAGATGGCGGCAACTTATATATATTTTCTATTCGTGTATTTGGAGTTCAGACTGAGCTGCATACACAGTGAGAGGGAAATGACCCTGGTATCTATGGCTCTATGCAATGAGGAAGGAACAGGTTTGCACATCAATGCCAGTTTTCTGCAACCATCCGTACGGGTAGCTAAAACAAAGGAATATTGTTTTAGTAAACTCAATAAAATCGTCTTGGTAAACTCTCTTAAAGCTGAACAAAATAACTGGGTCTGCACAACCTTGCAAAGCAACATTGCAATATTCAGTATCAAGTACACCTAGAACAAGAACTGCTAAAAAAATGTATAAAAATGACAAAGACATGTAACACAATCTCAGAAAGTACACTACTAGCTAATAACCTAAGTGACTTATTCTTCTTGTAAGGAGATACGCCTGAAGATGGCATGGAAAGTTTGTCCTCCATTTCTGGCGACCTTCTGGCTTTCTTCAGTGGCAGTAGACAGTAATTTGAAAACCGGGTCAGCTTTAATCTCTTCTTCGGGAACAGTTTCAAATAATGGGTGTTTCTCCAGACACGACCGCATCCACTCTCCAAGTTCCTCGACGTCAGTGATGGTATATATGATCCCTCCCACTTCCATCACATAGGCATACTCATCTAACAACTGCATGCTGATAACCCTCCTTCGGTGGTTCTTCTCCTTGAAGTGCGGATCAGGGAACAGGAAGAACATCTTGGTGAGCTGTGCCTTCCTGAAGTAATTTGCAATATATTTCATCGAGTTAGTGCGGACAACAGATATGTTGTCATACTGCCCTGGGTTTGCTGCTCTTAGAGCTAAAATTCTCTCTTTCACATACTCAGTTACCTGTACCAGAATAAACGACAGGCAAAATAAGTGAATTCAGATATTTCCCAATGAGTCCTAAACTAAGCTATTTGAAATTTTGAATAAAATAACTTTCTGAAACCACATCATTTTCTAAGTACAGATTTAATCCTGTTACACTAGACTAAATTTTAACCACACATACTGCAAAACTGAAGCAAATATTAATCCCGTAAGAAAGAAAGTTGGTGTAGCAGAATACTAATTTTATATCAGAAACCTAAATGGAATGTGTTACAGATCATTGGCTTATAAACTCACATGTACATGATAAGCACGTGGTCAAATCTGTTTTTTTTTTTTTTCAAAATAAATCAGCATTGTTATATTTACAAACCATGCCAAATGCATTGTTTGTGTTCATAATACCAGTAACTTTAAGCTTAGAAAAGTCTACAAGGCATCGAAACAAATCAAGGGAACAATAGAAGGCAAAAAAAAATAAGAGTAATTACCTTGTCCCTCAGCTCCATGCCAATCATGAGCGTGTCTGGGAAGAGAGGTGAGAGCCCTACGAGCAACCCACCAAATCCACACCCCACGTCTGCGAAGCGGATCAGTTTCGGTGCTGCAGGCTCCTTGTCGTCACCGTCCTTGTCGGTGGGGAAGTACCGCGGGTAATGCTGTGAGAGGTCGACCTCTTCAGGCGATATCGGGACCGGGAAGTGCGAGTCACTAAGTGGGTTGCTGTGAGCGCGGGCGCGGTAGAAGCGCTTCCTGGGAAGCTTCCCACCACCACCTGCGCCGTTTGTCGTCATCAGACTAACAACGAATGGTGGATCCTGAGACGGAGTAAGAGGGGGTTAAATAATTAAAGGCTAGAAGAATAATGTTACCATTTAACTAATGATATAGTATATGTAACAGTTATACACCACTTTGTCCACTATATAAGATTCTACATTAAAATTTTAAAAGTGTAATAGTATTTGACATAAACAAGATTACTTCAAACAACAGACATTACTCTAGTGGCAAGTCTAGCTCAAGAACCTTGGCAAATTCCTGCATGTTACCAAAACATTTCAGTAAAAGATTCCTATGCTTCATTGGTAAATTTCTGGTCGGTACTATTTTGCGTTGAATAAATTGGTGCCATGTGGAGTTGTGGACCCATTGAAACCATCAAAAAATGCTTGGACACTTAACTTTGCAGGGATAACCATGAGCTAGACAAGCAATTCTCCATGTAGAGCAAAGAAAGTAAAGTTAATCTCATGTTATCCACAAGTACCATTCGAAATTAAAAGGGCTAAAGGAGCACCAACGAGGTTTTCTTGCAGCACTTTCTTCTGTGCTGGATAGCCTTGTTAATGGGATCAAACCCTTGCCCACCCCAACCCACCGCTCATGAACATCTCCAACCCACCGCTCATGAACATCTTCTGCCAACCCAACCCAACTCAAAATTTTAATTAGTGAACACACCCCACCAGTTTTGGGTTAAACACGACCATAACCAAAGCCTATTGGTAGCTGAATTCTGGAGGGAATAGCACTCAGGTCAAGATGATACATGAATACATTTTGCAATCGTATCACTCAGCAAGGATAAAGTACATGTCAGAGAAAATACGCATGTGCATACATATATCTAGGCAGGATTGTCAGTGTGACAATAATTACTGAACAAAAGCTAAATTGATAAGATGAACAGAGATACAATTCATAGCATAATGACAATACAGGTCAAGAAATTTTGAACAAACATAACATGTTCCCTTGGGAGATCAGACACTGCAAAGAAATAGTAAAGAGATACACAGTTAACAATTACTCCCTCCATCCCAAATTATAAGTCGTTTGACTTTTTTAGCTCCAAGTTTGACTATTCGTCTTATTCAAAAAATTTGGCGCAAATATAGTCAAATTTATGTCATTCTTCAAGAACTTTTATTAATAAAGAAAACCATAGCAAAAAGAAGTGATATTTTGCACAAATTTTTGAATAAGACGAGTGGTCAAACTTGTTGTCAAAAAAAAGTCAAACGACTTATAATTTGGGATGGAGGAAGTATATGAAAAGGATCATGCATCAGTAAGCAACACAACAATAACATATTAGTTCAGACCTTGTATGGTAAAAAATGACGGTACCCAGTAGGCCAGTACAGACATATTTAGTAAATGTAGAACTAGAGTACTAGACTAATATCACCCCATGAGGTTTACAGTCCTGTTGAATAAAAGACTCAAAACATCATGCAGTTTTATCACAACAAATGCCCACATTAATGAACCACCCATTGACTGAAAACATTCAGTTTTGGTCAAGACATGGCTAAAAAACATGCAGTTAAGTGAAACCACAAAGTTAAGGACGTTTGGCATCTAAAATCTAACACTATCTTATATCTGTAAATAGGAGAGTAGCAAAAAAAAAAAATAGTACAATGTTTTCAGTTCAAACCAGTAACTGCAAAAGGAATAGTCAAGTAAATTGCACAGAATGCTACTCCTCTTCAGTTCAAGCTGGACTTGCTTGGATTTGGGTTGCGAGACTACACTTGTCATTGGATCAGATCAGATACGAATATAGCTTAACTTGGGTGATCCGTCTCGCAAAGCAGGAACGGAAGAGAAGGGATGGGCGGGCGGGCGTACCTCGTCGCTGGCAAAGATCCAGAGGATGGAAACCTGGAACTTGATGTATAGCTTCGGCGGCCGACTAGTCGTTTCGCTCCCGTAGATATCGAAGATGGAGTGGGCTTGGGGGCAGGGGCGCCGCGCGGAGCTCCGACCTGGCCGGCGGGCGGCAGACTGCGGTGGCGCCGGGTGCGGGGAGACGGGACGGAACGGGGATTGGGGAATTAGGGGTTTGGGAGACTTGGGCCGGCTGGTCTTATTGGGCCTTTCTTTTCTTTCCACCCCGTCCGTTTTTCATTGTGCCTGGGCCGGCCAGATCCTTTCAGGAAAAAAAATCATAGGTTGGGCTGGGAATGGGCCGCCAGTATACAAAGTCTTTTCCCTTTGTTTTTAGTTGTTTTTTTTTTTCCAAATGCGCTCCCTCCGTCCCCAAATAAATGTAGTAGTTCTCGTTTCCCCGATAAAACACTGCTTAGCAATTATATATTAAAATAAAATTAATATTTATATTACATAATTAGTATCATTAAAAAAGATATTTTGATCTAGTTTTTTAACAAATTTATTTAGAGATTTAAATCTTATGCGTATTCTACAAATCGAAGTCAAACTTGTGGACGAACATCTAAAAAAACTGTTTAATTTGGGACGGAGGGAGTATAATTGATGACGACTTGTTGGAAGTACATCTCGTAATATCCCATTCTAGAGGTGAAGAAAAAATTGATAAAACTAGAATTATGGTTAACTTCTTGTCACCGATCACTCCGCTGATGATGCACTGGGAGACGAGGAGGATGACCATGCTATTCCTGAACCTGACATCGAGCAAGCTGATGGGGCACCGGCCGGCCCACGGAGGACTACAAGGCCCGCTAAGGCGAACCACAAGTACACGGGCTCAAGCTAGGCCAATTGATTCGTTCGGCCCTGCGTGGCCCAATCGAGGTAGCTGAGGCTCCTCTTGTATCTGGTAGCTGTCTTCGTTAAGCTATGAACAAGGACACAACTCTGAACCGCACCCGAGGGTGGCGGCGGCGGCGGTGAGCTCGGCGGTGCCGGCGATCCGATCCTTGTATCCAAACTATTCATACTGCTATAGAGATTCATCGTAGATCGGTAACACTTCTTAATTTATTTTATTCGGTCCATTCCATAATATAATATTCTTAACTTGCCTTCAAATTTTGACTTGAAGCCATGGAGTGTCGACATGGAGCCAGGTCTAGGCTGACCCATTCCCTTTCATACACCACGGTAATAAGGGTTCGAGACTTCAAGGCACTTCAATACCTAATCAAATGTTAAATTCGTAAAAAAACCCTATAATATACAATTTTTTAATGTTTTGGAATGAGGGCATGTTTGGTAGGTCTGTCTCCTCCTATTTCCCGTGTTGTAGCAGCACAGTTCTTACGGACTGTTTTTCTCTAACTAACAAAATGAACACGGAGGCGGAAGAAACCATGATCTTTGTCTCCTTTGGTGTTAAGCGCGGAGCTATAGAAAGGCCTTACTCTGAACTTGATGTGCAGCTAGGTTTATTTTTGTCCGCACTTAGTGTCGTGTTAATTAAGGTATAGCTTATGTTATCAAGGTAGGTAACTAGGTTTTCATGTTGGATAAGAGATTTATCTTTTTTTTTTCGGATCGAATTAGGTTTTAGACCCAAAACTCATGCGTAATGACCGAAGCCCACTTAATACGCTAGGGTTGTGTATGCAACCTTGCTGGGTGACATTTAAAAGTAATATTGTGTGTGGAGAATCTCGTCGGCTATCGCGTCCACGGTAGCAAAATTATTTCGACCGTTTGATCTTGGTTTTCGACGACCGGATCTAACTCATCCTACTGTGAAGCAGCAAGTATATATTTGGGCCCCTCCTCACGGTAAAAAAAAAAAAAAAAAAAAAAAAAAAAAAAAAAAAACCTAAACTCTCTCCGTCTTCTCCCCGTCTTCTCCCAGCTTCGGGGAGCGGCGCCGCCCGGCGCCTCCACCTCCCTCCCTCCCCCACCCACTCCCTCCTCCGCCTCCCCCTCTGTGCTTCCTTTCTCTCCTTCTCTTCCTCCTCCCAGGTATAGCCGAGCCGGGCTGAGCGGCTCCCACGGCCCCGGCGTGGCACCTCGACCTAGGGTTTAAGCCTCTTCCTCGCCCGGCCCACCGGTGCGTGCATGCTCCGGCCGACAGCCGGGTACTCCTCTCCCATCTCCCTCCTCTCTCGCGGCTCCTGGCGGGAGGGAGAGGCACATCGGTCTTCCTTACGGTGGAGGCCCATACAGCGGCATCCGGGAGAGGAAGCCCATGGTCGGATCCGTCCCTCCTCCCATCGAATCGGCCCGTGTCGCTGCGAGATGACACTCTCCTCCGTTCACACTCTCCCGCCTCCGAGTTCCTTTCTTTGGTGCTTGTTGGTAAGGCATCTGTCTCCCTCCCCTCGTCATCTTTACGTTTGTGGGCTCTGATATAAGTTGTTTCAAGTTGAATCATCGGGTTCCATGGGTCGCGAGTAAAGTTGATTTGAGCGCAACTATTGTTTGCTAATAATTCCTAGATTCCCTTCTCTCTTGCACAATGTTAATGCCGTAATACCTATCCATCTCTACACTTTCTTCCAAATCTCATTAGATCCGTATGTGGTAACATTTCTTTCTCAAAATTTCATTTCATACCGCATCCTCGAATTTGCTCCCAACATGTCGTGGCGTTGCGTGCTGTCGAGAACTTCCTGTTCGACAATGAAATTCGAGGACATGTTTGTGTGCGATGCTATTTTCGATGTTTTTTTTTCGCAGCTACCATTTCTAGATATACAAGTTTGCATTTATATAACTTTTTTTGCTAAAATGATTGGATAGATAGAACTTAAAATATCATTTTATAGCTTACAGATCCAATCATCCTTGCAAAGAAAAAAAGACACCTTGATATTCCAACGCATTACAAGTCGATTACTAGATAGGTCCGAGGGGCTCCGCGTGGGTCGCCCAACACTTAGCTTGTTTGCTCCAGTGAGGTCGATGTCCTATGAAAAAGAAACAAAAACTCTGGAGGACTAACTATCCAACTTCTTAGTTGCTACCTAATTTGACTGTAGTGTTGCCCTTTTAAGTAGTTTATTATAGACATTGCATCATGCTCTTCTAATACAACCTTTAACGTGTTTGGTGCTTTCGCACATGGTGCCACCCAGCAAATTTTCTCATTAATTAAGTTTAACATTAGACTTCTCTTCGCCTTTTCTAAAAAATATAGATGCGAGAATGTAGATTTTGATGTCACTAAGATAACCAAATAATTCATTGGTAGTCGCACTATTTATCATATTTCCATCCTTCGTCACTTATATAATTTAATTCATCTTCCGTGTCGATGGATCTTATATTTCGTGAAATCCAAGAAGGAAATCCAGATTCAGTTGGTGTTACTGGTATTAAGCTTCTGGTTCATGGTGAAGTGCTTCCAATGACTCGGTTTTGTTAGAGTCGTTCTTATGGCGTTTTCGGTTGTGTTCATCTATGCGTAAAGATCGAAACCATGCTACTTTGCTATAGGTACATCCCCAATCCTCTCTCTCTCTCTCGTCCTCTATCTAATGTTTGGAAGGATTGGATGGGTTATGACTAATCTTTAGCTCACTTTATATTATACCTGCACAATCTAAATATATTAATTTGAATTAGCCCTTCCGCATGGATGGCCGGTGCTATGTAAACATGAGTCAAACATATGGTTTAATCTTTAAACTTTGTAAGTTTCTACGAAATTGCTTCCGCTGTCATCCACCTATTGGACAAATGCGGTGTAAGTGAAATCTCCGGGGGTCCCTGCCCTCGTATGGTTACCTCTCGGCATCCAAATGACAAGAAAATTTTGGTTCTTGCAAGCGTTGATTTCGTGCACCGTGAGTCAAAAAGGGGCTGATATTTGGTGTAATCTGCTCCATTCAAACTAACACAAAGATAAGATTTGCTCGGGGAGCTCTTCGACTTTGTTTCCCTGCAGCTTAGAAGTGAGCACGATAAAGTGATCCGACCTACTTTTTCTCCAACGATTTTTAGGGAAAATACAATCTTCTATAGTAAAGAAAACGTTTCAAAACCTTTCCTTGAGATGTAGCTAGACTGTGCATGTCAATGCTAGATCTCAAAGTAGTTATCACCGCACGAAGCAAGTATGCTTCAATATTCCCTCAAGTAATCAAAGTTCAATGTATGTCTAAAATAAGACATTTTACATGATCATCAACAAACCTCTCAGAGGGGAGAAGAAGTATTATTGACTTATCTCTGAATTGCCAAAGGCGACAAAATAGCATTACCATCAATCACATAACCATATAAATTATTATTGATTATTGACTTAACAATATAAAAGAACCGCCTACATGCAAAAAAATGCTTTTTTTTCTCTTTTTGAAAAATGATCAATGCTACAGAGTGCTATGCATCTTTCCTACCGATCAACTATATGCCAAAGGAGTTAAACTGAAGAATGCCAAGAGCCCAAAGGGGCCTTCACCAGATCCACCCTAAAGTTTGCAACCCTGAAATGTATGCATGATGTCCTCGAAATAATAGTTCGAGAGCTCGGATGCGGGGAGGAAGTTCGTGGATTCTACATACCCTAAAAACAAACCCCTGCAACAAATATTCTCCACTATATATGAACTACTATTGTTTATTTCCTCCGTAGACATTCTTTGTTCCAAGGTTTTCACCGCTTCTAATTTTTTTAAAAGGGTAAGAATAATCTATCGGTTTGCAGCCCTGTTTACAATTTGCTAAAAAACAAACCACCCCATCGAAACCATTATGTGGCTTCGAGCTGCCGGAGATATCGGTTGCCTACGATCTCATATATAGCAATAATTGATGGCTAAAATTTTGGGATCGAACAACCCGATAGTAACAAGTTTAGTACCGTGAAAACAATTCGAGGCTTGTCTAGGTCATTTTCTATTGATTCCAAACATTGCCTCTCCGACTTGCATTTAGGCTTTTACTTTTCACTATCCGCTTCTTCATAGGCATGAAATCCACTAAAAAAGCTAAGCAAATGCTTTGAAATCGATAAGTAGGCCGATTGTACACTAATGATATTTCATCCCGAAAGGGTTTACCAAGAACATTTTTTTCCTTAGATACCCTTGGATAAAATTCGTTTGGAGGCGAGATGCACTTGACGCCTTCTGTGTCACCGATCCCTCGCTCACGCTTCGGATGCGAATAGTGAAAAACGTCACATAGATTGAGAGTCACAGGCGCTAATGCAACAAATGAGTCCTTCAACCATCCGAGAAAATATCCATATTGTAAGTTCTTTTTTCCATGGATGATCTTGTTCAAAATTTCTTTCCGAAGCTTTTTCCCGACTTCTTTGGTTTCATATGTTCATCCGCTTTTCAACAAGAAAGTAGGTTAAAAGCAAGAACCCAAAGAAAAATATACAACAAAAATATGATTCGTTCCTTCCTATGCAATTTTAAAAAGCGTAATTATATATTAATAATATTTAAGTCCTTTTGTTTGAATTGCCGAAGCAATCATGTGCCAATTTCAAGCATTGAGCTTTCCATGTATTAAAAGGGCATGTTTATTTGACATTAGCAGTAATGGGATGAGAAGATGCTTCTAACAAACCGTGGGGGGGTCCCTTATTTTCCGTGTTTTGAAGTATGTCGCATCACTCCTTCAAATGCCACTTTCACTGGCGTAGCTGACTTAAAGTATGCTACCAAGTCGTTTTCTTATCCTCGCTCCAATGATCAATATAAGCCGAAGCCATCTAAATAGGGTTCAACAATACCTTGTTTCCCCGGCATCAAATGGGGAATTGTTCTTTTTAGTTTTGACTCTCGCTTTTCTCCCCTCATTAATGCTTTTGGTAGGATTGTACGGGCTCCCCACAAACAATGCTTGAAAACTCGAAGTGGTCGTACATCACTCTTAATATTGGTGAAATAAAATGGATATTGAATCAAGGCGGCGCAGAATCGGTATCTTGGAAACATTTTTATCTCAATAAGACATCCACATCGCTGATAGCCATTCTTGACTTCCATGCATCTTGTTGTAATTTTTTGCCCTATTTTTGTTTTCTCAAGCATCCCCAAAAATCGCCGTGTCTTGCTCCTAGATCGGCGAGCAAAGGCATATGTTCATAATGCTTTGCATCCACTATTTTTTTTGGAATAATGCATAATGCTTGTCCATTACCAATACATATGTTCATTACTAATACAAACGACCAAGAAAAAAATCTAATAGAAACTGACCAAACCTGTTTTTTTTGCAAATGGAACAATTTTTGGCTTGCATAACACAACCGCGCTCCAATACAATACATTGTCACAAAGGCGTAACTTTTAATTCATAATCAAATGAAGCCAACACAATGAAAAAAAATTAGGTAGGAGACTAAATTTGGAGACATCTTTATATCTCTATTAGTCCTTTTTCTTTGTGTTAGACCACCAAGCTTAACGGCTTTGCAAGTGTTGTTTTTTCTTGGTGATTTTTTTGGCCAAAGACACTGCACCCGCATTGAAAAATTGTTAGTATTTCCCTATTTGAGACAACTCAAATATTTATGTATATGATATTATTTTAAATGCAGCCAACAATGGATTGTTTTACTACTATTTGAATATTTGTAATGGTCGTAAACCATATATTTGGAGTTTTGTTGAAGGTTGGTCCTTCCTTTATAGTGCAAGGGCAATGCAGATGAAGCCATTGTGATTTAACAACAATCCGATCTACATGGAGGATCAATTAAACTCTAAGGCCATGGCTCACTTATTCATTATATCAAGAAAAAGGTGCCTTCTCGGTTTTGTTTTTTCTTCATGATATTTTTCATGTTATCTGAACGTTCTTTTTCTAACATTTGAGATATTTGTGCATAATGAAGGTCGCATCTATAGTGGTGTAAATCTACGCTAATTTTCCAATGCGAGGTGCGGTTAAGTGGCTTCTTACTAATTTGGCATTCAATGAGCGTATCTTATGTTGATGGCCTTCGAGGTCATGTAAAGAACTTAGATAGCATTGTTTCTTATTTTGTGAGCTTACCCGTCTCGGAGCGGTTCATTTTATTAAGAAGATGTCAACACGAGGAGTTCAAATTTCAAATTGGTGGAGATGTGATTCATTACGAATTGCGCCTATTATTCCATTGTTGGATAGCCGGAAAGAGGAAGCTATTACACTTGCATTGTTTCTTTATGTACTCTATCAAACTTTGGAACGGGTTGATTCCTAACACAATCACAAATCAATATTCTCGTTATGTTTCGTAAATGCCGCCATACGCATACGTATACATGAAGATGTTGAGATGATTTTGGATGGACCTAGCTATCTATGTATATTTTGCCTTTTCAAGCATCGCTTTTATAATAGAGACTATGGCTCCTTGGTGCTCTATCGCAAAACTATTTTATGTAAACTCACGCAGATGTATGATTTGGACATCTTAACATCCCGCGCTCAACCGCTTTCGTGTAAGATCTAGGTAGCACCTATGTCTCGCGTCGTAAATATAAATGCAGGTGTTTGAACGCCTCGCGGCCAAGTTTCACCCTCCACGTTGTTCCTCTCTGGAAACGTTATTCCATTTAACAAATATAACCACGCGCGTCAGTTTTCTTGGCACGTGCGCGCCAAGAAATCACTAGTAGATGATGAGGTACTGAGGTGAGTCCTGCTCCACAAAACAACGTTGACACATGACAAACCCCTGTTGCAAAGAAAGGAATTGCAAGCGGAAGACGCACGGGCTGACACACGGCACGGCATCTCCTTGGTCTCTCCCGAGCAGATCCTACTAGAAGATGCCCTCCTCCTCCCTTCTTCCTCCTCTCCTTTCAACAAGTCTCGCCACCCGCTGTCCCCTTGTTCCAGCGCCCACCGCCGCCGCCACCGCCGCCGTTGTAACATCCGGCCTCTCTCCCCCCCGTCATCCGCCGCCGCCACTGGTGGGCCGGGCCGCAGCGAAGAGGATCAGCAAGCAGGTCGGAGGAGGAGGAGGAGACGCCGGCCGCGGGGGATCCATCGATTGAGATGGTGCTGTGGGAGCTCACGGCCATCACCGCCTACTTCCCTCGGGCTCAAGCGCACCTACCGCCTCGCGCTCCGCATCCAGCGTCGCCTCATCCCGCCTAACCACCCCAGGATCCGGGACTTCGTCCACAGGTACGCTACTGCCTTCCCTTCCCTTCCTCCCCATCCGCCTCGGCATACCGTGCGCGCGCGCTCAGGACATGTACCCGATTCGTGTTTGAGGGCTCACCAGGCCACCTCGATTCGATGCAAAGTACAACCAAAGGGAGAAGGAGGGAAGGAGTTGATTCAGGCCTATCTGCAGATATTAGCACCTGCCATTGATTCTGGATCAAATCCTAGCTGCCTGCTTACCGGGCACGCACCCGCACCCTCGCTATCGGCGGCTACTGGTGCCCAATGTGGGTGGGTGGGTGCCGCTACACAATCGCTGAGGAAAGGAAACATTGGCATCGGTAGCGAATATCAGCTTCGCTTTTAGGCAACGTCCTTAACCTTAACCTTAGCACAAGCTGCTAGCCTTGCTATGTTGGTGTTGTTGCGTCCCTACAGCATATACTACACATAATAAGTGGGGCGGCCTCGGTAGTTTTGTGGCGATCCTGAATCAGGGAACACACATATCCTGTTAAATCTATGGTTTTGTGCATTCAGTAGTTTTATACTCTGTGGAGATGGTGTCAAAAGACTGCAAATAGGCAATGTTTCCTCCTTAAAGGAGAAGCTGGGCATACATTGTTATGAGGTTTGGTGGTACATTGTGCCTTGGGTCGTTTCAGCTTCACTTCATCCATCCAGCAATTTTAATTTTAATTATTACTTGGTTGTGCTGACATTTTGACCAGCACAACATATTCTCAATCAAACGAACCAGAACTGTCATTTTTCAGTTAACCCTGCAATGCTCATTCTGTTGATTTTTTTATTGAAATACTTGTCTTCATTCATCTGTAAACTGTATGTCACCGTGAATCTGTGATATTTCTTCACCATTCAGAGCTTCCTACTAGTGTGCGATATTCATATCATGCACTGGTGGCATGTAAATAGCAACATGTACCCATTTCATGAACCTTTCACTTTAAGTTGGGTGAAGTGTTAACAAATTCTGATCGGCAGCCCCTAGAACTTTTTTTGGATCCCAGGAAGGAATTAGCTGAACTATGAATCGACAGATTTAATCAATGATTTCAATGCATTTTACATGACCAATCAAAGCTCACATCATTTGCCCCATGCTATTGGGATTGATTCCTTCTCTTTTTCATCTCCTCTGTGTTCTGCAGGCGCACACGGGCTGTCTTCAATGTTGCAGTGTCAGTGCACAAGAACATTCAGCAGAGGGACATAGAGGTTGGTCGGAACCTCGAAACGCAATCCTCCGCTGGCTGGATCGCATGAAGCCATCAGCAGAGATCCGCCCCCGTCTTCCAGGCCCACCAAACGGCAGCTCTGAGCACTACAGGCATGTTTGAGAGTGCAAGCAGGAGTGCTGGGGCACAGAAGACCGCCTCTAAAGCTTCACCCCACGATTCCAGTGGAAAGATGCTGTTCTCACGTCTGAACATTCGACCCAAGTCCTTCCCCATCCTGCCCACCATGACACAGCCCAACAGAATCAGCGCGAAAGCAGCCAATGCAGACGCATGTCCTACACCCCGTTCCGTCAGTCACCGCTGAAGAGGAAGAGCCTGATGGAGGGCGCGTCTTCCGCAAGGACATTGCACAGCTGATGGCCTAAGGATCTATTTTTGCAGCCATCTAGTATACTGTTTTTTTTCACCGAACATGAAGATTATCACACCGATTTAGTTTCTCGCCTAGAGCAGATGTTCATGTCTAATGTGTCTTCTTGTAATAATAATGAAGCGAGCGCAGATGTAATTTATCACTGCTGCGCTGGTTGAGGCCATTAGATTTCTAACCAATTGTCAGATGGACAATATATCAGATTTGATGATGAACGTTTGCTTGAGTTGCTGTCTGGGGAATTGGGAATCAGACACCGCCTTGTCTCACTCTGCTACTTTGGATTTACAGAAGATTAATTGATTTTCATGAGGGTTCATGACGGTTTTGGGCTACGCCTAGGAGTGGGCTAACACAGATATATCATGATGTTTTTATTTTTAGCTTTCTGGTTGAAGCCCCTTTTAAACAAAAAAGAAGAACAGGGGGTGGAGCTAGGATTGTTTCTCGGGAGGGCTAAATAAAGGACGATCATTGAAAATCATGTGATTGCATGGTAAATTGAAGACTAAATATAGCGTAGACTGCTGGTCATTTGCGCAGCTGAGACACAAGAAAATTACTGAATGGCATGGGAGTAGACTGCCATGGCGGGATTGCCTATGGGTACAGAACTTCTGGTGATGATGGTTGGTGGAACAGATTACCTGAATGTTAGGTCAAGGTCACCACACTCTTTTATTCAAGAAAAGTACGGTGAGCACAGAGCGTCGTCCACGTTGGGCCTACATATATATATATATATAGACTATTGAGGCTGAAGAAAAACCAAACAGCATATGGCAAAAATAAAATATCTATAGCAACTCGCCAGCTCGTGTGCATCGATCTCCTACACAAATAATTTGTCGGCGTGGTTTGAGGCGGATGACGAGAACGTGAAGATCCTTTGCGCTGTCTGCATCTTGATCCTGCTGGTGGTAATCAAGGGTATGGAATATATAACCATTATAGCAGAGCTTAGATATCACACTGTACTAGAGCCTAGAGTTTAAACATCTCTCTGGAAGAAGAGGTATCATCTTTCTAAAAAGATTGAGCTTATAGTCTTTAGGTTTTTTTTCCCTCGAAACAGTGCTTATATATTATATGGAGTAGCTGAAGCTTTTCAAATATGAAGTGTATGATTCTTCATTACATATTCATCTTAGGTGAACTGCATCTCAAGAATGAACTTACCACATGAATTGAGCTGCATGTAGTTTATACTTACTTCCTGGTCTTTTTTTCTTCATGATATATCCATATATAAAATTGTTACCATGTTTGATATCACTTCCATGTTCATTGGAAAGATGATGCATCAATATTTGAAGCAACGAATGATAATTCTTTATAATCTTTAGTTTACTACGCTGCCACAATATGTATATATATTTACAATCTTATTACTAAAAAAAGGTACTAATATAATGCATTGCTGTTTTTCAAATTTAAAGCCAACCAACATTTGAGTTAGATGAAAACCAATCCTAAGAAAAGTTAGTATTGTAATTACTACAACAATATTTTTTTTTTTACTCCACCTTGGCTACTAATCACGTGTTCATTAACTTAAGGCAGATTCACCACTGCTGGGAACCCACGACATAGCCTATCATACACTATGTAGACAGAGACATGGTTTAAACTCTATGCGCTACTCCCCTCTGTCCCATGGAGTTCGATGTTTTTGACTTTTGAACTTCATCTTTGATCATCCGTGCTTATTCAAAATATTTATGCAAATTATAAAATAAAATAATCAATATTCAAGTATCTTCATTGACAAAATAAGTCGTAAAAAATAAATTATATTTGTGTAAAAAATTTAAATAAGACGAAGATCGAATAAGATGGCACGGAAACCGTAGAAATGACAAAACTTCGAAGTTTGGAGGGAGTAGTTAGTATTGTAATTATCACATCGCCTCACCTACTCCATATAATATATAAGCACTGTTTCGAGGGGAAAAAACCTAAAGACTATAAGCTCAATCTTTTTTAGAAAGATGATACCTCTTCTTCCAGAGAGATGTTTAAACTCTAGGCTCTAGTACAGTGTGATATCTCAGCTCTGCTATAATGGTTATATATTCCATACCCTTGATTACCACCAGCAGGATCAAGATGCAGACAGCGCAAAGGATCTTCATGTTCTCGTTGTCCGCCTCAAAACCACTTTCTAGAGAGAGCGCTAAAAACTGAAGTTGGTTGGAGGTATGCAGAGCATGATAGAAGGTGGACTAAGACTGAAGTGGCTATATGATAGGATCGCTTGTGGGAGTGAGTGCGATTTGCAGCCTCATGTGAAAATTCCGGTGCATGTAGCAATCGAACAACCAATCCTCCATTTCCCTCGTATTCCCATGTATATATGATGTACAGACAACACCAGACATAGGGGACAGATACTTCTCGGGGAAATCAAATGTGCACCGACCATCAGGCTGATGATACATGTCCATATACAATACACTGTAAAAGAGCGCAAAAAACATATCTGGGCATGGCTTTGTCAGCAGGCGCTGGAAATTTACCACACATCAATGACCCAGTCCAGGGCTTCAGGCAGAGGCGCGATGACATGTATGCAGGCGCTGGAATTTGCATGCGAGTTTAATGCCAGTTCTTTTCCCTCACTAACGATCATCCAGATCACAGCCTAGCACTACTACATGTCTACTACTACAGCCAATAGATAGATCAACAGGATAACCGCACAAAAAATGAACCCGGCATGTATATGTGTATCATCCAGATGACACCGAGAAACAACCATTAAGAAAATCATACACAAAATCATTTCAGAATCCAGATAAAGATTTTGCCATGTTCACATGAATTGGAAATCAACTACAACATTCCAGCAACAGATAAGAATTGTAATCGAGCACTTGTCTTCAACTGCAAGCCACTTCTAAGCTGCCACATATATATATGTACAGTGTACTCCGGCATGCCAGCTTCTTCATTAGCCTCTGCAACTGAAAGAGGACACAATTGTAAAATTTAGACATTCAGTTAACATGATGGTGATTTAATCTTGTTCATGCCTGAGGCTGATAGCATGTAGGAAACAGATTAGTAATGAACTGTTCATACTTCATAGTGACAATTCTTCTCAGTTGAAAATGTTGTCTTTCTGATAAAATTGACAAGCTTAAGACAGTGATCTAATAACTAATTCTGCTTACCCATTTAGCTACGATTCGACTCAACCAAATTCATCAAAATCTATTCAGATAACATGGCGGTGTGCAATGATTTATTAACCTGCAGAAGTGACGAAATCAAGCCACCTTTGGCTCGTTCATTGTGCTGTCAAGTATCAACCTGTCAGCACCGTAGGTAAACTAGAAGCAAAACAGTATTTTATTCACGCGAATGTAACTAATACTACCATCCCCAAATCTAAAAATGTGCGCAATGGGTTCATTGGCCAAATGAGTTCTCACGCGAAAGCCAAGATAAGCATTGCTCACATATAAAAACAAAGCCCTGGAAGGTGGCAATCGTACTGTAAAATGGCTTAGAACATGATACCCTCTCAGGTTCACGGCTTCGTGTTAAATAAAGTTGGGAACAGCCCCAACGTGGCAGTACATCTTTTGAGTTACAAGAAAACAACAGATTACATGATATGATCTACTTCCTATGCAAGACACTAGATATGGTAACAACTGATACAACAATAACACGAAGCCGTATCTAATCAATCACGCCATCACAAAGATATGTCTGGATATTCTAACACATACAATCAAGCAAAATCATAAGACACAAAAAGAAATTTAGGGGGACACCAGTGCCACACAAGCAGAGACCGATAACTCATATAAATTAAAGACGCAGATAGTAGTGCATGTTTTAGACGGCAGTGCGGATGCTAGGCCTGGTGATGATCCCGGCGTTAGCTTTGCAATGCCCAGACGAGAGTCACCAGCTCCCACCACGAGCAATTGTTTCCCTTGTGCGCCTGGAGGTTATCAGGCGGAGCGACATACAGAATCGCCTCGGACCAGAACCTTGCCAGGACATCCCAGACCCTGTCCGCATCTTGCTCCTGCACCAGCTGCTTCCCTAGATTGACACCATTCTTCACAGACTCCAGGCTGCTCAGGTCTTTCACCCAGTAGTTCGATGACCTCGTCATAATCCAGGGATTCACGCCTCCCAGGCAGAGAATAGATGCTTCATATATTTCATGACTGCTTTGTACTGACCAGGCCTCATCATCTGGCAGCAGCTTGGGAGCAGATTCCAGCAGGTATACAAAAATACCGGGAGAGGTGAGTTGCCACGGTCTGCGGTCAGCTGAGGAACCGGTTGAAGAGGCCTCCGAGATGGTGGTGGCGATGTGACAGATGAGTATAACATCAGTGGTGCTTTTTTCCTTGGAGTGGCAACAAGGCACCATTACCAATCCCACTGTTCTGGAGTGCCACCATGCCGTTGCTCAGAGTTCCATTGCTACTTATGAGCGGACAATGGCTGCCTCCACCTATTGGCACTTGGACATGCTGAATCTTAAACAAGTCCCGTCTGACACCGCATGTCGTTCTTGGCTGTTGGCGTGGTAGTAAGCGAGACCTGACCCATCTGATCGGCTGGAACTCTTTATGAACTTGATTCTGAATCTTAAGGCAAGACCAAGCCACCTGTGCACGCAAAGGAGATTGCTGCCAGGAGGCATGGGTTACATAACTACAGATCAGTGTTACCTTGACCCAGTTAGAGCAGATATATGAAGCTATCTCCCATGCTTCCGCCAGTATGGCTGCTACAAGAAGGAACAATGTGGGGATAGAGTTAAAAAAAATATCGTCCCACTCGAAACTTGGCACCACAAAGGCCGCACCTTATCTGTGGACGGAATACCATCTCCAAGCGTGTACCAATTGGGTTTGGGATCCTTCACCATGTCGCGGGAACACGTGGGATGAGATAAGAAATTTATAGAGAGAGACAATTAGGCTAAAAATAACAGAGAGAGAGACAATGGTGTTTAGAATTACTGGCAACAACTTCCCCAAGTTGGAAGCTGGGTTGGATGAGTAGTAAGAATCACCCAAAAAGGAGAGTTCATCAGCAATCACCCTGAATACCCTATCGGGACCGCCATTGTTGAGCAATACATCCCGAATAAAAATTGAATGGCTTGGTACAGCCAGCCTCG
>JADLZK010000666.1:0-269250 GCA_015847255.1 Hyparrhenia diplandra | reverse complement strand
AAAACTACGTAGTGGTGCTCATAGGGGTAGAGTTTGCGTACGTGTGTTCATATGGTGTGAGTAATAATGCGTGTATGAGTATTAGTGCGTTGTACTATGTAATCTCGAGAAAAAAGGCTGCAGATGCTAGAAGATCTCAAGTGTGCGTGCCTCGGCGTAGTCTCTCGTGAGCTTGTGATCTTGGTTTCCTAGTGCAACCAAGAATGATTGGCCATGTTTTTCTGAACCACGGGCACTACAAGAGTGTGTCCTATGTTATGGCATATAAAGTGTTAAAGTATTTGGCGCATTCTAGGTGTGTACACACTTTTTACAACATCATCAAGCCAGATCTTAAGAGGATTTTTGGTTGATGAATAGAAAGCTTTTGAGGAAGAAAAGCATACGGTAGAAACAACACAAGCTAGATGCAAGACAACAACTCCTACCTCACTTCTTGGAGGATAAGTAGCTAGGGCAATATCGAGAAGATCAAAGGATGTTACCTTTGCTCCTCTTTAGCAGGAAACAAAACCTGATAAGGATGTTGTGCCCTTGCTAAATGATAAAGATGTGTTACTTGGGATTGTTAGTGATATGGTGATCACCTATATGCACAATATTATGAATGTTGTTCAAGATCATTATATATGTTTTCGTTAGAAAACATGAGACCCTAGTACTTTTTGCTAATTAATCTATAGAATCAGTGTTAAAGCTAGAAGGAAGAAGATTTGGAGTAGCATGCATTTTGCTACTTGCTAACCTCTTACGATCAACCTAGCTAACTCTCCAATGCTCACTATATATATATATGAAAAGATGGATTAAATAAAAGAAGATAAAGATATCACACTTTTAGGACAAGTATTGTATTACTATCCCAAAATATAGATTCGTTGAAAACTCTTGACATGAAGCCTAAGCTATGGAACATATATACTGCTGTTACAAATAATCCTTTGCCGACCTAATTCTGTGCCAGACATGCATGAATGTACTAAAGGTTTTGAGCAGCTTTGATTGACGAATTCATCAGGATGTACATTGATGAAAGCACTATATCATCATGGCAAACACGCACTCCATTCCCCGATCAGTCGATTGTGATGAATGATAGGGACCGCCATTTCTAGCAAAAATATCTTCATCAATAAAAGCAAACAAAAAGTAACAAAAATTATCTGCCGACCTCTCCACAGTGCCTGCACAACTGTATATGCTTGCGCACTAGTTTATATATATGGCATGCCACGCCGCAAAGTGCAGTTCTTGGGTGGTCACCAAAGAAATTATTCTTTTTTACAAAGCCTGCGATAGATTTCCTTCCATTTTGTCCTTTCATTGTTGCTGGTTTCAGATATTGGATTTGGATGATGAATGGGACTGGGAATATGCAAGTATGTACTCCGTCGGTTCTAAATTATTAGTCACTTTGATTTTTTTTTGGTTCATCCATTTTGCTGCGTCTAGACATATTATTGTATCTAGATGCGTAGTAAAATAGATGTACGTCAAAAGCCAAAATGATTTATAATTGAAAAAGTCTAAATCACACCGCCATCTATTAGGGTTGGACTACATAACACCCCAACCTATGAAACGGTCTATATCACCTCCTGAACTTTCCAAAAACGGTCAAATTACTCCCTCAAGCAGTTTTAAAAAAAATCATAATAAATCATAGAAAAATCATAAAATGGAAAATCCAATTGTGTTAGACTCAAACAAGTTGATATACACAATTAACATATAATATGGTATACTTAGTACATTTTTTACGACTATACAGAAAAACATAAATGTAAAGCTACAACAAAAAAAAATGTACTAAAGTATACCATATTATATGTTCATTGTAATAGATCTACTCATTTCTCGAGTCCAACACAATTGGATTTTCCATTTTATAATTTTCAGTGATTTACTATAATTTTCAAAACTGCTTTAGAGGGGTAGTTTAACCGGTTTTGGAAAGTTCGAGGGTGATATAGACCATTTCAAAGGTTAGGGGGGGTCATGTAATCCAGCCCCCATAATGAGGGTGTGATATAGACTTTTTCCTTTATAATTTGGAACGGAGGTAGTAGCTCAGTTTCACGAGAGTTCTATCGGACCAAGTTAACCAGTTTGTCAACTTGTATCTTTGGCGAATATCAAAGTACAAAATAGCCAAACAGTGTCATTGATCTAAAAGAAAAATCGTGAACAAAAGTTCCTATAACAGTAAAGGAAATTTGAGAAAATGTGTGGAAAATCCCAGTCACAAACTGTTGTTTCTTTTGGTAATGAATAGTACACAAACTACTAGTATTTACTATAAATAAATTAAACAACTCATAAATAAAAAGAAACATAGGTAGAGGCACCTGTAAATAGCTACCTCTACAAATGGTTTTCAGCAGCCTCTCTAGAAAAACTTGTCTGTATAGTGAGAACGTATCCTGTGCACACCAGACTTATATACAACCGTGCACACTAGCGATCTGGGCCTTTGATTTCGCATCCGGTGGCCAGGGAGCGAGTGTGGACATTTTTTTGAAAAATCACCCGCGGGCCTTGACCAGCCCCAGAGGGTCGTATTTAGAGATTCAAAGACATTCAGAAGCTCAGAACATTCAGAAACTCATCCACGCGGCAGTCTGGGCAGTAGCAAGGGTGGGCTGGTCACCGCCGTCAAGGACACATACGAGGACTGGCGACACCACCGCTCTGACCGCGCTGAGAACGGACGCCCTCGCCGCGGTCCTCGCCCCTGCCGGTGGCGACTTCGTCCCAACTCGGCACAAGCAAGGGCAGCTGAGCGGGCGGCCTATCTCCAGGAGCGTCTATGCTCCGGATCCCTA
The DNA here is from genome assembly GCA_015847255.1 of Hyparrhenia diplandra. Classification (NCBI taxonomy): domain Eukaryota; kingdom Viridiplantae; phylum Streptophyta; class Magnoliopsida; order Poales; family Poaceae; genus Hyparrhenia; species Hyparrhenia diplandra. The sequence goes on along the minus strand of JADLZK010000666.1, from coordinate 266,425 downwards.
CGCCAGACATTGAAGGGAAGCGGCGAGGACTAAGCGGAGGTGAGGATCCGGATCCCTCGTTGCTCGGGGAAGATGGAGGCTGGCTAGGGATGGCGACGCCGTGCCCAAGCCGGCGGTGGCGGCGTTTTTGGTCGCAGCAGAGCGTGGGGGGGGGGGGGGAGGAGGGGAATACGACCCTCACGGGCTGGCCGCGGGGGTGAGGGGGTTTGCAAAAGCGGTCAAGGCCTGCGGGCGGTTTTCATAAAAATGTCCAACCCACTCCCTTGCCACGGATGCGAAATCAAAGGCCCGGTCGCTAGTTTGCACGGTTGCATATAAGCCCGGTGTGCACAGGGATACGTTCTCTCTGTATAGTAGCAGTGTTGTCTTTGGTATATGGCGAACCGATAGTTTGTTAATGACTAAATGTTTCCATTCCTTGGATGCATATAATTTTGTTTTCTACTAAGATTCAGTAAAGATAATAAAGAATCCATTTGGTTACATGTTTGGCCTCTCATCACAAAAAAATGAATCACATTCCCATGACGGGACCCGAATGTAGCTGAGATAACTTACGTTCAGATATGAACCATATGTATTTCAGTTTTTTTTCTGAGTGGCGAAAGAAACCAGGGTGAGCTAAAAAATTGCCAGTTCAATTTAAAATGCCCATATATTTCTAATAGTCGAAATTTGCCTTGCATGCATGTATACAAAATGTAGTATTTATTATTTAGCATTGGTAGCTAGCATTTCATTGTCTTGTACAATGATACTAGAACATCCATATACAGGGATATCATTTGAATTTTGCCATAATCCTTAGCTGTTAGAGCAGAATAATATACTTACTTGAAGCTTACATTTTCTTACAAATATTGAAATTTCAAATTGAAACAATGTCATAAAAACTGATCCATTTTTGTATTCCATGGCTCTTACCCTATAATAAGGCGGTACACAGTTACTGATACACTCAGTAAAATATACGGTTCATGACAATAGGCTGCTTACAGACTTGAGACTTGTACATTTACTAAACACTTAGCTAGCTCGCATGGATCGAGCTGATGAGCTGAAAGCGAGCACACATTGGACTTTTAGCACACACGCACACAATCACTCACTGAAAAAAAAAAAAAAAAAAAACAAATAAAGCCATATGCATCAAGGAGCACACAGAGTAGAGAGCCTTTCACGAGCTCCACTTATTTAGCTATAGCCATATAACATGGTACGGATACACAACTTCTGGCCGTCCGACCGGTCGACGATCGAGAGTGTAACTCGACGATCACGCATCACAGGATCGTCACGAGCAGTTGCTGGGCATGGTAAGGCCACATTTGGCCGGCAGCGCCATAGCGCGGGTGGGGTCGATGTGGTAGATCCTCATCCATATGCCGGCGACGCCCTTGTAGCGGCAGATGCACCCGAGGTCGGCCTTGCCCAGCGCAGCGCAGCACTCCGCCGACGGGCTGTCCGTCAGGTCACTCACCGATGCCGCGGGCTGGCACAGCTTGAAGTCTTCGTTTGCCATGCCGCAGATGGCATCGGCGCCCTCCATTGTGGCCAGGAGGGCCACCACGGCGATGAGCAGCGCAGCTACTGCCTGTGCTTTTGCCATTGAACCTCTCGGGCTCTGATGTTTTCTAGCTAGTAGATCGAGCTACTGGTCTGATAGTGTTCAGAGTTGGTTGTGTGCTCTATGTTTTGCTTGTGCTGGTGTGAGGAGAGAGTTCGGTGTGAGGTCCTATTTATAACTAGGGGCAGTGTGGGTGGCAGGACTGGTGGGTGCACTCATGCACTTTGTATTCCTATAAGTTACATATTGTGTCCCAGCAGGATACATTTCTTTTGATCTATGTGATTTCCAGCTGTATACAAGTTCTGTATCAAAATAAAGCAAAAGTGTTCCTCCCTCCGTTCAAAATTATAAGTCACTTTGATTTTTTTTTTTGTTCATCCATTTTGCTATGTATCTAGACATATTATTGTATCTTGATACATAACTAAATGGATGTACCAAAAAAGTCAAAGCGACTTATAAATTGAAACGGAGGAAGTACATAACATCTGGTCGTTTTAGAAAAACTAGAGCATTATCATGCCTCTTTTTTTAATAAATATTGCAGAAAAACTTTTCCCATCCTTTTAAAATAAAAAATACGGTCCTTGATTTTTGTTTTGAGGCCAACAACATATTTGGATATATCGCCAGGAGGTCTCTCTCAAAAAAAAAAAAAAAAAAAAAAAAAAAACTCCCAACACAAGTTACTATGCTACAACAAGCTTTCAAAAACAACCTACCTTGCTACAGCAAGGTCATGAAACAAATCTCTCTACATTTTATATAACCAAATTTATATAAATATATAAAAGATCGATGTAGCAGAACCAAATTTGTTGTATGTTCCAATGTATCTATTTAAAATAAAATATGTATCAGAACATGTTTTAAGATTGAGCTGCCATGTATCTTATTTTCCTGAGAAATTATATTGTTTTGCAGTATAGCATGTCAGCCTATTTCGTTGCAATAGCGCTTCCCATTGTTATTTTCTGTATTCAGAACTCCTTATTGGTAATCCATAGTGAGTAATATTATGTTTCTATTCATGATAAGTTTTTACAATCGTCAAATAATGTCCAAATTATCACCCTAGGCGTCCGGTAAAAACCGAAAATTCGGTTCGGTTCGGTTCACAAAAGAAATTCGCTTTCAGGATTCGAGAACCGATCGGTTCCCCAAATATCACAAAAACGAGAAAATCAGTTCGGTTTTTCTATTCGGTTTATCGGTTTTACCAAAAAACCCGATGTCAGCCTTGTATTTGTTCTTGCTGCCATTGAAGAAAATCAAGAAAAAAAAAAAAGAATTGGAGGAGCTTGACGACGGTTGTGCCGCACCCGCCGACTCCTTCCGAGGTGACGAGGTCCACGCCTCCACCGCTCCACGGGCACGGGTGGCGCCGCTCCTGCTCGGCTGCTCCGGTGCTGCTCCTGCTCCCCCACGTCCCCTCCGCCTCAGTTGCTCGCAGCCCCACGCTGCTGCGCCCCCCGCCGGCCGCCCGCTAAAGCCGGCCCGCCACCGCTAGGGTTAGAGATCGGAGTGGGGGAATGGGGGAGACCGGGATGATGACGACGCGTGCGTGAGTGCGGCTGTGAGCGGCTGCGCGCGCTGCGCTAGGGTTAGAGACGGACGGGGCGGAGTGGGGAATCGCCGCCTTCGCGGTGCTTATGCCGTGTGCCTCGGCTCGGCCGCTCGGGGTCCGGGGATTTGCTCCCACCGGTGGGCTGTGGGCGTGGTCGGGGCTTAGAGCCCGTTTTACATATATTTCGGTTTTATTCGGTAGTTCGGTTCGGTTTGGGCCGAAACCGATCCCAAAGCCGAAAAACCGAACAGTAAAAACAAAACCGATCCCGAACCGAAAAACCAAAAACCAAGATTTGGGTTCGGTTTCGGTTCGGTGGATCGGTTTTTCGCAAAAAGTGCCCAGGCTGACCAAATTACATGAGAAAGAACCTTGCATCCTCAATATATATTTTATTAATTCCCTGATACACCGCTGCTCCTTGTTACAAAAATTAGTAAGTTAGAAATACTCTAGCATTCGTTCATGCAATTCATCTAATTTTGTGATCAGAATGAACGATTGATTTCAAACTAAAGTAGAGTAGCATTGATATGTTTAAGTTTTTATACTGGGGATTTCCAGGAATTTGACACAACACCGTGTGAACTGAAAAAAAAGTCACAGTTCAAATGTTCCACTGATATCTGCTCATCTAAATGCATGTACTCCATTCACTTCTGTAGTGCTGTTGGTTGGGTAGGCACCATGATCAATTGTTGATGGATAGATAGTTCAGGTTTCAATGGTCATGCAGGGTAGCAATTTGAAGGTCAGGACTCCAAAAGTTTGATTAAGATGTGGACAGGCACTACTTTACTAATGTTTCTGTCGAGTGGGTTACCATTACTTCCATGTTTATGTTGCTGGCAAAATTACAGAACACAGCTAATAAATTTGATCTTCAATTATGTTTAGTGGCTAAACTATCACAGCTAATGTAAGCAATAGTATGGATGTCCAACAATGTTACTAATAAACACTGTATGTGAGCTCCTAATTCACTTTCACTGCTGCTTTCTAGTGAACCGACTGTGATAAGGTTTCACCGTCGGTTCAAAGGCGTGTGGGGCAAAAAACCAGCAGTAAAAATTATTTTCACTGCCAGGTCAGTGCTTGATCTAGCGGTGAAAACCATTGCGGTGAGTAATCTTCAGTAGTGTTCTTTCCCTCCTCTTGTTTTTTTATACCAAAAAGCATTTAAATCATGCATATACAATAGTAGTACACACAAGGTTTATATTGACGCCACCTTTTTTTTTTTCACTAGTGGTATATAAAAACACTACTATATAAATATGTTTTTAGAGGTCCCTCCGTGTGTTTCCAGAGATGACTTTGTCAAGTACCATCTCTAAAAATGGTTCCACAGATAAAAATGGAGGTTGGTGTTTCTAGCCACCTTTAGTCGATTACTTTTCCATTTAAAATAATTTAGGTCCAAAAATTTTGATTGAACTTCTCAAACTTTACATTCATTTTTTTAATCTTTTAAAAGATATCGGATGGAAGGACACCCTAAAAAGTATGCTCGTTATAGTTTAATTTTTTTAAAAACAAATAGAGGTCAGAATAAAAAAGATAGGTATCCTAAACTTGGTTAGAAGTCACCCTGTGGTTTGGTACGGGAGCATGCACAATTGCACAAAGCTTGAGTTTAGGGGTGCAAATCTTGAGTGGTGATCGCACTTGTGACTTGTGGCCACGGGTTTTCTTTGCGAGCCTCTTACAAGGTTAACAAAGAGCTTTCCTAGTTTTTTTTGGCCGATTCACAATTTCTATAAAACAATTTCTAGAGGTAGGCCACCTTGGTGAGAATCTCTATAAATTGATTTCTAAAGATACAAGACAAACCAAAACCGGTTCACCTCTACTTTCTTCATATGCCAGACAAACTATTTCCATGGGTTCGTTTGTTTAGTTGAGGTATGATATCAAGATAAAAGGTTTATTGATCATTTGTTAAGAATAAATAAGAGTTGAGAAGATGTGAAGAGAATAACATCGTTAGTTAATGGTTACTAAAGATCACAAGGATAAGCATTATTATTTCTACCAACATTGAAATGGGATTTCAAAATGGCAATGAAAATGATAAAGTGGAACATTGAAAATACAAAGTGGCTTTATATGGCAAGATGGTGAAGTAAGGTTTAGCCACAATGGAACATGGCATAGTGAAGGCAAAGCAAAGGCATCGGTGCTCAAGGACCAAATACATCGGTGTGAGTAAACGATTAATAACATTAATAGACCATGAGACGATGATTTGAGACTCGGGTATAATCATGTAGGACACATCTGGACATTTGGACACAGGATGGGCCAAAACAACAGCTGAGAGTCCTATATCTACGCGGAGTATCTCTAGTGATGTGCTAGGACCGCCACCTATATGCTAATATGCCGGAGAAAAAAACTTGTTGGCCACCTACTTCAATTGTTGTCATGCCGTTACAATTGTATCATGCAAATCAAGCTTCTGCAGGATAGCCCATGTATGTAGCCAGTGTGTAACCAAATAGATAACCTGCATAAGAGAAACATTTTTTTTTTTTTTCAAAAATATTGTCACTCCTACTGATCCAAGTAGACCAACAAGTCAAGGAGTAAAAACTTGACATAGTTGTTGATACCTCTTAGCCAGCCATTGAACATATGGCCTATATGTTGTGGGGTTAGAAGTCTTATGGCAACATGAATAAAAGACCCAATTGAACTAGCAAACCGGTAGTGAAAACACAAGTGCTTTATTGTCTTCTCTGTGACAAAAAGCAATTAGTTTTACTATCTTACTAATCGTGCTTTACTAGATTATCCTTTGTCAATATATATGACTCCTTGTCGTAGGTACCACAGGATAATTTTAATTTTCAGTGGGGATTTCAGTTTCCGAATAAGTTTGTTAATGCTTGGGCAAAAGTATCTGGCTAGGATCGAGCAATCATTCTCTGGACATGATTGTGCCTAAGACATTGGTTCATGCATGAGTTCAAGGCTGTGCAGCTTTCCTTGACGAATTCCTCCTGATAAAGAATCACTAGCGAATTCCTCCATATATATATCTTATTCTTCCATATCTCAAGTGAGCGCAGCTGCTGTGCTATCGTGTGCTGCAACCATCGATCAGTCGTCAGTTGTGCTGAACGATGGGGACGGCCACATGTAGCAAAAAATATCCCTATCAATCAACAAAACCAAACGTAAATAAATTAAATTAAATAGCAAGATAATATATGCCGACCTCACTATAGTCACTTCGTAGCCTGCACAGTTCGTGATATGCGCGTTGCACAGTTCTATGCCAGCATAAGAAGTTGCACTTTCTGGACGCACAAATGCACGCGATACTAGATTTCTTTGTTTGATTTGGCGGCCTTCAACGACCTTCCAAAATTCTCGGTAAAGCCATAAGAACGAATAAACTATTATACCAACGAATGACCTTCCAAAAATCGTTAATGAAGGCAAGCCATGGAAACGAGTACAAGCTTTCAGCTTTAAAAAAAATCCAAATACTTTCACAATATATTATGAACTATGTATGATTAAAGTATTTCTTCTTGTAGTGAATCTAAATACCAAAGGAAGATTTGTTATCTAAATCCCACTTGATAAGGCCTTGTTCATTTCCATCGGATTGACTCTATTTCGGGTGGATTGATTTGATCTGGTTTGAATACGTCCATGATAAAAATATGCGTTCGGTTAAGAAATGGTTCGGACGGATTAAACTAGTCTAGTTTTGAATCCACCCATTTTGTATACCAAACCACCTGGATTTGTTCCACACCTCTTGAGGTCCGGAACGTAAACAACCAGATCAACCAGATTGAGTGACACAGGTGGATTCACTCAATCCGCCCCGAAGTAATCCGGACCGAATTCAATCCGACCAAAATGAACAAGGCCTAAGGCGGTATTTCTTCTTGTAGTGTTATAACATGAATCTATATAGTTTTTTTTTTTGAATCAGTGGACAAAGATACAATTGTTTGCCTTCAGACAAAACTAATTAACACAACATCTAATAAATAAACACAGAGGGAGTAGCAGAAACAAGTCGTCTTTTTTTAAATTACATCATTTCCAAATAGCCCAGAAAGGGGCGATGGCACCCACAAAGATCAATTTTCGTTTTTTGAAGAATCAGATCAATTTTCGTTCACTATTCCTAATGTCAGTTTATCATGTAGACAATCGAAGAACTGGTGTTTGATTGTTTTACTATAATCATAGAAACAACACTTTGACTACCACGATAATTTGTTTTAGCTAATTTATTATCTTTTACGTACTAAAGTCACCCATCTTTGTAAAATACCAAAGGAAGATTTATCTTCAAGGGAGTTTCAGCTTCCAAATGATTGTTTTCTCATGAAAGGGCTGGAGAGCCGTGGTTCATTTAATTTGATAATAGTACATAGAACATACTGAAAAATACCATGTTTATGTTAATCTCGGAAAAAAGAAGTCCTACATATTGTTAGATTGAATAGTAACCGTTTTAGCTACTGCATTGCGAAACAGAGACATATCACCCGCACCAGGTCCATAATAACATGGGGGTGTAATTGAATATGTCATACAAGCCTAGGAAATTGTTCTTTCAAGGGACTTAGACCCAACCCAATTATCCTCCCAGAATCTATTTTGTGATCCATCAAGAGATTGATCTGTTATATATGCCTATCTTGCTCTTTGGTGCGACGAAGAATATCCCACTTGATAAGGCGGTATTTTTTTTTTAGAAGACTAAACATATACTTCTGGATCCATGCATGTTTAACACTGACAATATTTAGGCTATAGCACTATACCCTATATTACAAACACTCGACAATATGACTAGAAAGACGAACATGAGCCGACGTGCGAAATCTGCTGCACACTTGAATCGATCAAATCATCAAAGATGGCTGTCACACAAATACTGTCTATGCCCGACGAAAATGCCATTCAAATGTGGAACAGGTTCAATACACGTTGCATTGATCTCAAGGTTTCTATTTATACATGTACAACGTCTGGGCCCCCTAACTAATCTCCGAGTCTACGTGGGCGAACACTGCCATCTTCAAGCGAGGGGTAGAAATGGTTGCTTAATAAGAACAGGCATTGCTCATGCTGACTTCGAGTGCTCTGTGTTGGCAAGAATCCATGACCTATATAGGCGTAGAAAAGGTTGCTTAATAGACGTGTTTTTTTTAACCGTCTATATATATACTTGTTGACGCGAGTTAGGGTTCCATGCCAACGATACTTGGATGGGTCTTGGACGCCCACGGAGGTTGCAAACAACCTATAAGCAGCGAGAACCGCAACGTGATCAACAAGAACGATCAAGAGATCGCTAGAGCCGATGTAGAGCTCGGTTGCGACTGGATTGACTTCAGAATGCCCTCCGGAAGACCCGCCGGGGAGGGCGCACGTGAGCGGTGCCCTAGGATCGGCAAGGACACCTAGAACGCCGACGAAATTCGGGAGAACGCCGCCGGCAGCAGGGTAGAGGGGTTGAGAATAGATAATTAGGGTTTGGTAGTGTTGTTTGATCAATTGGATGTAGATGGGATCAAATCGGTCATGAACCTCTCATTATATAGAGGGGATGGTATTATCCCCTTTGGAACCGCCTTAGATACACTTCCAAGCACCAGGACCTTCCAAAAACCGATCTAAAATCGAATCGGTTCAGACACGGTCTTTTCTCCCAGGCCCGCGAAGGGCGCCGGCGTGTCGGACACAGTCCAGAGAGCTCCGCGAGGGAGCTCCGCCGGGCGCTGAACAAGGGGGCGCCGGATGCCAGGACACCGTTCGACGACGCGACCGGACGCAGTCCGTAATGGACCGCGACTTTGCAAAGGTGCTGCCGGACACGCCCGTGATTCCGCGCCGACGCACCTCGCCAAGTCTCAGCGTCCAGGGCCTCTCTGCGCCGTGGTTCAAGCTCCTTCGTCAGATTTCTCGATCTTTTGGCCTTTGACTTTCACTTGACCCTCATAAAATTGACTCTCTGGAAATTTGCGGTGTCTTAGTCCAACATAAATTTATAGTCCAAGCTAATTTTGGGTGTCAACAATACTTAAATGGTATCTATAAATCACTGATTTCTATGGGTCAATATATATGCAACCGCCCTAAAATCTCCGTTTATAGAGGAGTGTCACATTTCCAGCTGACTCTAGCAGCTTGACTGAAATGGTACTGGAGCCAACCTAGCCAGTTAAAGTCCTTGACTTGATACGAATGCTTGTATTTTTCTGGATGTATTTGAAGTTTTATGAGTGCTGTTCTTTTGAAGATTGTAATACATGCATCTTTGAGAATAGTAATAATGTATACAAACTTCTGCACTGATTAATAAGCTCACCCACAGCTCAACATATTGGAGTACACCAGGAGAAGCACAAGCGACACACATATTTTTGTGTGCCTTCATTTATTCGATAGATGTTGTAGCTATATAGCAGTAGAATACGCGCGCACGCCGCACGGCAGCAGATGCATTGTGAGCAGCCAGTGACAGCGACCACATCAGCAGTTGGCCGGCATGGCGAGGCCGCACTTGCCCGGCAACCCCATGGCGCGGTTGATGTCGATCCGGTAGAACCTCACCCACACGCCGGCGGCGTTCTTGTACCGGCACAGGCACGCCAGGTCGGCCCCCGCCAGCGCGGGCAGCAGCACTCGGCCGACGGCTGGTCTGTCGGGTTGCGGATGGCTGCCGCAGGCTGGCACGCCCGGATGCCGGCGCTCGACAGGTTGCAGACGCCGTGCGCCATATCGACCGACGCCGCCAGGACCACCAAGACGGTCAGCAGCATGGCCGTTGCCTCTGCCTTCGCCATGGCTATGGTTTTTGCTCAAGTTGGGAACTTGTTGTTAGGGGAGGACCTTGGTTGTAGGCTTGTTGTATTGTAGCAGGTTTGGCTGCTTCAGAGTTGCGAGGACAGCGTTGGTTTCGGGGGTCTTTTTATAGAGGAAAAATTGTACCTTTTCTTGTATAAATCAGCTGCTGCATATCAGCATATGGCTATTTCTTCAGATATTGCTAATAAAGTGATCCTTGTTGCTGCAACTAGGAGTACATGTTTTCGAGCGAATTGTCAATAGGATTTTTTTTCAAGTTGCCTATGAAAAGGTTCGAACAAGTGCGCACATGCCTGATTCTTTATCGTGATTTTCAGCACTAAGATCACTTTTCTCTAGAGAAAAGTCGTCGTCAGCGCACCATGGGTCCACGGTTCAACCTTCAGTCATCCACTGAGGAAAACTTTTACAGTGCTTGAGTGCCTACTCACCTTCTTAGTGAAACGTAGTACATACATACGCATACACTCTCACATATATGCATACACATACTTACTCTTACAGTGCATGAGTGCTTGCTCACCTTCTTAATGAAACGTAGTACATACGCATATATATGATTTATTTATTTTTTTGAAAGTGTGCCTTAGCATTAGCATGTACTTCAAAGTGGCAATTGAAAATTATAAGATTCACAATTAATCAATGGAATACCAGCGAATCCCACAACACAAACAACAACATGAAAACGAGAGGGAGGCCTCCACCCCACAACCCCAACCAACTAGACCTAAGAAACAAGACTCGACACTATGGTAGGCAGCAGAGGGGGTAATCGCAAAAAGCGATGACCACGACGGCCAAGCATCCGACGAAACTATGGCGTCAAATCATCTACCAGAACTATGACCGTCAATCGCGTTCCCAACAGCAAAGCATCTGCATGAGAGGGGGCTTAAGCGACAACAACCATCGACGCGGTGACGCAGATGGGGCCAACACGCTCTCAGCAGCAAAGCATCCACATGAGAGGGGGCCTAAGCAACAATGACCATCGACATGGCAAAGCATCGCGGATGCGCCCATCACTCTCTCAGCACTAAAGCATCTACGTGAGAGGGGCCTAAGAGACATCGGGCGCAAAGCATCCGCTGACATAACCGCATCTACACCAACCACCCGCTAGTTGAACCAAAGTGAAGAGCAACATGAAACACGAAGGCACAACACGGCTAACAAACGGGACCTGGTGGTAGCGGGAGATGAGCTGAGAGTGCTCCAACGGTGCCTTTATAGGAAGGACCTTGAAATCCATAGATGCCAACACCACGCACTAGAAGAAGCACATGAGGTCTTTCGACCACGCCAACCTTGACGATCATGAGTTTCGACGACGCCTTCAACAAGGCGTGATGATGCCAAATGCGCCATCGCCGTCGGCCCGAGAACCCGTGCAAGGTTTTCACCTACCATTGAACGAGCGTCTGGCCCAATGCGGTAGATGCACTTACGCCACAATAGCTCCACGTTGGGCCTGCGTGCTCAGACACCACTGGCATGGAGGGTTGGCCAAGATCCTCTGCACGGCTGAAGATCTCTAGTTTGGTTTTGGATAATTAGTGACACCTAAGGACTAATCTCTCGATGCTAAGTGTTTGACTAGATTAGAGATTGGTCGTGTCAAGGTTGGAGCATGGTGATCATGGAGGATGGATCGAGGTGATCGAAAAAGATGATCAAGCATCCAACTTGGACGAGTTTGAGGATCAAATGGGCTCAAGGCAAAGGTATAACCATAGGGCCTTTTTGGTTTTACACTCAAGACACCATAGAGGGTGTGAGTGATTATAGGATCGATAAGCCGTACTATAAAGAGGGGAAACTTATCGTACATATCGGTCCTCCAGTGCCTTTAGGTTCAAAATTCATATGCATGCATTCTAACCTAAAGAGCTAACTCCGCGCTTGATGAAAATGGTTTTCAAAATGCTAACACAAGTGCTCGAGGTGTTCTTCGACGTGTTGGCAACAAGAATCAAGTGACAGAAGTCGGTTTGGAGCAAAGGCGAAGGAACGACAACACAACGATGGAATTTCGCAGCTCAGAGGTGACCGGACTCGGCGACCGGACCCTTGACCGGAAGCACGAGTATCGACCGGATGGTCCGGTCGGTGCTTCCGATCAAAAGTTCCGTAGAGCATGCTTTTCGTGTCTTGGTCGAGGATTGACCGACGCGCACCCAACGGAAGCTTGACTAGACGCCGTTTTGTGGTTCCGGCCGACACCGGACCCACTGACCGGACGCGTCTCTCGAGGGTCGATCATGGGCCAGTCTGGCTTGTCCGTTCTGACCGAACTCATCGACCGGACTCACTGGCGAGTCCGGTCGGCGCGTCCGGTCGGGCTGCAGAAACTATGTTTTGCCCCCAACGACCACATTTCGTGATGGGGGCTATATATACATGGTTGGCTGCCTTGTGCTCTCTCTCTCTCTTGGTCATTTGAATCACTCCTAACATCCTAGAGCTGAGCAACAACTCCTCCCCTCTCTCATTCTTGATTGTGAGCTTCATTCTTGAGAGAGAAGTGGACATCCAAGTGCATTTGCATCGAGTTCTTGCATCTAGAGGCACTTGGGATCGTTGTGAGCCGGTCGGTTTCTTGTTTCTCTTGGAGACACCGCTCCTAGCCGGCTTGGTGAATTGGTGGAGGCGTTGGCAAGAGAAGGTGATTGTTCTTGGCCACCTCCGGTGATTTGTGAGAGGATCACGCACTCCTCGTCGGAAAGACAAAGTGCAAGGAATACATTGCTCGTGTCTTGGGTACCTCACTTGTGAGTGGTGGCTTGGAGCTAGCAAGTGCACCGCCTAGCTCAAGCACCATCCTTGTGTTGGTCGGCACAACCGGAGACTAGCTTGTCGGTGTACAAGTGAACTCCGGGTCAACACATCGACGTGTCTTTGTCTCGGTGATTGGATCATCATCTTATTGTGATTGATTGTTCATCTTCTTCCCGGTGATTGGTTCATTGCCTCTACACATTGGTATATCAAGTTTATCGCTCTTGCATTACTTTCCTAGTTTATCTTGTGTAGAGAGCTAGCTTTTCCTTGTGTAGTTGTTCTTGCTAGCCTAAGGATCATATTTAGGATTGCTCACTAGTTAGAGTAGTGACATAGCCATTGAGTTGACATAGAGATCATAGAATATATTTAGATTTGTCACTAGGAGGCTTGCAAGACAATAGAGCTAGTGCAAACCGCATTTACGCCTTTTGTTATACTAATCGGTTTGTTAGTTTGAGTTTGTAGAAATTTTATAGGCTATTCACCCCCCCCCCCCTCTAGCCATCTAGGACCTTACAACGGCAATGGCGTCAAGGCAGAGCACGACAGGGTTGCCATGTGTGTACGCTGCCTCGACGGGGTCCCAATGCGGTAGGCGCTGCGAATGCGGTGCGGGAGAGAGAGGATGGACTCGGCCGGAGGAGGAGGAGGAGCGTGCCAAAGCAGGGTGAGCAATCCTGGCGCTGACGAGCACCTCCGCCCCACCCCCACACTAGCTTAGCACATGGAGTCGAGTGTTGGAAAAGGTGACGCCGACCCGGCCCCGTGCCACCAGACTATCCGGTCGACCGACAGGTCGCCACCACTAGCCGCCTGGAAGGGGCCCTACCACCAACCATTTACTAGGAAGTGGCCAATCGCCCCAAGAAGCAGGCTCATCTCCAAGGCCCTTGATCCGGCCCTCGGCGCCTAGATCCATCCACCTGACACCAGGAACCGCTGGAATCACCGAAAGGGAGGTGGAAGGTGGGGGCTGAGGAGATAGGGCATACATATATACATATGCATACACATACTCAAACTTACTAACACACCCCAATAATGATGCAAAATTATTGGCGATGTGGAGAGCATAGGGGAGAATGGAGGAGTTCGGACTGAGAGCTAGAGTGTAGAGGGAAGTGAGGCTGTGATGTAGTGGATTTATCACCGACGCCCACGACTGAATGGCTAGTAGACACCACCATTGAAGGGGAAACCTTCCTGCTTAGGGAGGTTTATTCCTTCTTCAATATTGGTTACATTCCTAAGATGTGCTTTATGGATTAGGTGAACTTGCTTAACAAACTAACTGAAATAAATCTCCTAAAAATCCTACCTACATTCCTAAAAATCTCCTATAATCCCCCCTGGCGTCCACAACACTTTTCCCTCCTCCCTAACAAATAGCTCGTCTGCGATGTAAAACGGCGGATAGCGCTCCTCGAAGTCAGCAACCTCCTCCAAGGTAGCATCAATAGTTGTGTGGCCTTCCCATGGACAAGAAGCTACCAATGGCCACACAGTTAAGAAAAGTGTGGAAAATGGCAGCTGGAGTAAGCACCACACACGGCCATGGAGCTGATAGTTCACGGGGTCATCTGAGTCGTCCATAGACCACCTCAAACGGTGTGGCACGCAGGGGGGGGGGGATTGGTAGGAGGCATTGTGGCAGAACTTTGCCCACGCCAGCCACTACGACGATAGGCGTAATTGATCCCCCACCAGATACATGACAATGACAGGTTGGTGAACTCGAACTAACCATTGGTCTATGGATGAATGGACAAGCTATGCAACAGTTGGTCTCCGACTAGCTTGAAGGGCTCCTCCTAGAAGTAGCTGGTAAAGATGGTGTCCCGATTTCTCACAATGGAACGTGTGAACCCATGTAGCCGCACGATATTGTTGGTAAAGGCTCGAGTGATGGATTATATAGACATGAATGAGTGTGTGGTGCAGTGATATAGATGTGGTAGTGTGTTGAGCGGTAGGTCGTGGGTTCTTTTTTATAGACTCATAAGTTTCTTTTTTATTTTTTTGGGTCTTCTGGAGAACATTAACGGAGGCAGGTAGGTTAAGACACCCACCTCAGTTGATGGGACTATAAGAGGCTGGCACCTTAAGACGTCTGCATCCATTAATATATTAACCAAGGTGGGAAAAGCAACCACTAGTAGATAGATGGGTTTCAATCTAGGATAGGAACATGCTTTAGTCCCGGTTTTGCAATCGGGACTACGAATTCGACTAAAGGTCCCGCCTTTAATCCTGGGTTACGCAACTAGGACTAAAGCACATCTTTGAGACAAAGAATTTATTAAGCCCCAAAAATCTCTCTTGTGGTCTGCGAGATTCGAATCTTGGACGTCTCATCTCTCACGTACTTGCTTACCAACTCAACTGTGTAACAAATATGACACAATCCTATGTGCTCTCCTTTTGAATTCACTCATGAGAGACCTTTAGTCCTGCGTGGGAGACCTTTAGCCAGGGTTGGTGTTATTAATCAAGACTAAATGGTCAGTCTCTTTAGTCCGCGTTGGTAACACAAACCAGACTAATACAGACCCCTTAGTCTGGGTTGGTAACACTAACCAGGACTAAAGTTCTTCTGACATATAAGAAACTTGGACCCGGGAGCCGAGACTATGCTAAACCGAAAGTCATTTCTCTAATAGTGAACCGCCTATGGTGACCATTGATTGGAGGTGGCTGCATGCTTGCCTCCATAATAAAAAAAGCACATCTATGTTATGCTTTTATGTAGTAGTACATGTTGCTAATGACCTAATGCATTTGAATTGTGGCAAAAATTGGAGTCTATATGTGTATTAGCGGAAGACATTATTTAACAAATCCTCGATAATAAAGTAGCTTTCATGGCCGGCTAGAGTACCAAGATGGCAGTAGTATTTGTGAACACTTGAATGTCTTCCAAGGCAATAGGGTATTGTTGATTTGGTACTACCACTTCAAATCCGGTAGTGATATGGCTTTGAACCGGCAAAGGATGTCCGTGTCTAAGGTAGCGTAGACTCCCCATCTCCTTCCCAGAACTGGGACTTTTTGAAGTGCCAGGCACAAGCATCTAAATAGAAACCACCAAAATTAGGAAGAGAAGACTCCAGATCTAGCAACACCACCCTCAAACCCTCACAAGGATCTCGGTGTCAAAGAAATGGAAGAACATGATGAAGAGATGGAGACGGTTGGAGGGACTTATGGAAGGGATTTGACACGCTTGTCTTCCTCGTTGGGTGGTCACTTTGTGGAAGCAAAGGAACTCGAGAACCTTCGATGGCAAGGTGTCGCTGCACCGGTGCAAAATTAGCATGCTAGGCGGAGGACGAGGTCGGCGAGTGGTGCCACGCAGCTACCGACACCTCATCGCTTTGCTGCCGCAAGTTTGAATTCAGTGTCCGCCCCCTTTTCTAGTAGCAACATGGTTTATTTGTAATCACAATCTCTTGCTACCATTAGGGCCGTTGTCCAAGTAATCCGTGGATTACTTGTGTTTACTTTATGTTTGTTTTATGTGTTGAACTATCTATCCTTCTTAAAGAAATCCGTGCAATGCACATTCGAGAAAAAAAAAAGTTGGAGGGACTTATATCAAAGCTCTGTCACCATCACCACCTTGACGCTGCTTCTATAGACACCAAAACCTAGAGAAAGCAACACCTAATCTATCGACACCCTAGAAATCCATGTTCTACCCCTCCTCCAAGCGCAACGGCCTTTGGAGTCCAAGTTGACCACAGATCCTGGTGTTGGATACCAAAGATCTCGTGCTCTTTATTCTTCTTTTCTTTTTTTTTCCTTGTTGGGGGTCTGCGGTGTAGCGCAACCGTGTGGAGGAGACCATGGCCAGCCATAGTACCCCTTGCTTCTCATGACTACAATAGCTTGTAGATGGTCTATTTTTTTTAGAGTTCAAGGGCATCATGCCCCGACCTTTCAATGATTAATCAAAATACCAAAGTCGCTTACATCACAACTCAACAAAAAGGAAGCACAACACGAAATTGGACAACCTAGACTTAACAACATGACAGAGACCAAAAGAAACTAAAGTTTCCCAAAAAAACGACTCTTGCTAAGCCAAAATGACTTCGACATCAAAGCTATCAAAGCCGTATCAGAGCCTCATTCAGCTCCCTCCACGAACAACTTGGTGAGTTGGCTATACCCAGCCAACTTTATCCAGAAAACGAGCTTCGCCCATGGTCTTTGAAGTTCATGCTTGTGAAAGTTGAGAGGCACCACAGGAACGTCCGTGAGCCGACACCATAGTTGTCATCGTCTTTAGCCTCTTCTTAAAAAAACTTCTAGGTTCTCCTTCTTGTCCCCTTGGCTAACTGTTGAACCAGATGCTTAATTTCTCAGATCTACACCCTCTAACCCAGTCAAACTAGCCAGCAAAATCTTGTTATCTTCTGCTTAGTTTGGCTAGGTCGGCAGTGACGACCTATAAGATAGTCACTGCCGACCTTAAAGGACCTGACAGATTCAGATCTATAAATACCCTTCAGGCTCCTCCCAACGGTCACAACTTCTTCCTCCTCGCATTCTGACCGTTGCAAACAGACTAAAGCTTAGCTCTCTCTCCTCCATTGTTGCTCCTCAAGCTCCCAAGCCAATCCTTGATTTCCACCATCAAAACTTGAGAGAAAAGGCAGCAAACTTCGATTGGAGAGCAAATCTATTGATTCCCCAACTCAAAAGAGCATTTGGTTCACGTTTGGCCGGCGGCCCTAGGGTTTGTTACTCTTGGAGCTTGCTCCTAGCCGGCTAGGTGTCGCCCTAGAGCTTGCCAACTTGTGTGGCAGCCTAGGGAGGTTTGTAACCTCGTTCTAAATCAAAAAAAATCACCCCACATCTCTAGGGTTTGGTCCCTAGACTTGTGAACGAGGGAAAAGGCTAGCCTTTGTGGTGAGCCAAGCCTTGTATGGCAACCTCAACAACGTGGACTTAGGCCAACCTTTGTGGTGAAGCTAAACCACGGGATAAATCGGTGTCTTGTGTGTTTCATTTACTATTCTTGCAAGTTCTTATTGTTTTATAGAGTTTGAGATCGATCTAGTAACCCTTGTCTATATAGCTTGTTCCGGATATCGATCTGTGATTCATATTTGTGCAGGAAGGTTGTAAGTGCCTCAGATTTAGATTCAACATCTCAATTTTGAATTCTGTATTTTTTCACTCTATTGAGATCGGCAAAGGACGATCTATAGAGTGATAAAAGCAACAACATGCAATCTAATAGAATTTCGAGTTGAGTTTTTACAGCCTATTCAAACCCCCCCTCCTACCCTATCCATCCAGAGATCCTACACATTCTCTTACAACCCATTTCCTTGGCCGACCCATATCATGACGATATGCAGTGGTGACGTGGATGTGTCATGTGTACAGTGTACTACTGCGTACTATGTGTATGTCATCCATCGATGATGATTGATGAGTGATAAAAGCAACACTGAAGCAGGGCCTGTTCGGCTGGCCGACCGATGCTAATTTGTTATAAGAGAAAGACATTCTTTGACCTACGATATTGTGAGAGAGAAAGTACTAACCGGGCTGATAAGCTAAGTGAACAAGTTTTATGTTCCGTGCAAGTTGGATAGAGAGCGGCCACCTAGAAAGAGATTATTCCCACACACACTATATAGATGAACTAGCTACCAAAAATGGTTGGATCATGAGCTCATTAACATTATGTAATCTTGTCGTTAGTAAATGAATTCAGGATTATTAGTATATTATATTATTACTTTTTATGATGGTACAATTAGTTTACAAGAGTGTGCTAATTAGTTATTAGTGCATGCTTTATGTTCCAATTAAGGTAGTAATAGTACTAATTAACTTATTTTATTTTGCATCTCTCCATTGTTAACAAATTGTAAATGGTGATTCTCAAAAAAAAAAAAAACAAATTGTAAGTCGTTTTTGTTTTTTTTTGTACATAATTTCTGCCATAAATCTAGAATTTTAGTGTATAGCTAGCAAAATCACAACGACCTACAATTTAGAACATAGCTAGGGAGTAGTAACTACGATAACAAAAATAATAGTGTCAGTACATATTTACAATTTCTGCCACAAATTCACCTGTGAGATTGATCGAAAACAACAAAGTACTATAGTAATTAGGGTGAAAAAAACACTCTTTATATAGAGAGGGAGCCAGGCCACGTATACAAGATGCAACTTGCCCGGCAGGCACACACACGACACGACCGAGTACATACATGCTTGACAAGATATAGCTAGTGACACATCACACATTCACACACATGTGCGCGTACGCACAAAACAGTCCAAACCAAGCCACGGGCATCTACATGTACCGACGACGTACGGTACGGCGCACACACACACACAATAGACACGCACGCCGGCATGCATCGAGCGCGCACACACATGACAAGGACACACATGCATCATGTTAGTACCTGACAAGATGTGACACGTGCGTACAGTCCCAGCAGCTATATAGCTAGCCTGACTGACTGCTGCAGATGTACACACAGCAATGCAACAACACACGTACGTAGAATACCACGCATCCCTTCGACGACGACCTTAGCAGTTAGGTGGCGTGGCGAGGCCGCACTTGGCGGGGAGCTCCATGGCGCGCTTGGGGTCGATGTTGTAGACGCTCATCCACGGCGAGTTCTTGTATCCGCACAGGCAGTTGAGGTCCGCGCCCGCCAGCGCGTCGCAGCACGCCTGCGACGGTGCCGCCGGCGGGTCCGTCGTCTTGGCCGCCGCCGGCTGGCACGACATGAACTGCTCGTTGCTCATATCGCACACCGCCTCCGCCGCCACCATCACCGACACCACAACCACAAGCAGCAGCGCGGCAGCAACCCGCGACGACGACGACGACGACGACTTGCCCCTGGTGGTGGTGACGGCCATGTCGTCGCTACAGATCGATGAGCCGCTACGTGAGCGTTGTTGGAGTGTGCTTTGTGTGTACAGCTGCCTGGATGTTTGTTTGCGATTGTTGCTAGCTCCGTTCCCCTGTCGGGGGTATTTATAGCCGGGGCGATCGAGGCTACGACTGCTGCCGTTGCGGCTAACACAGTGAGAGATCGAGAAGAAAAATGAGTGGCCATCTGCAATATCAAGAGACGGTGAGGCGTCTGCTAGCAAATCTCGCAAGCAGTCATCTGCATGAGAACGTCATGAGCAGGCACCCGTGAAGGTCCGGTGTCGGTTTGTACCAGGGTCATGTCAGCACGCCACTAGCGATCAGGTTCACGGGAGGAGGAGGAAGAGCCTGACCGTGAGTGCGGTGGCCCCACGTACGGGGGCTAACTTGTGGCCGAGAGAGTTCCGAGGATCTGCTGACGTGGCATGCAAGGGAGTTGTTGTCTTGATATGATATGATATATGGTGGAGAATGGCCAAGCCACTGTGGTATATTGCTAGTACATGATTTGATTGGACTTGATACTAGTCATTTGCATTGTCCTGATTTCAAATGAAATACTCCCCTCTATTTCAAATTATAGGTTGTTTTCTAGATCTTTAACTTTGATATGATATATATGTATACTGGCAAAAACAATATATCTAAAAACCAAAGGTATAATTTAGAATGGAGGGAATATTTGATTTCCAAGTACAAAAAGGCTGGAAATGACTACTACTTAGAATTATAACACATAGATGAGGACCATGCGGCATTAATTTGTTGATTAATTAGTAACCCTTAATTAATTCAATAAAGAAATTAAGCGTACGTGCAAACAGACACGAGGAGAGGGAGCTTGGGCTGTCCTTTATCCCCATTCTAGCTAAGAATGCCTAGCTTAGGTGGTGCCATGATCATGATCATGAGTATAAATATATGGAGTGGCGCCTCTAAACGACCGTGAATTATGGCGTCTCGCTTATTTGGATGACCAATCTGGTAATAATAAATAGTGGGGTAGCTACATAGGATCGTGCCTCAGGTCTTGTGTTTGACTCCTAGTACAAGCGAGTATATTTCAAGATTCGGGTTTCAGGTTTGACCGCTAGTACAAGCAAATATTTCAAGATTTATCCGCGTTGTGCATTGAAAAGGTAGCGATGTTACCATCTACAGTAAGACGCTTGTGGTGACATCAACAAATTTTGAGGATTTGCTATTTTAGTCTTAGAAGATGCTTATAGGGGTAAGTATGGTTGCGTTGTGAATGTGTCTATAATTCTCAAAATATAATACATATGTTGTGGTGCCTAACACCTATGATTGGATACAAACACCTCATGTAGCCTGTAGGATAATCCCATTCAAATTGTACTGTAGGATAATCCTATTCTAATTGTACTAGAGAACTAAGGACACCATACATGTTAACGAAAGTTCCTAAATCATGTGGATTCCTTTTATTCCAGAATTCCACAAGTCAACTTCGCAAGGAATTCCACAGCCCAATTACTAATACAAATAAGAAAAGTTATTACAAATCCGTTTCAAATTGTAGTTGTGACTTTTTCAACCTAAAAGCAGAACAAAAAATTGGAAAAATCATTTCTTTTGTTGTGGCTTCCGTCCTTAAGAATGATTTAAATTTGCTTCCAATTACTTTTTTTGAATAAAAATAAGCAAAAAGTTATTATAATTTAAGGGGAAAAAAGGAAAAAGTACAATTTAAAGGGCAGGGAAGGAATTAACAAGATTCATAAACATGTTATCTATAGAACTACAAAAGCACAAATACAATGTTCGCACGTGTTGCAACCGCAATTTTGTAATCGTGTACAGGGAATACAACTATTTTAACTAGAGTGACACAAGGATATGACCAGTATCTATCCAAGGAAACATGATGTAAACACCTCAGCGGCGATCAGGTTTCACGTGATTATGGATATGAGGAAGCCGAAGGGGTCATGCCATGCGAACATAATTTGTTCCTAACATATCTTAATCTTTTTTTAGACTTTAAACAATGGAATAAACACTATATACAAATGTTTAGTTGAGCCTCATTTCTGTTGTTCCAAAACAATACAATTCAAAATGTCCCACATTCCATAATGTTGCTATGATACAAGGTGTTCCTAACATCCTGATGGTCATCTGTGCAAAACACAACCATGACCTATTTACTGACAAATATATCTCATTTTGTCTATGAATGTAAGGTTTGCACACTTAGAAATTCCTTATAACTATGCGCATACATTTGCACCTAGGAATGCAACGGCTGGTTTCATTGATCCAAACAGCACCATTCAATCTGTCATCATCTCATCAATTATCGTTGTGCATAGCGATCAACTAGTGCCTTTGCTGCCTCTGGGGCGAAGAATTTTGCCTGCATGGAAGGTTAACGCATTACAAATTCAAATCAAAGACATTGATCACTCCATTTTATCGTCACCCCAGTTTACTTCTACATTGTATAGCCTCTTTGGATGAGATGGAATGCTGGAATCTAGATCCCGAATTGAATTCATGTAAACTATAGTTGTGGAAGAAGAATCCATAGAATCCGTTAAATAAAGTCAACAACTTTACTTAAGTTGGGAAGAAGAATCCATATAATTCATTTCCCATATCCCACACTATATGAATTTGAGAACTTTGGAATGTTGTGTAATCTCAAATTCCAAGCCAAATAGACTAATTCCTTAAGGAGATTCCAATTCCTTCAAAATTAAGGGATTCAAAAAGGACCTAATAGTATTTGTCAAGAATTTTCAATGTCATTAGAAAAAAGAGAAAATACTACCTGAATAAACATTCTTTCTGCATCGCCTGCTTTACCATTTTCCTTTAATATGATTCCCTAAAATTGAATAACAATACAGTCATGATTGCTTGGTAGAAAAAATTAACTGCTGAGTATGGTCTTTGTTTGCCATTACTTTGTAATAGAAAACAAATCCATTAAGACAATACTGCAAAAACATTAAGGAAACCAAGAGCTGACTCATAGTTTGCATTAGATATATTACCTCCATCTCCAAATGTAGGCCGTTACAGAATTATAGCATATCAAACTTTTTTTAACTTGGCTCATGAATATGTCAAAAGTTACATAGATTGACAACAGACAGTTGACGTTACTAGATATATTTTAAACTCATGATGGCAAATACTTTCTTGATATACAATTTTCACTATTTGAAATGGTATATTTTTACAGAAGAAAAAACAAGTCAAAGTGTCGTGTTGGAGGTGTGCCGCTGTCCAAAACGACTTACATTTGGAATCATAGGTAATATTCACTGTTCAGTATGCTAAAACTGGCTATATCTGATCGGCATCTCAAATATGTTGGAACAATTAAGACCACTTCTGACTTCAACCTTTACTTTGTGCTGAGATCAACAGACTCTGTATAGCGCCAAAAAGAAGAGAAATTTTTGAGCCACAAATACAGCAGGGGAAGCCCCCACTGTTGGTATATATATTTAAATAAAGTAAACTGTACAGAGAGAAAGGGAGTAAGGGAAATAATACAGGGCTGTACAACTGAACAGAAAGAGAGAGAAAGAAGAGAGCAGCAGGGAGGAGTCAGCCTTGGAGTCCTAAAAGAGGACAGGAAGATTGCTCCTTTTGAATCACAAAGCCTATGGGCCAGCAGTCTAGCTTCCTCCCCAAAATTTTGTTTCCAAGAAGAGAAACTCAGAAGTACCTTTGCTAAGTAACCACGGAAGTCTTCAGGATGTTCAGTTATTAGCGCATCGTAGACAGAAATAGCATCACTGATATGGCCCCAATCAGAATAAGCCTTCCCTAAAAGCAGGTCAACCTGTGATAGAATTTGAAAAGTATATTGTAATTAAAATAAGTTAAGTTCTCCTATTGACATCAATTACAGACTAAACTGAAGTCACAAGAATTATGCAGTAAATAAGCAACTGACCATGTGTCCTGTCAACATCTGAACAGCATTGTGAAAAAAAGTTAAGCAACAAATCAATTTGCCCAAACTTCTCACTATTTTTTTTGAAATAAAAGGGCAGGAGTTTTGCCATTCAATTACAGTTGCACACAGGCTACCCACAACAGAGCACATACATAAAACCTCCATTATAGAGTCAAAACCTATGTTGTCATGCATGAGTTCAGTTATCTATTCCACAAGGTACTTACTTGGATCGGGTCAATATCTTGAGGCTTCTCGCGATCATTGTCATTTGCAGACTCCAAATCGACTAGTCCTGTTCGACTCTTTTCATTCAACTTTCGACGGCATGACAGAATTATATCAACTGCCTTCAGAAAATTGAGAATGCATTAATTCATCCAAATCGGCATGATTCTTTTTTTTTTTTTTTGTCTGAATGAAGTAATCAAAAGTTCAAACTAGAATCCAAGTTGCAGAACTACAATCATTCAGTAATGGAATTTTTCTTAAAAAGGTAACTTTGAAATATTAGTGCCATGTTAGAAAGATATCAAAAAGTGTAGATCACATGGAGCACATACAGCATTCATTTTATAATCCTCAAATATTAGGATCAAGCACTGTGTGCCCAATTGAACCCAGTTTTCATACTAAGAGTGTAGCCAATAGTTTTGTAAAAATCACTTGTTAAACCAATGATTGTACCAAGTGAACAAAATAAGTAGGTAGCTCGATTGCCTTTCTCCAGTAGTTTGCAATGTTTGGTTGCAAAACTGGGCCCACCACAAGGTTTTCCTCGCGCGCTACACCAAACCTGTCACATAGCCCCCAGCCTAGGCTACTCTGAGCACCATTAACACCTTTTCTTTCCAACTGTCACCGGTTCCCCAGGAAGGGCAGGCTTGGTGCAGTTGGTGAGAAGCTCACCCACTGAGCACCAGGTACTGGGGTCGACGTCGTCTCCCTGCATATTTGTGGGGGTAAGGCTGGCCTCGGTTAAACCCTTCCCCAGAACCCCACTGAAGTGGGAGCCGCCTGGCACTGGGTCTGCCCTTTTTGTCACCGGTTCCCCAGCTGATCCAAATTAGTGAACCACTATGGAGGCAGAATACTCAGCAGTCCTGCCCAACCACACCTGGATCTCATTAGCCGACCTCAGTCCAATGCAGTGACATGCAAATGGTTGTTCAAACACAAATTCAAAGCCGATGGTTCTCACAGAATTATAATGGAAGTTTTCCAAATACATAAATAGTAATGGCAGTGCTC
This sequence comes from Hyparrhenia diplandra, assembly GCA_015847255.1. Classification (NCBI taxonomy): domain Eukaryota; kingdom Viridiplantae; phylum Streptophyta; class Magnoliopsida; order Poales; family Poaceae; genus Hyparrhenia; species Hyparrhenia diplandra. Next base: position 241,536 of record JADLZK010000666.1, on the reverse strand, counting down.
CTATCCGTGATAGTTCATAGTTGTAATGGCATCAAAACCCTACCTAGGATGGGGACCCTACTGCATTGGAGCTAGGAGACATGTCCATGTCAAAAGGTGGATTTTGTCCATTGTTAACGTAAGGATAAGGATCCATGAAGGCATGTCCTCACCAAATTTTGTTTAAGCCTTGTTATTTACTCACTAGTAACTATTGAGAGATTTCTGTGTCATGCTTTGAAAAAAATGGTCAACTCACTGTAAAGGATATCCAGGCCCATATGGTTCATGGTTCATGCTGCACTCTATATGTTGTCACCAACACTAATGGACTGATAATCTTCATTAATCCCCAAGGTTAGTAACACTAACATGGTAACAAAGCCATGGATTTGGGTTAGGGTTAAACCTAACCAATCTTTTTAGCCCACCCACTGAGCCTGTTCACACCATCACGCTGCCATTGCATCCATCATCTGTCATGTGGCTCACAGCAAATCAAGGCTGGCATTGCGCTCCCAGCCCCTCTTCTTCGTGGCTAGCCATGATTAAACAGGGCGGTGTTGCAGCTGATTTCCATTGTGTGGATCTCATCAGATCGGCTCCATCCGCCTATCCACCTATTGCCTAGTTTGCTGTCATGCCCCAGGATTGTCTTCAACTTCTGCTGTCTCCCACCATGAAGCTGAGCTCAACCTCAGTCACTTATCCACCCATAACAGAATCATCTCTATCATATGGAATTGGCTCGCAGGCCATCATGTACCATGACGTACCCTTGCAGCACTTCATCCTGCTTTTGTTCATACTTGGTGAATGGTGAAGGCGAATGGAAGTGCTGCTGGAGGCGCAAGGACATTGCTCGAAGGTTTCTAGTGCTCTCCAGTTACTGGTAATTGATGTTATCTCTCCCTCTCTTGAATATGTCACAGCCCAATGCAATTGCTATCAATATCACACTTGACGATCAGAATTATTAGGAATGGAGAATTTCTATGAATACTGCCTTCAGGGGTTTTGGTCTAGCTTCCCACATAACTGATTATCAAATGATCCGCCCACAGATAAGGCAGATGATATTAATGCTACAAAAGTCAAGTCGTGGCTAACTAAAGATTGTTAATAGCATCACTCAATCTACAATTATGACTGTATCAAGGACAGTATACATTATAGGCCCACACCACATTGCCAATAGAGTAATGGACTCTATGTATTGTTGTCAGAACTAAAAAGTATTACCAGCTTTCATAGTATCCAAAATTAGTAACACTATTTAGTAATTACTATCCCAGAAGGAGAAAATCAAAGTGCTATTACGATGTTCAATAGAGCCTTACACACCTGATCTGGCTTCTTAGCAGCAAGTAATGAATTTGTCAGCCCACGGAGAACTTCAAAATCAATTTTATCTGATGACTGTTTCAATTGTTAGTCTGAGAATAGCTCAAAGTGTTATTGAACAGGAAGTAGTGCAGTTGCTACACAACATAGAGTGGAAAACATAGAAGCACCTGCAGATTTACTTACAGATAAAGCACTTCTGTATGATGATGAACTCCCTTCATAATCCTTGAGCTCAAACTTTACTTCACCAAGCAAACGGTATGCTTCTGCTTTATCAGGGATTACCTGCATGAAGTAGAATATGTATTTGTACATGTACAGGATAATAATTCCATAAGATTGACAGACTATCTAAATTATAACAAGGAGCGAACAATTAGCAAACCTTAATCAGCTTGTCAAGGAACGTTGATGCCTTCTCATACTCACCTAGTTCAACCAACGATACTGCTGCACCCTGTGTGGCCATATGAAAACTGAATACGCATAGTATGAAACAAAAAAAGTAGAAATCAAATAAAGACCATTTCATGAAAACTGGAGTATCTAAATAGATGTTTATAAAAAAACTATTCAAATGCATGTTGTCCTCCAAAAATTTTTATTCCCTACATACTAATACCGACCATAGAAACAAACATGTGTATAACAGATAACACCCAAGCCACCTGTGCACCTACGTTGCTCTTAATGGGAATCCCGCATCAAGATGTCAGATGGTCCAATAGCTACTTTTGACCATGGGAACTAGGCCCTTAGCAGAGTACCAATTATGGACTCTGAAAGGTTGAAACTATAAACTGCTTCCAAGCAACAAGTCAGGCTCAACTGTTCATCCCAATGCTTTTCCTCACATTGCTCTTGGCATTCCCCTCAGCCTTGCCCCTTCAAAAGCATCAGCATTATAGTTACCATGCATATAGGCGGCGATGGGTTGTCTTCTGAACGCAACAGGATGAGCAGCCATTCTGGGCGCATGCGAGGAGTATCTGTTTGGTTTCTCGTGTTCTGTATCTTGGTCCAGCAGAGCTGTTGTTTGGTTCCCAGGATGCACAAGTGCCAGAGTGATTTCTGTCTCCATGCGGCGCTGGCATCACCCCAGCCAGGCTCCATGGGAACGAGGAAAAATCTTGCATGGGGACAGGCCCAGCGGCTACTTTTTCACAGGGTCAGCCTGACTAGAATGCTAGCGCACCCATCCAAATCATGTGGTGCTTGCGTCTGATGGACCTGGATGGAACGAATACAACTAACTAATCACGCCCATAGCGCTTATGTTTATTTCAAAAATGGAGCTAGAGGCTGTTTCCGAAGGTTTTCTGTGGACATTGATATGAAGTTGTGAATTGTGAAATGTAGTTTCGTGTTATTAAGGTGGTGAAATCTTCAGTCCTAATTGATAAGAACACTTTCCTAGGATACCAATTCCCAGCTGCTACTTGTGATCATGCTGTACTTTAACCTGGTGTCTTTCACTGACTCCAAATTAACAGTTCTTTGAAAAGAGAATCCAACCTGAACATGAACGAATAGCAGAGGAATTATGCTCTGTTCACATCCTAAGGGCTTTTAAAACTGTGTATTAATTAGAGGCTACAAATGTATTTGAAGAATATTATCAAAACAACCTTCATTTTCAGGCAAGATTAGAAAATAGTGAGACTTCCAATCATCTGTGGTGTAGGTGTGTTGTAAGGGTTTCTTTAAATTCCCCCTCCCTCCCACCCACCCACCCACTACCACCACTTTTCTCTTCTTAATATTAAAGATATGCAGCTCTCCTGCATGTACAGCGAAAAAAATGCCCAATCAAAAAGTATAGATCAAAAGGCAGTTCCAAAGTATATCACAAACAACCTTCCAAACACTTAAGAAACTTCTGTGCACATGCACCAGCACATAAGAAACTTCAGTATGAATTCGATGTGTCAAAGTACTTCACCTCAAGAGCGGTAGGATCATCAGGCGACTTGCTCAGTGTTTCTTGAAAACCTTGCAGTGCATTCTAATAAAAAAGAACTGATCATATCTTAGTATCATATAACAAAAACAAATTAGCAACAATGAATGCAAATTGGCCCTACAATTCCAAAACAATCATACCATTAGAAGTACAACACAGCAGTATTGCACATTCAGAACTTGTGCGATACCTGAGTGCTTAAGGTGTGGCCATGCTGACTTTTAAATAACCCTAGAGCCAAGCTATTATTCTTTGACACTCAGCTATATGTCATTTAGAGTTTAAATATTTTCTTCTCTGAGAATTCTTGCCTGAACAATGTTACAGTGCAGGTGAATAGCTGATAGAAAAATGTATATTCTAATCTCATTGAAATATTATCTATCAATGGATATTACCTTTTAATTAATTCATTTCTTTTTTTTTTTTTTCACATGCAAGTAAACAAACGAAACATGCAAAATTGGGAGAAATGGTTACCTTAAATTTTTCTTCTTCCTCTTGAGAAAGCTTTTGTTTAACTACTGCGTTTTCTTTGCTAGGGCTAACACTGAAAATGTGTAGGAGGTACAATTTAGTCAAAACAAGCACAAGAAAAATATTCACAAGTGTATCTATTCCATTTCTACAGTCATCAGATGGTTGCCATAGGAGAGAATGCTCTTCCCCTTTTCAGTCCTCATGCAATTCTTCCAGTTTTGATGTTTTTATTAAAAAAATATATAGTCTGCTTTTCTAAAGAACTAAATAAGAAACTTTATTTCCCATTTGAGTTCCCACTATTTTGGTGGTGTTGTTTTCTTTTTCCCTGGGGAGTGTTTTAGTGTGTCTGCAACTCTGCATTTTTATGTTCCAGTGCTCCGTTGAGGGCTGTGGTGCTCCCTCAAGCACCCTGCACACAACTCTCTTTGCTTCCTTTCCAAATTGAATGGCAGAGCCCCTGCCCTTTGCTTTCAAGAAAATGTAGTTTTAACAGAGAACATAAACATTCTAACTGAGACTGGAATTTTTATCAATGACTTCAATTTTTAACTTTCAAAATTTGACTTCAATTAAAAAAAAAAAAAATCCTGTTTTGCCTGCTCTTTCATTATTATGCATGCTACCAGGACATTTAACGAGGACAGAAACCTTCTTGGTTGTAACAGTTATATAATGCAGTGCACTATCTTGGCAAGTGAAAATCATTTATAAAATAAATAATATGACATGCAAACGCTATGGATAGAATGTAATGAAGAACGGACAATTGGTGGAATGGTGGCCCATTTGTGAGGTAGATGTAGATTCACCTTCCGTAAGGAAAGAAATCCCCAAAAGCGAAGACTAGTCCAAAGACAACAACAGCAACGCCAATTCCAACCTACTGAGAGAATTCAGATTAGCATATGACATGAAGATCAATTACTAGTTTAACATGGAAAGCATGGGAAAATCCATAAAATAAAACTGACCCTAGTACCAAAGCCAATTGTACTTTTATCTGACTCAATTGGAGCATCATAATCAATAGCTTGATAATCTTTGCTCTCTTCAGCTTTCTTTTTCTCAAGAGCAGACCTAAGCAGAACAGAAGTAACCGAGTTTAGCAACAAGAAATGCTTAAGTAGAAGTATTCTCAAGGAATATACCAAATAATATATTTGTCAGAGCCTGTATAGTAAATAGGAGTGTATGTGTATCTATTATCAAGAGCTAGCAATAATGGTGCAAGTTATGAAATATTATCCAAATTGCACCGATTCATATATGCCTTAATGTAAGGAATGTTTCTGAATAAGTCAGCAAAGTTGAAGAAATTCTAGCAATAATCTCAAAATACAAAGTGAAAGGCCACATAGATGTCTATGCAAAACTGGATCAGCTGTAGGCTCGTCCTTGACAAAACAAAGATCAGAAATTCAAAAACAGCATGCCAAGGTAGAGGCTAAAATGGAATCCTCAGCCAAACACCTCACACAATTATTTCATATTTTGTAATAAATTAGCCATGCATTCTGAATCCCATTTATAATTGGTCAATAAGCAGAAACATTTCCACTTACATTAACAAAGAATTCTATGTATCATCTATAAATTGTCAAGAATCAGCAACATGTCTACTTATATGTCCAACAACAGCAAGAACAATATCTACAAACTTAACACTACAAAATCAGAACTTATGTTTAACTAAATGTAGCAGGATGATTGAGGAAATATGGCAGTACCTTCGAACTGCTTCCACTTTCTCCAAAAATTTCTTATCCATGACTTGTTTACCAGATTTGTTTTCATTTCCAGTTCTTAATTCTGGCACCCCTAAAAACAATGAATGAACAAGTATGGAGATATGGAGATATGCAGCTAGTAAAACTAAGGTTGAGTGTAAAGAGAAGAGAAAAAATAGGCAAGGTAACATAATAATGACATATATACCAAATGTCAAAGCTAAAGGTAGAAATTCAATAATACCAAACCTAAGCCAATTGGATACAACTATATCAGAACACTAGCCACGATTCTAGTAACTATTCATGTAAGACAAACAAAAGAATGGGTTATCAATCCAGATAATTGGTTTTACATCTCAGTGGTTTGATGTACAGGTTATTAGAAAAACAAAGTTCCACAATGAACAAAAAACATAAAATAAAATAGTAGGGCAACCATTTAACTATTTAAGTGAGTCAACTGTACTATTTCTAGATCAGACAGAAAAGTTTTTCATGGATAGGCTAGAGTCTAAATGAACTTGTGCCATTCATGGATTTCAGGGAACACAAAATACTTTAGTAACCACGAGGATAATCAATAATGCACACAGCACATGCAGGAGTGCAACAGTATTCTTTTGCAAGAGATAGGTGCAATAGTAATTGCAGTTAACTAAAAAATTGAAGCAAACTTACATTGGTCCCTGTTCTTTGGATTTCCAGATATTAACTCACTACATCAAAAGAAAAAAAAAAAAAAATGATGACTAAAGAAACAAAGATATGTATGAAACAACATAGTACTGCTTTAAAGTCCTAAAATAAGTATGAACTATTTATAGCAGGTCACACCATTGGTTCGACGCTTTGAACAAACAGATTTGATCAAGAGCTGCTAAAATCCTTAGTTGGAAGCTTTGAGTAACAGATTCAAGCCATACAACAACAACAACATAGCCTTTAGTCCCAAGCTAGTTGGGGTAGGCTGGAGATGAAACCCATATGAAATAAGTATAAAAGACCACACACACACACACACAAAGGCATAAGACAAAAGGTAAAGATGGTAGATAGAAATAAGTAACGCCATTAAACAGATGAACAAATTACAAAATTCAGATTTAGATGCATGATTCACTTATGTATGACATTATCAACTGATTTACCCGTCTCATGTATTGCTTACATTCCTTTCAAGAATAAGCAGGAAATTTGTGTATCTTTTCATTAAGAAGAAATAGAGTTTAAGGTTTAGAACTAGGACCAAAAAAAAGCTTGTGTGCAGAGAGAATGAGGAAATGGAAGGAACTTATAGGGCCAACAAGAACAAATAGAAGCCAGCATTCCCATCTGGAACGCTCTTCTACAAATGGCTTCTTTGACCTACTTACCTATGGCTTATTGCACTTACATAGCCAGGATTACTGTGCTTGTCCACAAATTTTGTCAGATCAGCCAGTTTTTTTTTTTTTTTTTTTTCTTTGGTTAGCTGAGTCCCGTTGATTTTTCATCATTGATGCGACTATGCCCTCTTGGTCCCTTTCATAGCCATTTTGCTATACTTCATGACCAATGGCCTTTTTATTTGTCGTCATCATCATTCTCAGTCCAGAGAGTTTAGTTAATTAATTATTGGATTAACAAAAAATAACAGAAGGGAATGCAATAATTTAATATCATAGGAATTAAATTAAAGGGTGTCAGACTCTGAACATCCGAAGTCCAGGAGCATGATGTTATGATTCCAAGATCATCATGGGACAAACACCACCAAGAAGACTGCCAGTAGATTCAACTGGTAGGAGATGAGGTGACTATAAATACTGAGAAACTAATGAGATGGAAACTAAAATTATATAAATCTTCATCACTAATCTGAAGACAAGTCGTTGCCAACTTCATATTGAGGTAGCCCTACAATTAAAATCTAGTCTTATATCTATTTTATAACAAACACAAAATATTACCCCTAATTCATATTATAGCACATATAATCAAATATTTTCTTCTACTCTGGGAACAACTTATGTTGGAAGTAAACCTTAACTTGTCCAAAAATTGTTTTGCTTCTATATGACGTGCTACAGTACCAAGCAGCATTGTGCATTCTAGGCCGTTTGTGCACATCCTGTGAAACAAATACTATAAAAAGCTAGTTATCCCTTAATGCTTGAGGAGTTACTCACTTTCCCATTGGAGTTACCAAGGCTAAAACCAAGTCAGATATTCTTTTTTCCTCCATAGTATGCACGGAGTTTACATATATTAATATTAGTAGTAATAATCAGCTTTTACAGTAAACATAAGTGTTTAGAAACATAGTGGCCAAAATATTGGGACTGCATAGCTAAATTTCCCTTTAGTATAACTCCTTCTCTTTTTTTCCCAATTTAACTCCATGTAGTAATTAATAACCAAAAGAACAAGAAAATATTCATATGCTCTTCCCCTGCCTCACCAAGTAATGATAAACAAGGCTGTACTTTGCATAAAAAGTTTACTGTTCGGATGTGATTCTAGGATTTCAGTACCTTCCATGACAAGTTTATATTTTGAAAACAATTTGAAAAATATAGAGACAAGATTTTTAAGAGAGAGAGAGAGAGAGAGAGAACACAATGTGCCAATCACCATAACTTCCTGATGAGAATATACTTTGTTTCTAGTACGAAGAGAATAAAACATATAACAATACAATGCTCAAGGCGAGTACCTTGGTTCCACTGCAACATCTTTTGGCCTCTTCTTGCTTTTAATCTGGGAGAAAAGCAAAAGACATAATGGGCCATCAGTGATTCCAATTTCTTCAGATATAGTGCGAACTGGCTTTCCTAATCACTGAACAATATGTACAACTTCATTGCAGAATTTAACATAATTAGGAATACATAGTATCCTTTATTAACAACACTAGTGCTTGAGAAACATGTAGTATGCTGCAAATGAAAGGAGGCAGGGAGAAAAATAGAGCAATGAGGCTACCTACTTTTCTCTTATTAGTAGAATCCGCACCATAGCCACGCCCATTGGCAGCAAAGCATCGAAAACTGAACGCCCTGTGGGTCATATGGAGAACCATCTTTGAACCACTGATATCAACAACGCTATGCCCAGACTGTAGCAACCATCCCTACAAAATAGTCAAACTCTCTTCCATGAAGAACTTATCCTCTGAATAAAGTACTGGTCCCAAAATAAAAAAATCCCAAAGATATTAGTCATTGTTTTCATTTCTAATTGTATGCAAAATACTGTAAGCATGGGCTGCAACAAATATATGCCCTCCATTCAGGGCCGGACCTATGGGCGTACACATCTACAGTCGATAATTTTGCCAAAAATTGGGAGTTGATAGGCAGCAATCAAATAGCAAATATCTCTAAGGTTTGGGTGCTCGGTTTCGCACAGCAGGAAGAGAAGAGAAGAATCGGAATACCTGGTGGGTGCTCATCGCCGGCGAATAGACCGACGAAGGCCTCGGCACCTGGCGTTGGGCGGCGGCGGCGGTAGTCCACCGCCCCCACCCAGTCGTGGGCTCGTGGCGGAGAGAGGGAGGGAGCGCTCGCGCGGTGAAGCCAGGTGGATGCGGCGGCGTGAGATTCTAGCAGTACACGAGGAACGAACGGGATAAGGCGTTCGAATCAAAAAAGGAAGGAACGGGATGCGGTTACTTCAGTTGGGCTCACCATGAACACGGCCTCGAGCTTGCTCACGACGCATACCCGCATCGTTGGGCCGGAATGGATGAGCGCTTCGATGCGCTAGATGGGCTCAGCCCATGTAATAATTCCCTTTAAGTACCTTTTTATCTTTTCTTTTATTAGCGGGTTTTGTGAAGAACAGTGATGTAACCAAAAGATTCAACTCACCTCGCTCCTCAATTATTTTGTATGTAAACCCGATTTGCCAACACAATCAGTTTTTTACCTCCTCAATTTTTGAAACCAATCGATTTTATCATCCCGAGCGGTTTTGAAAAACGTATTTTTTTTTAAGAAGAATTTTTAGCTAACGTGGCATTATCAGACTTTTAGAAACTTTATTAAAACATTATAGATATCCAAATATTTTTTTACAAGACAAAATATACATTTAAATACTAAAAACTAATTTCTTTAGAAAACTATTTTCCCTTAGAAAATTGTCATGACCTGAAATTGGGCGGCCGAAGGGCTAATTGGGCTTTGACGCGGACGGCCACCGCCCGAGGGGCTGGGGCGCCGCTGGCGGCGAGGTGAAGATCTCTAGATTGGTTTTGGCTAATTGATGACATCCTTAGGACTAATCTCTCTATGCTAAGTGTTGTGTTAGTTGGAGATTGGTCAAGCCAAGGAGCGATGCATGGTGGTCATGGTGGATGGATCGAGATGATTCAAATGATGATCAAGTGCATGACTTGGAGTGGATCGAGGATCAAAAAATGGGCTCAAGGCAAAGGTATATCCATAGGGCCATTTTGATTTTACACTCAAGACACCATAGAGGGTGTGAGTGATTATAGGATCGATAAGCCGTACTATAAAAAGAGGGGAAAACTATCGTACATATCGATCCTCATGTGCCTCTAGGTTCAAAATCATTTGCATGCATTCTAACCTAGAGAGCTAACCCAACCTTCGAAATTGATTGTGAAAATGCTAACACACGAGCACATGGTGATGTACATATGGTGGTGTTGGCACATTTGCGGGCGGTGATGGTTGCGGGGTTGAGATGGGTTTGGGTACCGCTCACCCTCCCGCCGAAGCTTGCGGGCGGATTTCGGCGCTTTTGAGAAAATGAAAACGTCTATTTTCTATTCTTGCGCCGGATGCATCGTGGTGGTAAAAACATGCTAGTCCTTGTTCTCAAGTTGATACACTTGGTGGATAGCATGTTGGAGCAAAGGCGGCGAAGAAGCGACGAAAATTCTCGGCTCTATCTTTGGCCGGGGCCTTGATGGCCGGACCAGACCCACGGGCGACGCGCCGGCCGGGCCTTTCCGGTGGAGTGCGTCTGCGAGAGCATGTTTTCCGGGGTTCGGCCGAGGGGCGGCCGGACGCGACCGAAACCGGATGCTTCGGTCTTGGCCGAAGCACCGACGGACGCCTTGCGACCGACCCGCCAAGCAGCCCGGTCGGCCGGTTCGGGATTGGGGTTGTCGGTTGTGACCGGGACCCACCGGCCGGACTCACTGGTGAGTCCGGTCGGGCCCTGGGTCGAGGCTGATTTGTGCGTGATTTGCACCCCAACGGCCACATTTTGTGGTGGGGGTATTTATACCTTTTGGCCGGCTCTAGGAGTTCTCTTGGTCATTTTGAATCAATCCTAACACCTCTAGAGCTGAGCACTCATCCTCCTCCTCACTCCTTTTGCTTGAGAGCATCCATTCTAGTGAGTTGAGGTGATTCAAGTGTACTTTGCTTTGATCATTGCATCTAGTGGCACTTGTGGATCGTTGTGAGCCGGTGGTTTTCTTGTTGCTCTTGGAGAGCACCACTCCCTAGCCGGCTTGGTGATTGGTGGAGGCGTTGGCAAGAGTTGGTGATTGTTCTTGGCCACCTCCGTTGATTTGTGAGAGGACCGTGCATCCTCGTCGGAATGACTGAATTGCAAGATAATACATTGCTCGTGTCGGTGAGTACCTCTCATTTGCTTTGGGTGCGGTAAGCCTAAAGGCATTTGGCTTGGAGTGAGCTCCACACCGACCCACGTGAGAAGGTCGACACAACGGAGACGTGGCTTGACGGGTGCTCAAGTGAACTTCGGGATAAATCATTGTCTCCACTTGTCTCTTGTTGTCCCTTGGTGATTGGCAACGATTTGGTTATCTCATTGTGTCATCTTGGTGATTGGTTTGACTAGCCTCGACATTGTGGTATAACTCTTCTACACTCTTGCATTACTTTCATAGATAGTGTAGTTTGAGTAGCCTTGCTAGTTGCTTAGCCTTGTTTAGAGTAATCTAGCTTGTTCACCTAGTTGGTAAAGTAGCGACTTAGCCTTTGTGTGTGAACTAGAGATCATAGCAACTAGAATTGTCAATAGGAGACTTGCTTGACAAGTAGAGCTAGAGCAAACGCATTTATCGCCTTTTTGTTATTCTAACAAGTTTGTCTAGTGTTTTGTAGAAATTTTTATTAGGCTATTCACCCCCTCTAGCCATTTAGGACCTTTCACGGGGGGCGGCGCCCCTACCCGCCGCCGCCTCTCTCCCGTCTGAGTCCGACTACGCCGTCTTCAAGTTAAGATTATCTTAGGAATTTTTGGTGTGTAAAGGGGATATTCAATCTATAAGGAAGACCCTTATTAGAAAATAAATAAATATTGCTTGTAAAAGGTATTCGATCATATAAGAAAACCTTATAGAGATTGCTTAGATTACAAGTCCCACTAAGCCGGGCTATATAAGCAAGAGGCATGTAATCTCTAGGGGATAAGCAAGCAATAAAAATTAGTATCCATCTACTCACAGCTCAACCACCACCGCCGCCTTGCTTCATGCGCTGTCGCGCCGCCCCAGCGCCGCCGCCCGGCCGCCGTTCCCCCTCGTCGTGGCTCCTCCCTCCCCTCGCCGCTCGTCTTTGCTGCTTTCTGCGTCGCCACCACGCGAGATCGCAACCCCCTACGCCCTCTTAGAAGCTTCAACGGTCGACGAACACGTGTCAATTCCGGCCCAATCTTGCTTGAATCGACAAAAATATTTGGTTTCATATTTTTTTCCTAAAAAATTATGCTCTGTGTGTTCTTTTGAGGTAAGTTAAGCACCTTAATATAGAGCAGGATTTTAGAAAACACAAGAGATATTTCTAACCAAAAATCGAGCTTAGTTTTATATTATAGGAGACCATCTAAGATTTCAAATAGTTCTAATTTAGGAATAAAAACATAGGGCATGATTTTATAAAAAATATATTGGTTATCATTTTATTTGAAATTGGTCCCAAAAATTCTGTTCAAAGTTTTGATATTTTGAAATCCAATTTTTTTTTTGAGTTGTTCAAATGAATTCGGTAGGAGAGACAAAAAAAAATATATAGGTCTCGATCTGCAATTTTGTAGTTGGTGAATTTTGTATTTATACTAGTCCAAGGTTTGGGATATTTATTATAATATCTATACCATCTTCTTAGTCACACAGTAACTTTGGTGTATAGTAGTGAGATGGGGTGGACCCAAGCACGAGCTCGACTAAATCGTGAGTAACAAGAGTTCGTACAACTTCTGGAAGGGCATCAGCAGTGGTGGTGGAGAAATAGCTAGCTGAGCTGACAATGAGAGAAGAAAAAAATTGCAGCGACACGGTTTATGGAGCAGGCACTCAGAATTTGTGCAGGCCACCGGTCCCACTACCCTCCATGAGCTTGTCTGCTTGTCTTGTTTCGGCTTATTTCTCTCACGAATACTATTAAATCAATCAGCGAGAAAGGAGTCGTCACTAGAACAGACTCTATGTTTCATGTGTCACGTAAATTGCCTAGCGATTTCTCTATAGATAGCTCGCATTCTCTTCCCTCCTTTATGGTTCCATGTCATACCACAGATCATTGTCCTCGTTAGCAGTTAAATAGCGTGCTGAAATCGCCTTGTTGGAGCCCCAACATGTTGGTCCGTAGCCACCTGTCGTTATAAAAAACGGACTTGTGCATAGGAATTTAAATTCGGCAATTGTTATTTACTTCCGGACGTCTAATCCCACCCAGCCCACCTTTTATCGCACCGCCACCCACACGTATCAGACACGCGGTCGCCCACCCGTTCTTTCCTACCCACACGCGGTGTCCTTCTCCAACTACCCACTTCTCTCCCTTACACATCCCATTCCTCGGCAGATCCGCGAGGGCACCTAAGACTCCTCGCCGCCACTTCCCCTCCCTGAGATGGTCTCGCTTCACCGTGCCGGCCGCCACCCCACCATGGAACCACCTCGACACACCTCGCTCCCTACCTTTCTCCGCTCCCAGCTCCTTGGCGGCGATGGCTGCTGTTGACGGTCACTAACGACACATTTTTAACGTCAACATTCTACCACAAAGGGGGTGAAACTATACATTACCATACTCATATACATCTATTACTAATATATTTCCACTTGTAGTGTCCCAATCATTATTTTGCAGAAACTATATAAATACAGGTGGAAATAATACCAAAAGGCGCCTTCTGGGAAAGCGTACTTCAGAACATCCTTCACCCCAATGGGAATGAGCTCAACACGATGCAAACAAGACAAAGCAAATGGCATGGGACAACTTTTCAGATCCAACACAGTCCACCTGCCAAAGCCCGAGCCCAACCGAGCCAGGATGGGTGCGCGCGCACCCCAAGGTGCGCCCGCACCAACTTTGGCGTCGATCCAGCCCAACCTTGGAGAGGCAGTACATCAAGTGCAGAAGAGAACAATGCAAAGTGTGGCCAGTTCTGAAACACATAATACAAGCCCAAGAGGTCAAGGCCCAAATTCAACATGAAATCATATCGGGCCGTAGGACATGGGTTTAGTATTTTGGGCATAACTTTCTCATACGAAATCAGAAGCGAACGAACAGTCGAAACAAAGCTTACTCCGAGGCCCACGTGCTCACGCAAAGTTTCAGCCCCCAAACGGCCACGATCATGGTGCGTCCGCACCTTAGGGTGCGGCGCCCAATTGGTGGCGGTTCGGGCCCATCCTTCTCTGGCGGTGCAATTAAGTGGTGAAAAGTGGCGATGCGGGGTGCGTGTCCACGTTCACTAAACCTAGACGCCTGGAGGACGTCGGTTTGGTGCATTGATGTTGTAAATTAGCACTTAGCCCCCTCCTCTCATCCTATAAGTAGAGGGCCTCTCCCCCTCTCTCACCACTCTTCCTCTCTACTCCACCTCTCTTTAGTTCTTTTAGTCTTTAGTAGTATTTGGAGCAAGGCTAAGCTTCATTGGAGAGCTTGTACTTGGGAGAAAGGAACATTCGGTATGAATCCAATTATGGTTTCTTCTCAAGTCTTGTTCTTATTTAGTTGTGCAATAGAGCTAGAGTATTTCCATGTTATAGACTTGACATATGAACTAGCATATAGTTTCTATGTTATATTCTTGACATGTTGTTCTCGACACGATCATGACGAGAAGAACTAGACTCTAGTTCCTATGTCGTGGTTAGTCGTATAGAACTTTAGGCTTAACCATTCATGCCATGTATTTGAGTAGTAGAGTAAGAGTTGAGTAGAGGTGGCGGTTCGTTGTTTCTTCGGGTTTGCTCGTGTCCTACACCGCCCATCCGTAGGGTGGGGGGTCCATGGGGGACATGGTAGTGTCCTTGTATGCGGCGTGGTGTCCAAATGCCGGGTATCCTTCGAATATGACGGCATGCCCCGGTCATGGGGGTAGGCGGCAGGGTCGTGATCGCCCTATCCGTCCTTCGTAATCCTCCCCCGTTCGTATGTTGTGTAGGAGTCTAAACTGCCTTTCCATTGGGCGGTATGCACCAGGAAGGTCTCCCCGTCCATCTCACTCTCAACCTAAAAACTCTAGTCATTTATGTTTGCATGATCATTAACTTGTTCTTTGCACGGTATACATTAGGAATGCCTGCTTCACTTAGGAATATTCTTTATTCTTTATTTTCCTTTTATCCTTGAGGTTGGCCCAAGTGTGTGTCACACTATCTTATGAACTATCATGACTTACCCCCGTGCATTGAGTATTGGTCTCTTTGCACGTACATGTCGTCTTGTTCATCCCCCTGCTAGAATCCTACACAATGCCTTCCCTTGGGAAAAATATAAATAATGATATCCTGAATATCTCGGGTGAAATGCTACAACGGTATTTACGTGCGCTTGCGGACTTGTTCTATAAATGTTACTGAGAATGCCACCCGACATCCCGTGGCGATGTTGCTCCGGTGAAGTCGTCGTGGGAAGTTAACCCTTGGTTTTCCGGCCTCCACGCCTTTTTGGCGATTCTTGGTCTAATTACCAACAGACATTTCTAAGCGTGATTGCCTTTTTGGTGATTGCGCTAAGAAATGTCAACAGCTGCCCTCGTCGGTTCCTCCGCGTCATTGACCACAAAATCGGTCGAGGGCCGGGGTTCCTCCACGTCGTCGATGACTGCGCTAGCTCGTCTTTGCTGCTCTTTGCTCCTTGGTCCTCGCCTTGGCGGCGACGACCTTGCCGGCACGAGACTCAGACATGGAACCGCCTCACCCCACCGTGGGCTCACCGTTATCCTGTGTTTCCCTATGCGGGCTCGCGCACGACAGCCTTGGCTTCCGAGATTGAGGCGAGGCAAGGCAGGAACAGGTGTTCAACATGCTCCTTCTCATGTTCGATTGGTGGTCAGGCCCCGTGCAACTCTCTCTCTCCCCGTCCTTCCCTCTCGCGCCCATGTTACATTAGTACATTTCAGCCGTTTGATTAGAATCATATGGTGTTGGGATCTAACTTTGATTTCTGTTTCAACTTTCGCCCCATACTTTGATAATTTCAGGATGCTTGTACCAGTCTCGAAAGAAAGACAGAGTTCAGAACCCGAAGGTAACTTCGCAAGGAAGCGGCTTCGCGGGAAAATAGAAGGCATAAAGTCAAAAAAGGTTGGAGACAAGGTTCCAAGCGAAGACGAACACATCGGCTTCGCTACAAAATCACAAAGTCGTCTCCGAAGGGAGTAGAAAAGCACCGCGAAGACAAGAATCCTGGACAAAGCATCGCGAAGCCAAAAAGTACATATTCGCTAAGAAGGATACATTGTAGATGTTCATTTCGGAAATCTTAGTAATTTTGTACAGATATGAAGTCAGGGGGGGCTATAAATACCCCCTGACATCCTTTGTAATGACCATGTTGAATGGCCACCCCTGTAAAACCATATCATCATCAATAACATGAAGTGTTGAGCTTTCACCCAACATCTTGGCGCCCACCGTTTGTGTGAGCAACGATCTATCCCACGATCATCAAGAAATCATGGGGAGACCTCCCAAGAACAAGTCGGCAGTGTCGCCGAAGAAGCAACAACAACGAGAGAATGAAGCACCAAGAACAAGCGGAGACAACATCTCCAAAGAAGTCATTCCCCATGAAGATCAAAGCGAAGAAACAAGGAAGTTGCAAGAACTAGAAGAAGAATTAATCAAGAAACGAAGAACTTGAGGCTTGCAAAGCTAGAACAAGAGAAAAGACTTTGAAGCAAAGAATAGAGGAAGCCGGGCGAGCTAAAAAGATCGAATGAAGAACTCAACGATCAAGATCGTGAAGTCATCATAACAAACGAAGTCAAAACAAATCGAGCAATGAAAAGGCAATAGTAACAATCGACCCGAGTCTCCATTATCGGTAGACTTACAAATGGCAAAATGGCCAAAAAGGCTTCAAATTCAACGTCATACCAACTTATGAAGGTCTAACGGATCCAAGGCAATTCCCGATGAGCTTTGAAGCATTTGTTGAATCAGGGGAGGAGATGATAAAACACTAGCAAAAGCACTCATCATGGGAATGAAAGGACCAAGACAAAAGTGGTATGCTTCGCTCAAGCCAAGATCTCTCAAAAGTTGGGAACAACTTCGAACAACTTTGCTAGTTGATTTCCAAGGATTCCAACACACAGAGCTTAACAAGTGATGATCTGTTTTGATATCAAGCAATACCCAAAAGAGCCAATTATCCAATACTATAAAAGATTCATCCAAATGAAGACCCAAATTCCGTAAGTATCGAGGCGAAAGTCGTCATTATTGCTTCAATCGGGGGCCTCGAATTTGGACAATTGTCTTCGCATCTAAAGAGAGAAAGACCAACAACTGTTGCCCAACTATACGAAGAAATTCAAAAATATGCAAGATCGGGCGATGATTTTCAAAAAAGACGAAGAAGAAAATGCACAAAGAAACCAAGCGAAGACAAATAATCAATTCAAGCCACAAAATTTTGAGCGAAGACCATACTACCATCAGTATCAACCACCACTTCGCGTAAACCAAATCAACAATGAGCACAAAAGACAACATTCGCATAAAATAACCCAACCCGAAGCCCGTACAACAACGAAACTTCAATAACAAACCAAAGAGGAGGTTTCAATCAAAGATTTGGGGAAAGAAGAATTTTAAAACCCGAAGAAATGTCTTGCATCATCCATGGCAAAGGGGCTGGCCACACATCGAAAAATGTGCCCAATGGCAAAGAAAAGCATAGAACAATTACAACAAGAGGGCAAATCATTGGAAAATCAAAGATCAATAAACTTTACGTCTCAAGCAAGCACCGCACAATCGGGCATACTTGATCCAAGTTACAACCGGCAAATATTACGGGACCACCTCCGATATACAATTGTCAACCACTAGCAATAAACCCGCCACAATGGGGACAAGCACAAGCCTTACAACCGGAAGCTTCGGTGGCAAATAACATACCAAGTGTTCAAAACAATGGTTCACCAGGCGGTGTCAACGACAAAGCACGAGCGGGAATAATGACAATTTGTGGAGGCAACAGCATAGAAAATGCAACTAACAATGAGAGAAGAAACTATTTTCGGAGAGTCAACGCAATAACAATGGAAGGACCTTACAAGAAGACAAGATGGTCACATCAACCAATCATCTTCACGAGAACAAGACATGAAACTCAAAGACTATCCACATATGGATGCAATGGTCATAGAAGCAAATATTGACGGATGGGATGTCACCAAAATCTTGGTAGATGGAGGAAGCTCCGCTGACATACTCTTCGCATCAACACTAGATGCAATGGGAATCAAAAGACAAAACTTGGGAAGAGCGAGAATATCCATTAGTTGGCTTCGGTGGCAAAAGGATAAATTCAATTGGAAGAATTGTATTGCCAGTATCCTTCAAGACACAAAACAACGCAAGAAACGAGCAGGTAGCATTTGACATTGTCGAAATGCATAGTCGATACAATGCAATATTTGGAAGAGGAAGCCTGAATATCTTGAAGGCATGTCATCAACTACTCCCTACTTATGCATGAAAGTTCCAAAGAATCAATGGACCAATATCTATACATGGAAATCAAACGAAAGCAAGAAACATTGAGAAAGACTCAACTCCGGCCCAAAGAAATGTTAAAACTGTCGAAGAAATCGAAGACGAAAATGAAACGAAAAATACGAAGTCACAAAGAAAGCGAAGACATGTTCCAAGGCAGAAACCAAAGAAGTTTTGCTAGATCCAATGATAACAAACAAGAAAGTCATCATAGGCGCTAATTTAGCAAAAGATGAAGAAGAAACGGTGATAAGTTTCTTAAGAAGCAATCAAGACGGCTTCGCATGCTCGACAAAAAAGATCTAGAAGGAGTCACGAGGGGATATTATTGAACATCGCTTGAACATTGATCCAAGTTACAAACCAAAAGAAGCAAAAACTAAGAAAGATCTCCGAAGACGAACAATAGGCTGCGAAGGGTTTGAAGTACAAAGATTGCTCGACGCGAAGTTCATAAGAGAAATCAATTCACAACATGGTTGGCAAATATTGTAATGGTAAAGAAAAGCAATGGAAAATGGAGAATGTGCATAGACTTCACAGATCTGAATAAAGCTTGCCCACAAGACAACTTTCCTCTACCAAGAATCGACACATTGGTCGATCAAGCTGCGGGAAGTGAAATGCTAAGCTTCCCGGATTGCTTCTCAGGATATCATCGGATCTACATGAAGAAAGAAGATGAAGAAAAAAACAAGTTTCATTACACCATTTGGAACATACTTTTTTTCAAAGAATGGCGGAGGGGTCGCGCGAACGCGGATCAAGCTTCATTAGAATGACTTGGTAGCACTCAAGGATCAAATCGGAGACAATTTGCTAGCATATGTTGATGACATAATAGTAAAAAGCAAGAAACGCGAAGACCATTTAAAAGATTTGAAGCAAACATTTGAGAACCTGAGAAAGTCAAATCTCAAACTCAATCCTGAAAAATGTACCTTGAGTACAAAGAAGGCAAAATCCTCGGATGCATAGTCTCAAAGAAAAGGCATCGACCCAAATCCGAAAAAAAATTAGAGCAATAATGGAAACGAAGTTCCAAAGAACATCAAAAAGAAATCCAAAAGTTAACGGGAAGATTGGCTTCGCTAAACGATTCATATCAAAATCAGCGAGAAAAAGAGTTTCCCCGATATTCCAAGCACTCAAAGGAGCGAAGACAAATTTTACATGGGGAGAAGAACAACAAAAAGCCTTTGAAGAAATAAAGAAGTATCTCTCAAGTTCTTCAACACTAACAACTCAAATGTTGATCAAGAACTACTTCTATACATCTCAAGATCTCTGAGAAAGCCGTAAGCGCAGTACTAGTACAAGAAAGAGAAAAAAGATCATACAAAGAAACAAGAACCAATATACTTTGTCTCCGAAGCCCTCTCCTATCAAAGATGTTTTACTCGAAATTGAGAAGATAGCATATGTGGTGCTCATGGCAACAAGAAAATTGAAGCATTATTTCTTGGCACACAAAGTGAGAATCCCAACAAATCAGCCCCTCAAAGATGTCCTACAAAGCTACAAATCTTCGGGAAGACTTGGCAAGTGGGCCGCCGAAATCTCACAATACTTCATCGAATTTGAAAAAGAACGACAATAAAGTCTCAAGTCTTAGCATTTCATTTCCAGATTGGACACCGGCAACAATCCATGAAGAACAAAAAGACCATCAAGAATGGACCTTGTCATGTCAAGAATGGACAATGAATTGTGATGGGGCATGGGGCTCCCGCGGCTGGTGTAGCAGCAATAATCACTTCGCCATCGGGTGTCAAGATGAAATATGCAGCAAGACTAGAATTTCGGTGCACAAACAACATCGCGGAATATGAAGCGGTATTCTTTGGGGGCTTAAAGGCAAGAGCGATGGGAGTACAAAAGATCTTGATAAAACAGATTCTCAAGTTGTAGCAGGCCATGTTGAGAAAAATTATAAGGCAAAAGATCCTGAGTGGGCGAAATATTTGCAAAGTGCAAGGGATCAAGAAAAACATTTCGAAGGGTTCACGGTGCAAAGCATTTCAAGAACAAATAATGAAGAAGCGGATGAAATCGCGAAGGCGGCAGCTCAAAAAGTAAAATTGCCGCCCGGATGTGTTTTATCAAGTACTCTCGAGAATCTTCAATAAAAGCAAAAATCGAAGAACCAAAGTACATCCACATCATTGAGAGCGAAGATTGGAGATCGAAAATAATAGCATTCCTAAGAGGGTTTTATGAACCGAGAAAAGCGAAGGCTGAAGAAACAAGAATGAAGCACAAGACAAGAAATTACAAGCTCATCAATAATCAACTTTTCAAGCATGGTATTTGCGAACCATTACTCAAATGCATTTCAAGCGAAGAAGGCAAAGAATTGCTACAAGAAATACATAGTGGAACATGTGAAAATCATGCAGGCCCAAGAGCCATAGCGGGAAAGGCATTTAGACAAGGGTTCTATTGGCCAACACACAAAAAAGATAGCAAGGGAAATAGTGAAAACTTGTCACAATTGCCAAATATCAGCAAATAAGTCAAATGCCCCACCAATCCAATTTAGCACATTGAACCAACTTGGCCACTTGCAAGATGGGGAATAGACATAATTGGCAAATTACCACCCAGCCAAAGGCAATCATCAATAATACGCATTTGTTGCGATCGAATATTTTACAAAATGGATAGAAGCGAAGCCAATTACAAACATGTCATCCACAACAATGAAGAAGTTTCTCGGCAAAATATAATATGCGGGGTTCGAGTCCCAAGACATATAACATTGGATAATGGAACTCAATTTGATAGCGAAGACTTTAGAAGCTATTGCGAAAGTATGGGAATCCAACTTTGCTTCGCATCAGTAAGATACCCTCAGTCCAATGGAGTCGCCGTTGAAAGAGCAAACGGCATTATATGCGTGGGAATCTCAAAAAATCTAGTAGGACTCCCAAAAGGAAAATGAAAATGGGTCGAAGAATTACCAAGAATTGTTTGGAGTCACAACACAACAACTTCAAGATCAACCAAGTTTACACCCTTCAAGCTACTATATGGAGATGAGGCAATGACTCTAGAAGAAATACAATTTGAAGGCCCAAGAACAAATGTTGAAATAACAAGCGAAGAAGACCAAAAGACAAGTAAAGACTTGCTCGAAGAAGAAAGAAACCAAGCGGCGATGAATCTCGAGAAAATACCAAGAAGAAACAAGCAAGTGGTACAACAAGAAAGTAGTGAAAAGAGAATTACAACCAGGAGACTTCGTGCTCAAAAGAAAAAGGAACGAAGACATTGTGGGAAAGTTTTCAAAAAAAGTGGGAAGGACCCTTTGTCATTACAAAATCAAAAAGCGAGACAAGGATCTTATCACTTTCGGAGAATCTCGAGAGGAGAAAAAAGCTAAGTCATACTTGGAACATTAAGGATTTTCACAAGTACTATCCCTAGATTTTTACTTTGTTCAAGTTTTTTTGTAAAAAAGCAAGTTAATTTTCAATTTCTTAGAAGCATTTTATCATTTCAATCAAGAGCTGCACTCTTTTTCCACTCGGGGAAACCCTTCGAGGGGTGAGTGGTTTTTTAACGAGGTAGACTCTATTGTAAATTCTCATGTCAAATATAAATGAGAAAGTAGTTTCCCCAAATTTATGCATTCTTTACTTTTTCTTCCATTTATTACTGAAGCCGAAAAAGCAAAAACGTTTTAACATCGGCTAAAACTTTTCACAAAAACAATTAACAAAGTAGATATAATTTAAGTACAAAACTAAAATTATTACCTACGAAATTCTCTAAGGAGAATCTTAACTTCAAATCGAAGTTTTTAAGCTCTCACTCACTTAAAAAAAGAAGGGGCGACGTTTTTCAAATTTCTCTAAGGAGAATTTTGACTTCGGCTCGAAGTCTTCACTCTAACCGCGCAAAAAGGGGGCGACGTTTTCAAATTTCTCTAAGGAGAATTTTGACTTCAACTTCGAAGTCTTCGCTCTCACTTTCGCAAAAAAAGAAGGGGACGGCGTTTTCAAATTTCTCTAAGGAGAATTTTGACTTCAACTTCGAAGTCTTAAAACTCACTTCGCAAAAAAAGAAGGGGGGCGTTTTCAAATTTCTCTAAGGAGAATTTTGACTTCAACTTCGAAGTCTTCGCTCTCACTTACCGCAAAAAAGAAGGGGATCGGCGTTTTCAAATTTCTCTAAGGAGAATTTTTGACTTCAACTCGAAGTCTTCGCTCTCACTTCGCAAAAAGAAGGGGACGACGTTTTCAAATTTCTCTAAGGAGAATTTTGACTTCAAATCGAAGTCTTCGCTCTCACTTCGCAAAAGGGGAGAACAACGTTTTAAATTCATAAAAATAATAATTTATTATACAAAACATGTATCCGAAGTTACAACATCATGAAAAACATATATTCAAGTTTACACACAACATATACAAAACTCAAAATATTCAAAATTCTTGAAAGCAACACTAGTTCTTTTGCTTCAAAAAAATATCTTCAACAACTTCGTTGATTATTTTGTCTGCCGTATCTTGAAACATATCCCCAAAGATAAAACTTGGGGAAGCACTTGAGCAAGAAGACTGAAACAAAAGACCTCGAGACACATCAACAAGAGGCAAAGATAAAACAAAAATAAAAAATCCTAAGCCTTAAGAATGTTACCCGCCAGCGGCATCCTATAAAATCCTTTGTTTTAGATTTCCCAAGGCACTTATCCACAAAAACATCAACATCGGCGCTACCACTAGCTTCACAACACTCCAAAAAATCCGAAGCCTCAAAAACAAAGTTACCCTTAGCGATCATAAGAGGCAAAGACGAGGGGCAATATCACGCACGAGCTTAAGCGAGGAACTGCGCGGGATATTCCAAAGTCAAAAATTCGGCACAAAAATCAACAACACATGTTAACTTCGCGATAATAAGTAACCCGCGAGATCCATAAACAGCAAGCATGAATAAAGACTACACACAAGCAGTTAACTTAACAAGTTTTACAATACTTCATGCCATCATGTTTTCTCTCTCCTTCCTCACAAAAGCAGATGAAATAAAAACTAATCCTTATACTCAAGCTCTTCGTTCACTAACATCATGATGATTCTTTTCCTCTTCATCATGAATCCTCCTCTCTTCTTCCATTTGTTGTTTCCTAAGAGCCTCTTCTTCACGTGAAATATCGAATTCAAAATCATTTAAAACAAAAAAGTACTTGCAAAACAAAAACAAATAATAACCGAGGTTAAAAACATAATGAAAGTCGGCAAAAATACCTTTTTCGGTTTTTCTTTAACCTTCTCAAGGCAATGTTCACGACCGCATTGGCACCAATACTCGTTGAAGAATTTTTGCAAAGGAGATGAGTACGAGGAGAGATCTGGTTGATGGCATCGCCGAAAATTTGAATGTAGGATCAGCAAAACATCATACGATGGATCCTTGGCTTCCTTCATGAGATGCAAAAAGTGCCTAGTGGAATACATGACACTTATATCGTATTCGCTTGAACAACGACACTAAGATCTTCATATTGCCTACAAAGCCAGCTAAAGAAAGGATCATACTCCCAAGATCCCGGCAAGGGTCCTCGGGAACGACACCCACTTTTCGTATGCAACTTTGCAAAGATCCCACATTACGGTGATTTTCCTAAGAAAAAAAAATTCATCCATCTCCGTCCTTTTCTTCTCGAGATACTCCTTCTCCTTTGTAAGATTGGCAATAGTTGCCTTCGCAGATTTCAAAAGGCGATCATCCTTCTCCTTTATGGTGTCCGAGGCCTTGTGATACAATCGGCCAATTTTGTGCCATTAGTCCACGGCTTTCCCTCTCTCCACTTCCTTGCCGGCAAGTTGAGATTTCAAAGACTCTATTTCTTTCAAAAGGGACTTCTTCCCTCTCTCCACTTCCTTCTTGGCAAGTTGAGATTTCAAAGACTCTATTTCTTTCAAAAGGGACTTCTCTCGAACGAGCAAAAGCGGTTGCACTATCTTCAAGAGATTTTCTAAGTCCACGATTCACAAGGGCACCCTATACACACAAAACAAACAAGTCGAAAATAATCCATAAACAATCAAACTTAGCATTCACAAAAATATATTCACAAACGAATAGGTTTACCTTGTACATCAAATTTATGCGGCATCGACTAACTCAATGGGTTCATCTTCGCTAGCTTCGGCTTAGGCGTCGAGGAACCCCAAAAAGCGTCATCGATACACTTAGTCAATTGTTTTTCGGTCTTCTTCGAAGCACGCAAAAGCTTATCTACCCGACTCCAACAAACTTATAAGAATCCAAATTGATACCACTCTCAAAGCAAAACTTTAGAGTATTGTCAATGGATCTTGAAATAACTTCGTAGTAAGTTACGGCTCATCGGCGACCACTTGAGGAGTGGGGTGATCTAAAAGAACATCCTTCATTGATCCAACATCAATAGTTTTTCCTTTGATAAAGTTGCGGCATCGGGGAAAAATTGAGCTAAAACAAATCAAAGGAAAATAATCGAGAAAAATAGAATTCAATATAAAAGTTATGGAGACAAGCGAAGTTAAAAATACTTACAAACTTTTTCACCCTCCTTCAAAGGGCAAGGAATCTTTTCTTGAGCTTCAACATTCACAAGTGATTCGGACAACCGGCTTATTTGGTCTACCTCATCCCGATCATCTACCACATCATCAAAATCATCAAGGGAAAAATCGAAAGTTCTTGTTCCTCTCTTGTGAAGTTTTTCCCTTCACAACTTTAACGACTTCCTCGGCCCTCTCCTTCAAGGTTTTCTCGAGGTTTTTTGAACAAAAAAGAAAAAAAAAAAATAAAGACAAGCATCTAAGAAACAATAACAAAGTATAGAAATATACATACCAATAGTAGTTCCATCTTGTACTTGGGAGGGCTTCTCAACAACAATTTCGAAACCTTGGAAGGATTCGAGGGCGGCCCGCGATCGGCTTTGCTAAGAAAAGCATCTTCACTTTTCCAACAACTTCGTCTCGGCGGAAGGATTTTGGATTAACTAACAAATAACTCATATGAATATCTTTGGCTAATTTAGCTAAGTCAAGACAATTGTGGTCATCACATGAAGCGAAGTTGAAGCAATCGGCTTCGCGAAATTTCGGGGAGTTGAAAGCTTAAATCTAGGCGAAGAAGGAGAGACGCGATACCGGTGGGAGAAGTTTACGTCATAGGGACATCGGCGTCTTCGCCCGGCCCGATGCTGAAGTACCCAATTTGCGAAGACCCAAAATTTTGTAAGTAGTCGGCTAACGGAGTAAGCAAATCCGAGTCAATCCGGTAGAAGCAAAGGCTCTACTAATCTCTCTCACCTCCAAATCTTGAAGAGAAGTTCCAAAAACGGGCCTCAAGCTGCGGAGCATCAACCTCACTATCGGTAAGGTCAACGATATCAAGCAAATCGGCAACAATTTTTCTAGCTTTCTTCTTCGAGGCTTGAACATCGGCCTTTGAAGATGTCTTCGCCAAGAAGATGGCTTCATTTGTATCACTCCTCTTCCTTTTCAAATCTTTCTCCGATTCATTCTTATCCTTTTTTCCCTCTTGCGAGCATAAGCGGGGGGGGAGGAGTCTTATAAGTTATTTTTGCCAAATCAAAGATACGATTCAACCTAACATAATCCTTACCAATAATTTCATCCATGAGTTTTCTCTCGGTATGCAAATACTTCCCAAGCAACTCAACGACTTTCTTCTCAACAGCGGAAACAAAATCCTCTTCGGTTTTAAACTTCGAAGGCATCACGGTATCCCTATCCGGAAAAATATAATCTTTTTCCCTAACCACCTTCTGATGATAGCGAACAAAATCCCATCCGGCGCGAAGAGGCCAAATACTAGCAGCTACATATTCTTCAACTAAGTCTCGAGTAGATTGTTGAGAAACAACTCTTCCAAAAGCTTTTAAACACTCGAAACAGTTTTTTGATTTAGTGTAGGCGGGCTTGCACTCAAACTTCTCCCTATGCATCCGTGAAGCCGGGGATAGCTTTTCTTCACACCTTTTCTTCCAAGATTTTCTTCAACCATGGGAACCTTATGATAGAACCAATAATCATACCAACCATCGGTCCATTTATTCTTTGAGGCGGAGAAATTTGCTTTCGGCCTCACGCATCTTGAAACTACAACATCAAAATACAACTTCACCGTACGTTCCTCAATCTTTCGAGATCGAAACTGGGTATGCAATTCATGCAAAGCATAAAATGCATCAATATCTGGCCTCACTTCTTGACTCCGCACTGCCCAAATAAAAACTGACAGTTTGACTATAGCATTTGGAGTTAGATGGTGCATTTTCGATATTGTATCTTTTGAAAATTTCTTCAAGAAAGTCTTGAGGCGGCATGTGAAGGCCAGCGAGAAAACAAATCTTTGAAAACAATGCATTCATCCGGCTTAGGCTTCGGAGTTTTCTCATCAGGCTCGCTGGCCTATATTGACCCACTCTAAGCACGCCATCTTTTACCATCTTTTTTAAAATCATCATCGGTCATCTTGCTTCGACCAAATGACAATGAGATCCTATCATCGGGAAGCAATTCGATTACGAAAACATCTCCCGAAAACCCATCGTCGGAATTATCTTGTTGAGAATTAACTTCCTCATCAACTTCTTCTTCTTGGGAACCAGGGTGGAACATCTTCAACAAGAGCCATTCTAAAGACAGAGGAAAATTAACACTTATAATCATAAGATGTAGGAATGAAATAGACTTGAAAGCAAGACATACCTAGAAAAAAAGCAAGAACTGAAAGGCCGCAAAAATTTTGACTCCGCAAAAAAGCAGTAGCTTTGCAAGGATGCCCCGACTCCACAAAGAAACTTTGACTTCGCGTTGCGAGAGAAAAATTTAAAAAGGTGGCCCCTCTTCGGAAAGATGAAGAAAATAGGGGGGTCCTTCGCTATTTATAGACCCCATCGGTCAAACGGTCAAACTAGCGTTAAAAAAAAAACCGTCTAGCGAAGATATTCGCGAAGTCACAATCAAATTCAAAGTCCAACTTCAAAGTGCGGGGCCGACGTTTTGAGTCGAAACAAAGTTTTGAGAAAACTTATGATTCGTGGGTTTCATGCCTTTGAAGTCGGCCTTAAGCCCACGAGGGCTTTGTTGGGATCTAACTTTGATTTACTGTTTCAACTTTCGCCCCACTTTTGATAATTTCGGGATGCTTGTACCAGTCTCGAAAAGAAAGACAGAGTTAGAGAACCCGAAGGTAACCGCCCAAGGAAGCGGCTTCTGCGGGAAAATAGAAGGCATAAAGTCAAAAGGTTGGAGACAAGGTTCCAAGCGAAGACGAACACATCGGCTTTCGCTACAAAATCACAAAGTCGTCTCCGAAGGGAGTAGAAAAGCACCCGCGAAGACAAGAATCTGGACAAAGCATCGCGAAGCCAAAAAGTACATCTTCGCTAAGAAGGATACATTGTAGATGTTCATTTCGGAAATCTTAGTAATTTTGTGCAGTACGAAGTCGGGGGGCCTATAAATACCCCCCGACATCCTTTGTAATGACCATGTTGAATGGCCACCACAGAAACCATATCATCATCAATAACATGAAGTGTTGAGCTTTCACCCAACATATGGTTATTGCAAAAGTAGATCGGAGGACCTGTCATCTGTTTCAGCTCGGTATTTCATTTATTTCATTTATTATTTTTCATCTATTTCATCTGATATTTTCATCTCATTTCATCTGATATTTTTTCATCTATTTCATGTGGTATTTTCATCTTGTTTCATCTGGTTATTTTTCACATGTTTCATCTAGTATTTTTCATCTTTTTCATCCAATGTCACAATTGTTAGTATGTATATGGTGTTTTAGATGCATGTTTCATGTGTTTCATTCATCTTCCTTTAGATATATGTTGCAACTCACCACAGGCATTCAGGTAATATCAAACCGATCGATTCGGTTCCTGAGGAAAACTGGTACCAATCGGTTCCTAAGAAAAGTTAGTACCGAGGTAATTTGGTATTGGTTCTTTTAGTTTGGTTTTGGTATTTACCAAAAGAACCAAACCTATTATAGCAGCACGAAGCAATGGGAACGACATGACTGTGGCGTGGGAGACGGCGTGGCCCCGTGGCGTAGAGGTTGAGTGCGGGGCGAGGCCGCCGGCGAGCCGCAATCTGAGAGGCGAAGGAGCGGATGGCAAAGGAGCGTCGTGAAGGCGAGCGTGGGGTGAAGTCGCAGCCCTGGGGGCGGGCACCGGCGGCGGCTCGCTGGCCGGCCAGGTGACGGGCGGCGACGGGCGGGGACAGGTGTGCGTGGGGCGAGGTGCATCGCGCATCGCGAAGCTGGGTGGCGGCATCACGAGTTTGCGAGGGAGAGACAGGGCGAGTGCGAGCAAGTCGCCGACCGAGTGGAGTGGGAGGGACTAGGGTTTCCTTCGGTGGTGGGCTATTGTTGGGCTTTGCGAGTGCGGATTTCCACCTTGAATTTGATTGGTTCTTTCAGTCTACCAAGGTACGGAACCGAAAGTACTCAGTAAATTCGGTTCCCAAGAACCGGGGAACCAAAATTTTTTATTTCGTTTTTTTAGTTCTGTTTTTGGTTTTTTCGTTTCGTTCGGTTTTTGGTTTTTCATGCCTGGCGAGTTGCAAGTGTTGCATTTGGATGTTTCAAAAGTAGATCGGCTGTATACATCTCTTTCTTTTGCTTTCTTGTATCCCCCCTTGGCTCAGGGTCTCCTCCTCATTGGCGGAGAGGCAGGGAATCTACATCTAGGGCCACTCTATGATGGGTCTAGCTAATGCCCTCGCTAATAGTAGTGTTTTTATTGGGCTAGGTCATTAATTATTAAAGAGGATAGGTAGAGTTTTTGGGACACGCATAGGGCCACAACCCAACAAGTGGCCCTAGGCCCATATCTGCCACTGCTCCTCCCTCCTAGCGCCCACTGGCATCCACTGCTCCCTCCCGGGCTCCCCCTATTTTTCTAGAAGCTGGTGTATCCAGCTTACAGCCCACCTATCGCATGCATGCTCGTGAATAGCGGAGAGGCATGAGCGGGGGACGTCATGTGCATAGTCGAGAGGCACAGGCGGGGTCCAGGCGGCGCAAACCCTACATGGAGTGAGCAGCGGAGGGGCGCGCGGGCGGGACTCATTGCACGCAGTCGTGAGGCGCGGTGGCGGTCCAGGCGGTGTGGACCCGCGTGGGGGTGGGCGCGGGATGAGTGCGGGTCTGGTCGTATGTCCGGACGCTAGCACGACCGAAATTAAACTAGGACGGGAGTAAACCACGCTTTGACTTTGCCTATTTTAGCGGCATTGTTTTTCACTCCAAATGCGGGGCCCATTTGTCTTCAATAGCCGCAGCCCACAAAGCAGCCTGAGGCCTTGTTTAGATGGCTAAAAATTGTAACCGAATGTCACATCGTACACTGTAGCACGTTTCGTTTGTTAGTGGTAAATATCATCCTACCATGGAGTAACTAGGCTCAAAAGAATCGTCTCTGTAACATCCCGCCTTCGCCTTCCAGAGGTTTATCTAACATGCTAGGGCCGCTAGGTATCTTCCGTCAGTCCAGGTGATCAACCCGCAGGAATCCCCGATCTGCAGCAGTTCCCGTGTGATACAATCCCGCAGGAGATCCACAGCCTGTTTTCCCCTAACGCCTTTCGGTAACCACTTAACAAGTTAAAGACCTCTGACCGACTAGAGCCAGTGCCACATGTGACACCCTGCTTTCCAAAACCGCATCGCACAGCCCTTCCGAGGGGCGTGCACGCGTACACATACCACCCTGCTTACACTTTCGTCCTCGCTTCGTGTAAAAGGGTTAACCCGAAGGTGATATGGTTTGTAGACAAAGGCTTATAAGTTGACTCCACCCTTGCTAAACTAGCAAGGTGGTACTAAATATGTGCGCGCAGCCCTTACTGGGCCACATCCTTATTGGGCCGGGTGTTACAAACACCCCCCCTCAAAGGACTCGACGTCCTCGTCGAGCGCCAACTTAACCAAGACCTCCCCTCTTGGCACACGCACCCGTGCGCCCAGTGCCGGCACATGTGCCATGCCGTGCACTCCGCAGCTACACGCGCAATGAACCCCATGTCCAACATCCGCCCGCACGCGCCCGTGGCGCGAAGGTCGGCTCGATACCACCGTAACATCCCGCCTTCGCCTTCCGCAGGGTTTATCTAACATGCTAGGGCCGCTAGGTATCTTCCGTCAGTCCAGGTGATCAACCCGCAGGAATCCCCGATCTGCAGCAGTTCCCGTGTGATACAATCCCGCAGGAGATCCACAGCCTGTTTTCCCCTAACGCCTTTCGGTAACCACTTAACAAGTTAAAGACCTCTGACCGACTAGAGCCAGTGCCACATGTGACACCCCGCTTTCCAAAGCCGCACCGCACAGCCCTTCCGAGGGGCGTGCACGCATACACATACCACCTTGCTTACACTTTCGTCCTCGCTTCGTGTAAAAGGGTTAACCCGAAGGTGATATGGTTTGTAGACAAAGGCTTATAAGTTGACTCCACCCTTGCTAAACTAGCAAGGTGGTACTAAATATGTGCGCGCAGCCCTTACTGGGCCACATCCTTATTGGGCCGGGTGTTACAGTCTCGCAATGTACATCTAAACTGTGTAATTAGTTATTTTTTTTACCTACATTTAATACTCAAACATATATCTTTTGGTGTATTTAATGTGATGTGATGGAGAGAAAGTGAGAAATGTTGTAAAACACACGGACTATGTCCTAGAAGAAAAGGAGAAGGATGAATCCTAATCCTAGTCCATTCATATGTGGGCTCTTACCGAAACTCTTAGACCTTGGCAGGACTATATATATGTGGGAGCTCTATGTTGTAATTACCAATATTCAGATGAATAAAGAATAGTCTCCCTATCTTGTGTCTACTTGTTCTACTTCTTTCATCTACTGCATGATCATGAGAGACGGAGAGGGAAGGTCCTCACCGGCGACGACATGTTTTATAACACGTTATCGGCCGCGACAAGCTCTTCGTCGACATCGCCGTTGACGCCGCCGCTGATCTTCGCACGCGACGCTCGTGCGGACGCCCGCCCGCAACTACTTCGGGCGGCGTCGACATCCCCGGCGTTGTTTAACGGAACGGATCTGCTACCTCTACCGCTACTAATCTGCCTTTGCATCGACTCATCGCCACGCCGGCAGGGTCCCCACGGCCCTAGCCGAACTGTCCCTTTGTGACGACCTTCGCTTCTTCTCGAATTCAAGAACTAAAGGTACAAAAACAATCACGTCTTGCGCATTGTTTGTGCTAGCCATCGAAGCTGGTCTATATATTCGTGCATACTCGAAGTACATATATACTTGCAATAATCGAATCATGGATACCGTAGCATCTGCATATCTTTTTGCATGGCACGCACACATGTTGTATCTAGGGTTAATAAAAAAAAAACATCATGGCCGATTCTTCGACTACACCGAATGCATGCGGGTCTCAATCGATCGTAAGCAACTTAGTTGGTCACCGCATTGGCTAAACTAATCGTTCGTCTGAGCAATAGATTGGCAAGTTGTCGCGCTTGCATGCGGCTAGCATCCAGCCGCCAAAGTAGCCAATCTTTGCCGCAAGACGCCGAACTCCGTAGCCAATTCACCAGATGCTACCGTGCCGCCCAAACAAAGACTGTCTCAGAGGCCCGTATGCCATGCTATTATATGTAGCTTTACGGCCATCACCTTTAATTTCTATCGACTCCGTAGGCCACGTCCATTGCCTGCAAAGACACACGTCTCCATTGCCTGCGCAAAGCACACATGGCCAATTGGATCGGCCGCCAAAGCATCATCATGTTCCACGAGAACGCCGGCGGGCACGGCTCGCACGTAGACACACAAAATCAGTCATGAAGAACGCTTGACCTTGGTCCGGCCGGATGTTGTCGACTCGCGGGCGGCTCAACTCCATCTACGGCCCGCATGCCGCCGCCGCAAGTGGTTCATGCCGCCGGGCGGCGCCGGCGCTGTCTTGTCTGTGTCCCACTTCTAGGACGTCGCCATGCCTCGCAAAGGTGTAAGCCCGACGATATCCGTTTGGAATTTTTCAGTTTTTATACACTGAATTAGTTTTTTACAAATATTAACTCTAGATCTCCTTTTTTTATTCATATACCCGCAAGTATAAGAGCGTGTATATACATATTAAATCTGAAGTTTAATGGATGCTTTGCCTAGCTCTATGTTTCTCTAACAAGTAGAATTTAATTCTCGAAAATTGCTAAGCGCAACCATGAATTATATGCCATGTAATTGCAAGAATAAAATCTTGAATGATTTATACTACAAACATGGTATAAGGTGTATGAGCTCTCTAATCCTGCAGACCTTAGACTTGTCACCCTTGAGAGTCTCATATTTATTTTTTCTAGCATATAATTTTTTTGGGGGACGAATGAATGCTTGGTATAAATTCTGAAATTTTGCATATACCATAACCCCGAAAAGTGCTAGGATGCTTCTAAGAATATTTTGAGTAACCATCCACTATCTTTTTGCACCTTGCTACTCATTTACATATTGTAAACTTATATGCACATGATCCAAGTTATGTTAATATGCATGCCTTAAAAGAAGAAGAAATATCCTAAAATTACTCCAAAAGTAAAAGTATTTGTTACGGTCATTATTAAATCTATGTAGAATATTTTGCTACCATTGAAGTGTAGTAAACTCAAAGATATATATTTACTTAATTACTCTCTAGAATGAGTATATGGCCGATATAAGTAACAAATGCATTGTGGGACTCATTGCATGAGTAAAATCCCAATATTATGATTACGTAATATCATATTGCATTGAAAGTTGAATTTTCAAGCTTTTATGTCTAACGTTGTCTATAAAAAAAATAGCTTGAAGCTTTGTATTAAATGTCTAGAAGACAAGATGGTAAATAGATTTTATCAATTTACATTCTCGAAGAAATGTCTCTTGTATATAGAATATCAAAGAATAATGTAATACATGAAGTATTTGATTTTACCATTAGAAAATACTCATGGAAATTGAGTTGAAATTTTTAGACAACTTTATGAACCAGGGATATTATGGATTGCAATAATTTTGAATATATATGGTTTGCATATATGTTACACCCCTTGGTTTGTGACGGTATATCATAACTCTTGAATATAAAGCATGAAGCTATCGCTTGTCAAGTATAGAAGTTAAGACATGCGAGAATGTAAATTATTTGGAACATATAAAGTTTCTCTTGAAGAAGAACTTAAATCATGTGCTTATTATCTTTGAAGTTTATATCCCTAAGTATTGATAGTAGTGGTGGTGGTGCATTAAGTTTTAATTCCGTTGAATTAAGTGGTTAATGGTTAATTTGTTAGCTTGAAGACTACTATGAAATACTTTATATTCTTAGTGGCAATTCTTATTACTTGAAGTAATGTGTGCGAATTTCTCATGGAATAAATTAGATTTATATGTTTCACATATAAACAATTGCCTATTGCCTATCAAAATAAATTTTGCATTCATTTATTCACAAAGAAGCCTTGAATAACCAAGAAGATTATAGTTCTTTGTGCATCACTACCATGTAGGTAGATGGGAAACTGATTTTTCTAAAGCACATGAACAATTGGACTATATTGGCATATTAATTGATCTTGGAAGAATCGATTTAGCCAAGAAATTGTATAATCCTAAGCATTTAATATTTTAGCCCGTGAACTAGAATTTACATCCTACCCTAAATCTATTATTGTACATTAAATAGTACATTAGATATATGAATTTCATGTCATAATCAATGAGTACTAGAAGTATCATTGTATTCTATGGAGCATTATAAGTGATTATTCATTGATGATGCATAAAGAAAATTACTACTTGAAGTAATTATGGCATGAAAAGGGGAGAAATTTTGGACAAAGGCATAAGAAAATGTGAATAATATATATTTAATAGGCATAGCCGTCCTAAATCAATTTTTAAGTGCATGTATCGGGACTTGAAGTTCTCGCCCGTCCCTTCCTGGTCCGAGTTAACTTTCTCTACTGCACTAAATGTAAGTAAGCTTGTAGCTATGCATTTTGTTGTTATCTATTATGTTACTGAATACTAACATTCCACATTACACACGCATGTGTATCTCATTGAGTCAGTAACTATATTCACTCTTGCATGAATATTAGCATAGCAACTATAGTTGTAGCTAGTAGCTATATCTTTACGCTTCTCTCATAATCAAAATGGCTAGCTAGCATGCTACGTCCATATGGTTCCCGTTGAACTAAGGAATGATTTGCTTTCAATGCATCGTATGCATAAGCAATAGATTGATCTAGGGCCAAAAACAGCCTAAGATTAGGGGAGTGAGTTTATGAAATTTTGCTCAATGGAGACTAACCCATGTGATGGGATGAATAGTTGTGAAACTAAGATATTGGATAACACAATTATGATGATTTGGGATTTATTATGAAGAAAAGGCATCAAGGGATTTTTGCATTAATGACAATTAGAAAATTCTAGAAGAAAATTCCATGTGAATTTGAATGTTGCGTATTTTATACATTTGAAGTGTATGATCCATTTTTTTTTTTTGTATGAGTACTTGGATCATTTTTTAGGCTAATTAATAAAGGAGCTAGAGAATGAAATAGTTTTCTAAATTATGATTTGTGCATATTAGGGGAGAACATCCCGATTTTGTAGGAATGCTTTGAACATTCTTAAATGCACTTTAAGTATTCTAGCTCGCTGCATAATGAATAATAACCCCCATTTTGAAATATGTGTGTGAATATTTCCCATAAAATTTAATCATAGCATACATAAATGGGCCTCCACTTGTAGTTGGAGATATATAAATTTAAATTAAGCCCATGATAGGGGATATATTTTGAAGTATGCTATTAATGATCTAATATTGGCATTAAGGGGAGAGAGAGCCTATATTTTGAATGCCAAATATTATTTCCATAGAAGAAAAATAATCATAAGAGAAAATATTCCTTGGAGCTTGAAGCAGAATAGTATCACACACTAAGTCATACAATAGTTTGACTAATGCTCTTGTGAAGCCCGAAGCGAGCATATGCCGATATTTTTTTGAAATGAGAGGAGTAACTTGAAGTGATGAACCAGAAGTTGTGTTTACTAGTAGTAAACTAAATGTTATATACTATCAATCTAAAATCCGTGGGGGCGCGCCTGGGTTCTAGTTTAGCGTATACACGTTAAATTAAAAAGAAATGGAACTCCTCCATTCTCATGAAGAGAACGCCTCACGAAGAAGGTTAAACACCTCATGAAGAGGATCATCATGAAGATGACATCCAACACAATTAGCGCGCACATCACTAGTGTTGAGTATGCGAGAACAATATATCATCTCTTGTTTGGGAAATGATCGAGATAAAATATTCTCACATTGTGAGAGTATTGGGAGAAAGAAGATAATTGTCGACAAACTACCTTTTTAATTGCAAATGTTTCTCTTATGGGAACCCGGATCCGGAAACAAAGTCCATGGCAAAATCGCCCAGAAAGCGATTATATCGGTCAATGAAAATGCAATTGAGGTTGAATCTCCTATTAAGAAAAAAATGAATGTTCTCGCTATATCTCTCGCGAATGAAACAAATGAATATTGAATATGCAGTTATTAAGTGGATTATGAAAATCCATATAATTCTTAAAGAATATAAATCGCAACTTGTAGAAATCTCATACTAAGTATTAAAGTCTAAGGTATATATATTCCTCGAATGAATATTTAAGTCTTAAGAAGAGCATGTCCTAGAAGGATTACAATCATTGAATGATTTTATAGTGAATAACTCAATGTCATTGTGTATATCACTCATCTCTTATGCAAGAGAGAATATATCTCATAGAAGAGATTAATAATTCACTAAGAATGAATGTACATCCTTAAAGGAAATAATCTATGAAGAATTTACCACAATTCTTGAATAAACACCATTCATCCCTCAAGTGAATATAAATCTGAGAGAAAGAAAATGAGGAATCTTAAACACTATGAAGGTGTCAACGAAACACTTAGAAAAGTGTATGAAAAGCTAGCATGAAATTAATAATATCCTCTAAGAATACCATAGAAGGTATAAGAATAATGGTGGTTTTGGCAATTGAATTATCCCCTAAATGCCAAATGCAAGGCTGGATTTGTATAATCAAAATCTCAAGATTTATAGAATACAATTTAAAAATCCACTAAGGATTAGTTATAAGTATCTAAACTCTAGTATAAGTTTGATACACTATCTAGAAGATATTGAATATTAATTTATTTACCCCCATAATCCTCTGAAAGGATCTATTTCTCTGAAGGATAATATTTAATTGTTTTGCACAACTAATCGGTGGTCATTATGCATAAAACATATTGCTCCCATATAATTTATAGAAGAATTATGAGCCAACTTTTATTTACACACGTTTATGAAAAATGTGGTTTGAACAATGAAGTTCAAAGTTTGGCTTTATGAGGGGGAGCATATTTTATTGAATCTGCCTTTAAGTTAAACCACTAGAATTACAAAGATCAAGTAGATCATATTTGCTAAAACACGTAAGTTTATGCATAAGTTATGAAGATCAATACCTATTCATGAAGAATAGTATATCCTGAAGAATATATGACCAAGAAAGTTAAATGTTGTATTTTTTTTTCCCTATGTGAGTTTTTTACTCAAGTTTTTCTCATACAAGGTTTTTAATGAGACAACATGTGCAATGCAATTAACGAATGCGATGTACTCTTTTCTCCAAGAACCGTTTTTCCCACTTTGGTTTTTCGGATAGAGTTTTTGATGAGGCATATGCATATCGTGGTAATCGCCCAAGGGGGAGTGTTGTAAAACACACGGACTCTGTCCCTAAGGAAAAGGAGAAGGATGAATCCTAATCCTAGTCCATTCATATGTGGGCTCTTACCAAACTCTTAGACCTTGGCAGGGACTATATATATGTGGGAGCTCTATGTTGTAATTACCAATATTCGATGAATAAAAAATAGTCTCCCTATCTTGTGTCTACTTGTTCTACTTCTTTCATCTACTGCGCGTGATCATGAGAGACGGAGAGGGAATGTCCTAACCGCCGACGACATGTTTTATAACAGGAAAAAAGGTTAGAAACTTTAGCCATCTAAACAAGGCCTGAGTCTCTTCCACTCCTCCCTCTCTCTCTATCACTCCCCTCGGGCCCTGATGACGTTGGCCGCGGAACGGCGAGTCGGCGACGAGTGGAGCGTTGCGCCATTGCGTAGACGGGGCGTCGCTCTCCCAACGGGTGGACGATCATCTTGGAGGTAAATACCTGGAACACGATAGGGGAGCCTGTTGCGGGGTTTTGAGCATTCTCGATTTCGAAATTTCTGATCATGCTTGTCAAAGTATACAAGTCCTACAACAGCTTTTCTAAAACCAGCTCGCTATCTGCGTTGCTATGGATGCGGTGGCTAGCTGTCGAGCGCTGGACTTGGATGAGGAACCAGTATCTATTGTGCTCCCGTGGAGCGCAGACGAGCATGCACGAAAAACAAATGAGATGACCCGATAGCGAAGGAAGCTCGCTGGCCAAGTTTAGAATATACTTGCGTTTAGAAATCTAGATGGCTAGTTTGTTGGAGATGTTTTTATTCTAATAGCTACTCCCTTCGTCCATTTGTCCGGTTCATCTAAGCCTTTGGCGCAGTGACCCAAGGAGCACATAGTTTTGCTTTTAATCATCTTGGGCTGAGCGTATATGAGGAGTCACAAGCAAGGAACAACCAATGAGCAACAAAGGGGCAATAAATGCAATCAAGTGACATCCAATGAGCACCAAAGGAGCAATAAATGCAAACAAGTCCCAAGCTATGGCCAGTCTCGAGATTATAGAGCTAGCGGCAGGCTGGGAGCATAGCCACGTTAGAAAAATCCCTGCTGGCGGAGAGAGAAAAAGGAGAGAGATTGAGCGGGCGTTATGCCAAGCGCCGGCTCGAGCCCGGCCGAGAGGCGCCGCATGCAACTCCTAATGCCCGCCCCGCCTGTGGCGCTTGCTACCTATTAACTGCATGTGCTGCTGCTGCATGCTGAGGCAATTAATGCTCCTCCACGCCGGCGTTTATTTCGCCATCTTCCGGCGAAACCATAAAACATGCTCTCAATGGGAGTGTCATGGGAGTTTTATTTGTATTAATTAGACTGTCACTTAGATATTTTTGATGACATGACAATGTATTTAAGAAGAGAGAAGAAATAAGTTTAATCTAAAACCAAAAAATAAAACTCTTCGTTGAGAGTAGGGTTTCATCCCAAGTTTTATTTTATTTCCCATGACATAAAATTTTTTGAAAACAGTGATATGAAACTCACCACCTGACACTAATATAGCTAGTGGATTGTTATGAAGGAGAATTCTATGAGCTACAATATTACTATCACCCTCCTATTCTTTTTCTTTCTTCTTTTTTTCCTTTTTTTATTTTTTTTTTCTTTTTTTTCTCTATACCAATGGGTCCCACTTATAATTTTATCAAAATATATCCATGTGAGATCATGTTTTAAAGAATTTATTGAAATGAATTTAATAGTGTAATCAGAAATTTGATTTATTTTTTTGGTTGATAAGTTATAACCTTTTTATACCCATAGACATGTGGGGCATGTTGATGACGTGACGCGCAAGGAAGGATTAGTGGGCTGGTGAGGTGGCATGCTAGTGAGGTGTTAGTGGGATGTGGTGAGATGGTGTGTTTGCATGTCGAGAGAATTAGCTGGTGGGGTTGCAAACATAAATTAAATTTTATAGATACGAAGGAGATTGTAAACCACGCTTTGATTCCTGTTTCAGCGGCACTGTTTTTTTTTTTTTACTCCGCACGCGGGGCCCGTTCGCCTTCAATAGCCGCAACAGCAGCCACCCCGAGTCGTCACTGCCGCCGCAGGGGTTCTCCACTCCAGTCTTCCCTCCAGTCTCTTCCCTCCCTCTAGTTATCCCTTCCCTCGGGCTCGGCGGAGTTGGCCGTGGAACGGCGAGTCGGCGACGAGTGGAGCGTTGCGTCAGTGCATGGACGGGGCGCCGCTCTCCTAGCGCGCGGACGGTCATCTTGGAGGTAAATACTCGGAACACGACGGGACAGCCTGTTGGGGGTTTTTGTTAGGGTTTCGGAGCATCCTCGATTTGTCTACGAGATTTCTGATCATGCTTTTCACGGCGGTTCCACTTCCACCCAGTGCTCCTTTTGCCGCAGTGGACGCGTGGAGCCGCTATGGATGCAAGAGCCAAGAGGAAAAAGAGGAGGGTGGAGGCGGGACGACGCCGTGGCCAAGAACAGCCGAGTTCGCCCCAAGGCCCGGACCTGATCAGCCGCCTCCCCGACGAGATTCTTGATATATAGCATCATCGCCCTCCTCCCGAGCAAGGACGGCGCCCGCACCCAGATCCTCTCGCGTCGGTGGTGGCCCCTTTGGCGCACCGTGCCTCTCAACCTCGAGGCCGATATCAGCCACGACAACCTCGGAAAGGACGCGCACATTCCGTCCATCTCCAACCTGTTGAGCACGCACGAGGGCCCTCTCCGTCGCTTCTCACTCACCTATCACCTACGGGGTAAATACTCACATTTGGTCGACACATTGATGCAATCCCCCAGGATCAAAGAATTCCCGGAGTTGGAGATTTGTTCATACAGCGAACCTCCACCGGCTGTGCTCCGTCTTCTGCCTGCAGTCTGCGCCCTGCACTTTTGCAAGCGGACTGAATTTCCATATTGCAATTTCGTTTCCCCAGACCTCGACCAGCTCACACCCCCAAATTGCAGTCTAAATTTCCCAAACCTCAAGCACCTCACACTTGCCGATGTCTACATATCTGAGACTACTCTCCATGCTGTCCTGTCTGGATGCACTGTCCTGGAGAGCTTGCTTCTGGATGGTAATAATGGTTGCCACCGTCTACAGATCAGCTCCCCGACCCTTCGGAGCCTTGGTGTGTCAGCTGGTTTTGAACGCATCAGGGGGGTAAAGCTGCAAGAGCTCATTGTTGAGGACGCCCCTCTCCTAGAAACACTTATCCCACTGTGTCCAACTTATGGCCTGGTGATCCGGGTTATTCATGCACCCAAACTGAAGACATTGGGTTATCTGCATGATGACATCCCCATATTTCAGCTTGGAACCATGCTTTTCGAGGTACAGCTACATCGTTCACTTAGCCCAATGCATTTCCATGTTTGTATATTGTCACCTCTTGTAAGATCATACAGTTTATGTTCATACCTTATTTCAGAAATTGGTGCCTAGTATTAGCCTGCCCAATGTGATGCACACTGTGAAGACTTTGGCCCTCCTCACTGCTCCTGATCTGGATATTGTCACTGGCTTCTTAAAATGCTTTCCATGCGTGGAGAAGTTATACATTGTGGTGAGTTTTTCTTCTTTCATAAATTTTTACATACATCTACTTCTTTGTGGCACTCAACTGTGCACTCAGAAATCATGTTGGAATTCAATTTATGGTGTGTTGCTTTCCTTCACTCTTCCTGTTTTAGTCATATACTCGGATGCTTCTGAAGAACGAACAAGCCTACGCTCCACTCGAATGCCTTGATCGTCATCTCAAGAAGATGCAGATAATAAAATATGAGGACAACAGTGCAGATGTAAATTTCATCAAGTTCTTCATCTTAAACGCCAGAGTGCTTGAAACTATGAAGTTTGTAGTCCGTCTTGACCAATGTGGTACGAAATGGATTGCCAAACAACATAAGAAGCTAGAGGTAGATGGCAGAGCTTCTCGAGGTGCTACATTTTATTTTGAAGCTGATCCTAAACAGAGGTTGTCTTGCTTGGTACACATGAAGCACATCCATGATTTGGCTTCGGATCCATTTGATGGATCAATATGTAAATGCCATGGTGATTATATCTTTTTTGAAGGTGTTTATCAGTCCGAAGGTTTGGTAAGCCAAATGCACTTGATTATTTTACATAGCGAAAATTTCTAAGATTGTTTTTTGGTGGCCCATGCTATTGTCAGAAAGCTATACCCTTTTTATGTGTTTAGGTAGAAACCTTCAACATTTTACTTTGCAATAGAAGTTTGAATCATATCTATTGTTTTGTGTAGTTTTTTTTTCTGCTGTATTCATAAAGTATGATCTTGAGTGCCTCCTTGCCAATTCATGACTAAACTGGACTGTTGTTCTTGTTACTATTGCATCTATTTCACCTTTTTTATTTCTTGTGTGCACAGACATCATTTATTGATTATTAGAAGCATTTTATATTATTAAGGCAAATGCGTAAGTATTTATACAGTGAGATCAGAATCTGAAAATAAAATATTGGCAGTTTGATTCAAATTCAGTGTGCTTGATTTTTTCTTTTATGCAAAGTCTGATCAAAAGGTGGCTGCAGGAGTCTCCTTAACTACTAACTTGGAATTGTACACCATGAGATTCTTTTTTTTTTTTTTGCTAATTCGTTGTTTTTAGGGAACGAGAGGAAACCCCCGCCGTCCGGTTAATCATGGAAAACCGGACTAAACCAACCAGGCTTGATGACACTAGTCTCCACACGGCCCAATACGGACATCGACCAAGAGGGACTGGCCGATGGCCCAACTCACATCACAGCCTTATGTCTCGCCCTCGAGGGCGGGAGGTCCCGGCTCACGATCTCCGCCACGCCTGAGGGAAGGAGGCCCCGGGCGAGCGACTTCTGCCCCCGCCCGAGGGCAAAAAGTCCCGAGGATGAATTATCTCCACCTCACCCGAGGGCAACAGGCCCCAGGCACTTTGGAGACTCCGGCCGAGTAGTGGGGGGCAGCTGCATTAAATGCCTCTGCCTACAGGCTACAGTGACAGGGCAATCGATTGCCCTGTCGATTCGCCTGCTCCGTTATCTCCTCGCGTCCCCCGTTGATGGGACGTAAAGGGGTGGTTACTTAACACGCCACCGGGCACGGGAAACAATACCCACACTGTTCATCTGCTAAATGCTCCGCCTCCCTGCCACGTATCCGATGGCCCTCGGGGTATGGACACGCCACCACGACGCTTCCAAGGGAAGCTCACTCTGAGCAAGATTCAGGAGACCCCCCTTGGGTCCTCAAGCTCTTCTTCCGGCTGCAGGACACGTACCCTGACGGCCCAGGGACACGCGTCCACGAACCTACACTCCAACTGCGACGTCCAAGCCCTGGCTTCAGGCATGCATCTACCCAGGGGCCTGGGCAGTAGACACCTTAGCACCTGTATTCGACACGTATTGTACAGCATTGCTTTTCCTTCCCACTATAAAAGGAGGAGTAATGGCCCTATAATATGGATCGACTCTTTAGGCTTTCACACTTAGACACATCTGATCCAGGGATCGAAGCACCCCTTCATCCCTCATCACTGCTTGTAAACTCTTTGGTTCAAGCGCACATTGGTGCGAGGTAATAAAAACCGTCATACTGCTGGACGTAGGGCCCCATGGCCCAACCGGGATAAACCTTTCGTGTTCATCTCGCACACGCCATCTCGGTGGGGAGCGTACGGCCTATAAATTTATTGCCGGTCCTTGAGATACCCCTGGTTCTCAAAACACCGACCAAAACGACTTCTTTTACCAAACCGAAGGGAGTATCTATAAACCACTGATTTCTATATGGGTCAATATATGCAACCGCCCTAAAATCCACTTATAGAGGAGTGCCATATTTCCAGCTGACTCTAGCTTTCACTAGTTAAAGTCATTGACTTGACACGATTACTTGTATTTTTCTGGATGTATTTGAAGTTTTAGCAGTGCTGTTCTTTTGAAGATTGTAATACATGCATGTTTGAGAATAGTAATGTGTACAAACTTCTGCACTGATTTATAAGCTCACACACAGCTCAACATATTGCGAAGTGCACCGGGAGAAGCGCAAGCTAGCGACACACGTATCTTTGTGTGCCTTCATTTATTCGATAGATTTTGTAGCTATATATAGCAAGTAGAATATGCGGCGCGATGTGACGGCGCCGCGCAGCTCG
The DNA here is from genome assembly GCA_015847255.1 of Hyparrhenia diplandra. Classification (NCBI taxonomy): domain Eukaryota; kingdom Viridiplantae; phylum Streptophyta; class Magnoliopsida; order Poales; family Poaceae; genus Hyparrhenia; species Hyparrhenia diplandra. The sequence continues at coordinate 198,049 of JADLZK010000666.1, read as the reverse complement.
GCAAAAATGCATTGTGATCAGCCAGTGACGGTGACCACATCAGCAGTTGGCGGCATGGCGAGGCCACACTTGCCCGGCAACCCCATGGCGCGGTTGATGTCGATCCGGTAGAACCACACCCACACGCCCCGGCATGGCGAGGCCACACTTGCCCGGGCGGCGTTCTTGTACCGGCACAGCACGCCAGGTCCGCTCCCCGCCAGCCGGAGCGCAGCACTCGGCCGAGGGCTGGTCTGTCGGGTTACGGATGGCTGCCGCAGGCTGGCACGCCCGGATGCCGGCGCGCCGACAGGTTGCAGACGCCGTCGCCATCTCGGCCGACGCCGCCAGGACCAACAAGACGGTCAGCAGCATGGCCGTTGCCTCTGCCTTCGCCATGGCTATGGTTTTTGCTCAAGTAGTTGTAGCTTTGGGAACTTGTTAGTGGAGGACCTTGGTTCTAGGCTTGTTGTATTGTAGCATGTTTGGCTGCTTCTGAGTTGCGAGGACAGCGTTGGTTTCGGGGTCTTATTTATAGAGGAAAAATTGTACCTTTTCTTGTATAAATCAGCTGCTGCATATCAGCATATGGCTATTTCTTCAGATATTGCTAATAAAGTGAACCTTGTTGCTGCAACTAGGAGTACATGTTTTCGAAAGTGAATTGTCAATAGGATTTTTTTTTTTCTTTCAAGTTGCCTATGAAAAGGTTCGAACAAGTGCGCACATGCCTGATTCTTTATCGTGATTTCCAGCTATAAGCTCACTTTTCTCTAGAGAAAAGTCGTTGTCAGCGCACCATGGGTCCATGGTTCAACCTTCAGTCATCCACTGAGGAAAACTTTTTTACAGTGCTTGATTCAAATTCAGTGTGCTTGGTTTTTCTTTTATGCAAAAGTCTGATCAAAAGGTGGCTGCAGGAGTCCCCTTAGCTACTAACTTGGAATTGTACAACGCCTTAACTACCAACTTGGAATTGTACACCGTGAGATTCTGAGTCATGTTAAGTTTCTACAATGTCACCACGTAGACATTTTGGAACTGAAATTCTGAGTGCAGAGTTTGTTATCTCAGGCATAAAAATGCCTATGGTTATTATTTTCTTATGTAATATGAATACACATCTAGCCTAGGATATCATATTTAACTTTATGCTGGTGATGTGCATGTCCTTTAGATTAAATGGCATGGATTGAACCATTTGCTCCTGTCAATACAGGTCAACTATTTTTTTTCTTTCTGTAACTGAGAAGTTAGTCAAACTAAGTTGAACTAGAGTGAAACTACTAATATCCATGGATCACGGAGTGCCCATCCTTTGATTTCAGTTAAATATATGTTTTTGTGGTGATGTTCCTCGGCTAGCTGCTCTCTCCTTGCTTGTTCCACGCAATTAGCCTTCTTCCTTGGATTGAATTTATGGACAAGCAATAAGTAGACCATTTTAAGCATGTTCATGTTTACAACATATTGTTTTGGATACTTTGAGTTCTGCCATTCAGCTCCCTGTCAGAAAATCTTGTTATCTGTTATTTTTCTTGGAGAAAAATCTAATTGATGTATATTACGTACAGATGCGCGAGGTATGTTGATTTTGCTAGTTGAAATGGACCACTGCTGCTAGAGGTGCCCTGTTGTTCTGTTGACTTGCTGCTTGACTTGGTGGTATCTTTAGCATCTTTTTCGGTATATTCAGAAGGAAGTTGTGTTATGTCAGCAATGCACTTTAATTATGATCATATATGTTGGTATTTATTTCTAATCCTGTAGTTGTACTGGTACTAATGTTTACTGTGTGACAGCAAAAATCTATCCTTAAGTTGCTGGAGATGTTTCCATGCTACGATGATCTCTTTTTTTTTTTTTTTTTTTTTTTTTTTTTTGTGAACTTTGCTATCATGATCGTTTGTTCAGTCAGGGGGAATTTTATCTGTTGAATTCAAATGAAAACCGATCATGCTCAGTTTACCTGAGGTTTGGAATTGGATTTTTCTTAATAATAATAAGAAATGCAAAAACATTATCTAATTTAGGGAAATTGCAATAACAGGATTTGGCATTTGAAATTGATTTGGAATGTTTTAAAGCGTAAATGAATTTGTTTGTGCAAATTTTGAACTGGTAGATAAATTTTGAAAGCATTAAAATTGATTGTAGTATTGTACGAGTCCTTAGATACTGTGAAGAGCTTAGCAAAAGGCATCTCAATAATAAGAGATTTGAGCTAAGCAAAAATTTCGGAAATATGTTTAGGCCGGTTAAAATGTACCAGTTAAGGCCCTGTTTAGGATTGCTTTGTTCCAGTCTTTTCAACTCTGCTCCACTAGCTAACTGCATCAAGCAGCTCCAGCGTGTGAGCCTGCCCTGGAAGCTACCTCCCTGGAGACTTTTTTTTTCGAAAGCGAGCTTAGCCTGTACTTCATTAAGAGGAGCTTAGCCCATATGCAAAATTTGCATATGTAAAAACCGTATCTCTTCGAATTGTCCACGTTTTTTGGACAGCCCGAGGATGCATAGAAGGGGTGTTGACACTATAGATTACTTCTGTGTCATCCGTTGTCGATTGATTTTTTCATACCTTACCTTTGCGTTATAACATGTGGGTGAAATATTGTAGGCCGAGCTGGCGGAAGAGAAGAGGCGGCGGGAGGAGTCTGATGCGAGGAATGCAGCAATGTGGGAGTACATGCAAGGCTTCATCGCTAGCCAAGGCTATTCTGTGCCGCCACCACAGACTGTTGGGCCTCCGCCACCAATGGATCCTGCTGCCGATCGAACGACCGTGAGTTTCTACAACTTGAATTCCTAATGTGCCTGTGAATATATATGGATATGAATCCAAATGAAATGTTGGCTTTGTGGCACCACGGTGTGTGCATATGGATATGTGTTGTCGGCCATCGAGCCATTGTTTTGTTGCGTTTGATAGACCTCCCCGCGTGCGGGGAGGTGCTGTCGAAATTTCTAACTTTTACCACACTCGGCTACTTTTTACAAGTTTTTATAACCAATTTTAAATCCTGTCTCACACAATATACTTTTATTTGTGTAGCACCCGGTCGGCGGCGCCAAATGACCCACATCCGAAGTACGCCAATCGGCGCCAGCGGGAGATTCTCCGGCTCAGCAGTTTCCACCTTTCGGTGGGGCGCCTCCTGGATCCGCGCCGTGAGTTGTGCTTATGGTGGACTTGTGCCCCAGACAGTAGTGGACTTTTGTGACTTGTGAGACATTAGTGTATTGTGAGACTTTACTGTGGCATGTGCGACTATGTGGATTTATATGGATGGTTGTGATGACATTTGTGATATTATTGTCATATATATATCTATATATATATTTGTGTGATTATAAACTGTTATTTGTGTAAATAAAACTGCTATATATGTGCTCTACAAATAAAAAAAATAAAAAAATTCTTTGCCGAGTGTTATGACCATAACACTCGGCAAAGGAGTTTTAAAAATACGCGTTTGCTTCTTTGCCGAAAGTGCACATACAACAACACTCGCAAAGATTAATTTTAAAAAAATTTAAAAACACGTTTCTTTGCCGTGCCCATGCAGTGGCACTTCGGCAAAAAAAAAAAAAAAAAAAATCAGGTTTCTTTGCCGAAAGTGTCCACGTGTGGCACTTTCGGCAAAGATTTTTTTTAGAAAAATACAGTTTTTCTTTGCCGAGTGTCCACGCCCGCACTCGCAAAGGCTCCGTGAAAAACGCACCGCCGTCACTTGTTTTTGTACGCCGTGTGTGCCGTGGACACTGGCTAAGATTAGAAAAACACTCGGCTTATCCTAAGCCGAGTGCCCGATATTTGGTAGTCGGCTTAGGTCTTCTATGTCGAGAAAACGCCGCCGCAGTGCGTTACGCCGCGGTTACACTCGGGCTTAGCCTAAGCCGTGTTTTCGCCTAAGCCGAGTGCCCCAGCACACGGCTTAGAGGGCGGATCCGTAGTGACACTAACATGAAGCACCGGCTTTAATGGTGGTACAAACTGGGTGTAACTAAGAAAAACAAAGTTTTGCTACAGATAGGTAGAACCCGTTCAGGGAGCTGAGAGCACAGGGAGAAGCGGCAGGAGGCCCCTGAAGCCCCCGCAGCCCAAGCCACGGCCTCGCTACGGATGACGTCCAACAGCTGGATCGGCGAGAAGGACACGTTGTCGAAGGTTCGGTGATTCCGCTCCTTCCAACCCTCAGACTGAGGAATGGTCCCCGGTATCGCTGGTGCAGGAGCTGCCATAGCTCACGTACGCCGCCTTGGGTGGGACAACCGGTGCAGACGCTGTCCACAGAGAAGAAAGAGATGGACGAGAAGACGTGGGTTGCCATATTTTCACGGATAAATGGACATAACCTAAAGATGGTGACGGATTCCATCTAATCATCACCTACCAGTCCACCACTCAGAGTGAAATCTTCCGTGGATAGATATCATGCATGTTCTGGAGGCTATGTGAAGAGCCTTGCGAATTGGTTGTTTGCTGCACAATACATATATATACGTTTTTGGAAAAATACACTACAACATTTATGGATTATTGTTGACGCGAAACTAGGGTTACACGCCAAGCACACCGGGGGGGGCTTGACGCCCACGGTTGTTGCAATCAACCTTAGAGCAGCGAACACCGCGAGCGTGATTGGCCTCGAACGATCAAGAGACCGCTAGGGCCGATGTAGAGCTCGGTGACGGCTGAACAAGCTCCCGAACGCACCTCCGAAGACCCGCCGGGAGGACGCACGCGAAGGGTGCCCTAGGACCAGCAAGGCCGCCTAGAGCGCCGACGAAATTCGCGGAGAACGCCGCCCGAACAGCAGGGTAGAGGGGATGTTGACCTACAAGCAAGACCGTCGGGCGCTTTCCGAGAGCCTAGGGTGCCTCGGGTGCCGGCAATAAAGAATTTCTAGGCCGTGTGCCTCCTCCCCCAAATGGCGTCGCGCAAGATGGACACGGACACGGCGGGTTTATCCTGGTTCGGGCCAACGGGCCCTACGTCCAGCGGGTGGTGTCCTCGCAGTGTTACCTCGCGCCAAAGGAGAGCTCGTAGTAGGGGTTACAAGCGGCGTGAGGGAGAGAAGCTGGTCTCAAGCCCCACGATCGTGGTAGTGGTGGTGGTGGTGGTTGTCCCTTCTCCGCTTCGCTCGGTCCGATCCCCGCTAATGGGGCATTACTCCCCTTTTATAGTAGGAAGAGGGAGGTAATGTTTACATACGTGGGATGCCCTAGGTGGCTAATTCCCCCGAGGCTACACTTGTTGCATGCGCTACGGCCGAGGGTTGGTTGGCTTGGGCGTTGTTTGATGAAGACACGCGGCCCCGATCCGATGGCGACGTGTGCGGTTCCTCGTGCGGCCCCGAGGATCCGCGGAGGCGCCCCTCACAATCCGCATGGCGAGGGCGGTCCCGTGAACGCCGGTCGTGGGCGCGGTCATGAGCCCGGTGGTCCGCCCGCTCGGGCGTCTTTGGCGGTGTTTCGAATGAACAGGTTGTCCTGGTTTCCCGTCTTTGCGGCGTAATACGTCACCGCCAGCTTTGTGTCCCATCGGTCCGGATTGGGGAGCGATTTGGCGGCCGATTTGGATCGGGCGTAATCGATGGCCCCCGGCGCCTCGTCACGCTGAATCGCATTAAATGCACCAAGTTTCCCTTCCTCCGCACGGAACCTCCCATGCCCGAGGGTCGACCACCCGGTGAGTGGGATTGGCCACCTCGCCCGAGGATAGAGAGCTGGGTCTCCCCGGGCGAGGCGGAGATTTTTCGCCCGAGGGTGGTGAGCTAGGCCACCCCGGGCGAGGCGGAGTCCATGCGCCCCGAGGGTGGTGAGCTAGGTCACCCTCGGGCGAGACGGAGATTTGGGTAGAGTCCGAGCCCCGGGTCGGCCGGGTGATGACGTGAGCGCTCGTTCTCCGGCCTTGTAAAGGTCCTCGACCTTGTCCTTCTCGAGCGTAGTGAGCTCCTTCGCCGTGGTGACTCCCCGTGGGCCGCCGTGGCCGGCCTCGTCTTCATGTATGCGCCGTGGCTCCTTGGCCTGGTCCGTCGCCTGTTGGGCCGCCCTTTGAAGCGGGATGGTGGTAGGCTGGGTTTTACCGGGCCCTAATGGGCCGGCAAATTCGTTGTGTGGAGAATGTCTCGGGGCCCGATATTTAGGTCCCCCGACAAGAGCCCCGAGCCCCCCTAGCGAGTGGGGACTCGCCCGGGGTTGTGCCGCCCCCGTCGCCTTTCGGTGTTTCTTCTCGTGGTGGTTCGTCTACAATGGGTGCGCGCGAGCGCACCGCTGCTTGGGTGTAGCCCCGAGGCCTCTGGAGGAATGGCGATTCCTTCGAGGTCTTTAAACCTCACACGCCGGCAAGGCCGAAACAGCTCTATATTGCGCTTGTTTGTGCGGAGTCCCGCTTGTTTTGCGTGGGCGGCCCGAGGCCCGCGCGCCAGCGCAAGGTCGCCCCAGGCTTCCTCGACTGCGAGTATACGCTCCTCCGTCGCCTCCCGGAAGGGAGGAGGAGGGGAGACGCCACAATGCCCTGTAAGCCGAATGTGACACGCCCGGTGAGCGTTGTAGCGGGTCAGTTTAAGCGGGTGCCCGTGCCCCGCCGGGAGCAAGGGTCGGCCGTGTGATCTAGGATTCACCCCATGAGAACCCACGGACCGTTTAGCGGATCCCTGGGTTTGACAGGTCAACCCCCGAGGGCCCTGTAGGCCTCCCACGGATGGGACATCTCTATAAACAAAGACCCGCGGGTCTTAAACACGTTCAGAAATCCAGAGCCCCGTGAGGGCCCGGTATAGCCGGTTGTGCATTTCCATCCCGTCCCCTCGCTCGGGTTATCCCGAGGCGATCAGAAAACCCCGTGGGGCCCAGCCTCAACCTCTCGAACGTAAGGTGCACGTTGACGTCGCGCCAGCCGAGGCTCGCTTTGGTTCCCGCCGAAGTAGGAACCGCATCGACTGACTTTTGCCCCTTAGGGTCGGGCGCCGCCGGATATGGACGGCCGGGCGGTTTTACCCCTAAATGGAAGACGAGGCGTTTCCTTGCCGCGCTTCGGCGGCGTGCCGGTTCCAAACCGATGGGACGTGGGCCCTCGTCGCTCTTGTCAATCGAGAGAGCGCGCCCGCGGGTGCATTAATGCTCTTGATTGACGGCTCTTCGGCCTTGGCCGTTGGATGAGCGGTTCCCCGCTCCATCACGGGCCGCCCATTCCAGCGCCGGTTCGTTTGCCCAAAGCCGGCGGTTTGCCTTCCCTTCCCTATAAATTTGGGGTTCGCGGGCGGCGGCGTGCGCTGCTCCTTTGTTCTTGCTATCGCCTCCTTGCCTTCTCGCGCAGAATTAGGAAATAGAAAGGAGGATAAGGAGAGATTGTGGGAGAGATCCACTTGCCTTGTGCTCATGCGAGCGGTGTTGCCGGGCGGTCGCCTGTTCCCCGTTCATCCGCTCCCCCATGGCGCAAAGCTGGTGGTGGCGACAACGCGAGGGAGGTGCTCGACGCCGAGCCATGGCCGAGAACGCCGGCGACGGAGGAGAAGCTTCAGCTTTGTCGAGGAAGGGCTTCTTCGCCCCCGCACCAATACCGAGCGGTCCGGAGTGGATAGCCCCTCGATTGGACCGAGGAGGAGCCTAACCCTCCCGATGGCTACGTGGTGAGCCCGATCGATCTTCACCGGCGTGGTTCGATGCCGGGCGGGCCGGTTTATCCGCGCGATCCTTCATTACTACGACATTGAGCTTCACCATTCTGCCCCGAACTCGGTCTCCCAGCCGCCATCTTCGCCACCCTCGTGAGGGATTCCCGGGGATCGAGCCGCATTAGGACCTTTGGTTGTGGTTTTTAAGGCGGACCTTACCACTCCGCCGGGGTGGCGAAAGGTGCGCCGCGGAGGGCGTTGCGCTTGGTGGTTGCGCGCTCCAAGTCCGATCGGAGCGCCGAGGCCGAACCGAAATGATGGGTACATCCTTTCCAAGCTCACCTCCTCCAACAAGGGTGGCAGGACCAATGGTTCTACCTCCGCAATGATCGGAACGCGAATGTTCCGCGTACACAACGGCGCGTTCTCAAGCGGCGTCCGATAAGTGGTTCTGGGTCCCCCCCTCGGGCGGATCATCCTCGGTTGAGGGCTCGAGGGCGCGATCCTGGCGGCTCGAGATGGGGTGTGAACGGCGCCGCCGTGGTCGCGCTTTCATCGGCGTCGGGTGTTGCCATTGATGGCTCGCCCTTTGCTCATGTATCGATGACCTCCTCGGGCCGCCGGTCTTGAAGAGTCTCGGATGTCCTCCCTTCGCTTTTCACCGATGGCCTGGCCAAGAGGGTGAAGGGAGGCATTGGGGTCCAATACCCCGTCCGAGATCCCGAGATCCCTATGCGCCCGCCCCGGGGGTACATCTCCTTGGTAAGCGCCTTTTGGTTTCAACGTTCTTGTATTGTCTTGTTGCCACCATGCCGCGCCAAGCGGTGGTTCTTACTTCGCCTTCTTGCGGGTCGTCGATTGAATTATCACGACTCTCCTCCGCCCGTGCCCAACTGATGCCGCGCGCCGCGGCGAACCGTGCGTTTCGAACGAGCGGGAGAGAGCACGGGCGCCGAAGAAGGAGGAGAAGAAGAAGAAGAATGTGGCCTCGTACAACCGCCCCGGCCGAGCAGCGAGGCGGGGCTGCTGCTCGATACCTCGACCACCGAGGAGGACGAGGATGAGGAGAAGGATGAGTTCGCCGTGAACTCGTCGGACGATGATCGGGAGGCTCGTCGGGACCGAGCCACAGGGTTGCCGACTCACTCGGCTCCGTTATGAGCCCGAGCCCGAGGCGTGAGGTGGGACCAGCCGAGGGTCCTTCCGGCCGAGGCCCTGGGGATATCGGTGGCCCGCGGGTTTTACCCGTTGTGGGTACCTCGGCGCTACAAGGCCGCTCGGCGGGAAGAACCGCCGCCTTCCGGTGGGCGCTCCCGGCTCGCAAGGCGTGGCTCGGGGTGAGGAGCCGGTGACGCCCGTCCCAAACCGGCTCCCGTGCGGCGCATGAACCGTGGAGGAGACCGCCCGTCGCGCAAGTGCAATGCCTGTGTCGCAAACCTTCCCGTGCCTCGGCCCCACCCAAAGGCGATCCCTCGGGCCTCGTGAGTCCCCTTGTGCTTTTGTAGTTGGCTTTTCTTCTAGTATCTTGCGGCTTCTATCCGACGTGTTTTTGACTTCGGGAAGCGGGGGGCTCTCACTTTGACCTTGCACCCCAAGAAGGCCCTAAAGGCCGGTGCTCAGCCTCGGCCGGGGCTCGGGGGGGGGACGGCCAAGACAAGACGTCGCCCCATCCGCGTTTGGCCCCCCCCTGCCACCCGAGCCTCGGGAGGGATTGGGCTGCGAGCCTGACGGCCGAGACTTCCCTTCCGAGGTGGGGCAAGCCCTTTGGCGGCGATGGCAAAGTCGTCCACCCAAATGATGGTGATCGACTTGGAGGGCTCGGCCGCGTCACGATGCCGCTCGGCCCCCGGGACTCATGACGAGGCGCCCTCCCGAGGAGCCAAGCTCCTTCGGTCCGGAGTTTTCTCAGAGGAGCTCTTCGAGGCGGCGGACGAGGCCCCGCAGATGCGCCGGCTCCCTCCGATCCGGGGTTCATGAGGGATACAATCCCGACTTCCCGTTGCATCATGCGCCCGGTCGACGCGGTCCTTGGCGAGGCATCGTCCTCGGCGATGGTGAGGACCGGTCGTGGGTCGGTCAGCCGGCGACCCTGGACTTTTATTGGTCCGGGTTCCCGAGTCAGCGGAGTTGCGGTGGAGGCGATACTCCCCCACGAGCCAACCGGCCCCGGGGTGGCCTCCCTTGACCTTGGGTGACGTGCCGGGGTCCGGTCCGCCGTGGTGATCGACGATCGTCCCCGAGGTCCCGGCGTGGAAAACTCATGAGCAGATCCGCCCGGTGGAGCGCGATGGCCTTGCGAAGATTGGCGACGACGACCAAAAGCCTCGTGGAGGGCCGACGCGGTGAGTGTCTTGGTTGCTATTCCCCGCTTCACCGTCTTTGTGTATGCGTCCGTAACCGTGGTGTCCCCCGTTGAAGTCTCCGCACCGCCCCGGAGAAGTCCGAGCTCCTTCGCCGCAACGCTCAATTGGAACGCCCTCGGGCGGGACGCCGTGAAGCTGATCCAGGCTCGAGCGAGGCGTCCCGCTTCGCGCCCTTGCCGAGGAGAGGGAGTCTCAAAGGATGTGCTTTGGCGGCGAGCCTCGTCAAGGCCAGTCCGAGGCCGACAAGATGGCGGCGGCCGAGATGGCTCGATGAGCCAAGATTTTGAGGATGCTCTGGCGCCCCTCCGTGCCCCGGGGAGGCCAATGACGAGCGGGACCGATCCCGGAAGAGGCGAGGAAGCAGCGAGATGTGCGACGCCTTGAATACCCACATCGGGAGCTGGTGTCCGAGGGGGAAACCCCGTGAAGGAGAAGGACCAGCTCCACAAGTCGCCGCGGAGGAGCACAAACGTGATGCCGGGTCGGCAAAAATGAAGTGCCAAGGTACGCCTTCTCCCTCGGTAAGTTCTACCGCCTTTGATCCCTTCATCTTGTTGACGCCGCTTTGGTGCCCGCTACCGTAGGCGGAGAAGGTCCGGACCGAGGCCGTGGAGACCGCGGCTACGCTTTTGCTAGTGGGTCGAGCAGAGCGTAAGTCATACCACGTGAGCCGGAAGAGGCCCCCGTCGACTTCATCCGCCGCTTCGGGCGAACAACCCGGAGGTTGGGCCCTCGCTCGCAGCCGCTTGAGCCGCCGTGGGCGGCTCAGCCCGAGCTCCGAGCGCTTTTAGGACCGGGGCGTGCGGACGTGTATGGCGGTGTTACGTTCAGATTTCTCGGTGGCGCCCGAGGTACCGAACAATGTCGCGGGTGGCTTCTTCCTTGGCTCCGACGACGAGGACGCCGGGCGCCCGCCGAGAAGGCCGCCGATGCCGCCGGACCAAGGAGTTGTACGACTCGGATGGTGTCCGCAACACGGCCGGCCTCTCTCTTTGAAGATGACGTGTGCCTCCGTATTCCCCATAGAGTCAAGCTATGAGGCGGACACGGAGATGCCGGATGCCGCCTCCGAGGATGCGCCGACGGGCCCGACGCTCCCGCTCCGGGGATGCCACCGCCGAGGATGTTGCCTCCGCAGATGTCGCCCGGCCGCCGATCGTGGAAGCCGGGTGGGACGAGGCTCGTGACGCCCGATCTCCCCTTGTATGAAAAGTCAAGTGTGTAAGAGAAGTATGCATAAACAATGGTGCTACCCCGTGCCTGGGACCTAGGCAGGTGTGTTTATGATTGTGTTGCGTCTCTCGAACTTTTCGCTTATTGTGTGGCCGGGTCGCTTGCTTTCTCCGCTCGCGAGATAGTGAGCATGGATGCCACCGGGGCGCATACGGGTGCCACTTGGGCGATCCGTTTGGCTCGGCTACCTCACTTAGGATTTGTGCGTGTGCGACCTTCGCAACAAAACGATCGATCCGAGTGTGCGCGGAGAACTTTTTCTTTGAAAAAAAGTTTTGAAAAAGAACGAGGGGGGGTCCCCCGAGGGGGGTCCCCCGTGCCCCCCCGAGGGAGTTTTAGTCTTGTCTTTGACGAGGCTAAGACTCCCTTAAGGTATGCACAAGAAGTTTCTCTTCGTAAAAAGATGTAGATCTTTTGTTGAGCGAAAAACATAGGTGTTTAACTTCTAGTGCGGAGTTAAGGGTAGAAGCGGCGTAGTCGTTCTATGTTCCGTGGCGTTGGAGTAGACTTCACCCTTCTCGTTTTTTCAGCTTGTAGGTTCCGGGCCTTAGTATTTCGGCGATGAAATATGGCCCTTCCCAATGTGGCGTGAGCTTGTGACGCCCTTTGTTATCTTGCTTCAAATTTCGAGTATGGGGTCATTGACTTGAACTCCCGAGGCTTCGGGCCGCTACGTGATACTTCCGGCGAGCTTGTTGGTATCTTGCTGAATTCAGAAGTGCGGCGTCTCGGCCTCGGCCAACTTGATCGATGGAATCTTGCCTTGCATGCTTTGGTTGCCATGCTCGGTGTAGGCTCGCGACTGGGGACCCATATTCAATGTCCAGGCAAGATCGCCTCGGCTCCATAGACTAGAAAGAATGGGGTGAAGCCCGTGGCTCGGCTTTTTGTTGTTCGAAGGCTCCATAGAACCGACGGTAGCTCCCCGGTACCACCTCTTCCCCGCATCGGTTCAGCCGATTGAAGATCCTTGGCTTGAGGCCTTGTAAGATCATGCCATTGGCACGCTCCACCGACCGTTGGTCCTCGGGTGGGCTACGGCCGATGTGTCAACCCGATGCCGTAGTCATCACAAAAGTCGAGGAACTTTTTTTCCCACGGTTGGTTCCGTTATCCGTGATGATGGAGTTCGGGACTCCAAAACGGGAAATGATGTTCGAAAGAACTTTGCCGCTTCCTCCGCCCGAGGGTTCACCACAAATCGGGCTTCGATCCATTTGGAGAACTTGTCGATGGCGACTAGGATATGAGTGTGTCCTCCAGCGCCCTTTTCGGGGGACCGATCATATCGAGCCCCCATACCGCAAATGGCCATGTCGAGGTATGGTCTGCAGGGCTTGTGCCGGTAGGTGAGTCCTCGCGCGTAGAATTGGCACCCGCAAAAGCACGACTTCATTCGGCCCCGTATCACCGAGGGCCAAAAAAAGCCCTCGTCAAGACTTTACCGACTAGAGTCCTCGGGCGGCATGATGGCCACACTCCCTTGGTGGGTGTCTTCAAGCAAATCTTTGCCCTCCGCCGAGGGTATGCATCGCATGTATATTCCCGAGGCTCCTTTCTTGTAGAGTTCTTTTTGCCTCCAATTAGCGCAAAGGATTTTGCCCTTCGGGCCAACCGGGCGAGCCTGTTCGGTCTTATCCTCGGGTAATTCTCCTCGGTGGAGGTACTTCAATAGAGGTTCCCTCCATCCGGGGGCTTCGTCGACCGCCATGGCCTCGGGCCGGGTCATTCGAGTTGTCTCCGCCAGCCCTCGAGGGTATTTCCCGGGAGTGTACTTAACCGAGGGCTCGTTGAGATCTCGTGAGTACGTTCGGGGAACAGTTCCTCGTGTCGCAGCGACGACCTTGGCAAGTTCATCCGCAGCTTCGTTGTAGCGTCTTGGGGTGTGCTTGTGCTCAAGCCCATGGAACTTTTCTCCTCCGGTTTGCGCACCTCTTGGCAATACGCTTCCATCTTGGGGTCGTGGCATGCCGAGGCCTTCATGACTTGGTCAATAACCGGTTGAGAATCCCCCTGGTTTCCAACCGCCGGATCCGAGGTTCGCCGCGATCCCGAGACCGCTGACCGCCTCGTGATTCTGCGACGTTGTTGGTGGCTGGGAAGTGCAACCGATGGCGTACCTTGTGTGAACCCCGAGGAGTGAGATGAAGAGCAAACCGCCCCCGCACCCGCCTTCATCATGGACCCGCCGAATACATGGTCCAAAGACTCGGCCCGGATTGGTGCTGGGGGCGCTTGCGTATCGATCCATTCGCCACAAAATCGGCCAGACTTGAGACTTTATCGCCTTGCGAGGCAGAATGATATTGTCTCGCCCATGAGCTCCACCGCCCACTTCGCCACTCTTCCCGTGGCCTCTCGGTTCTCGATGATCTCCCGAGGGGAATGAGGATACCACGGCGACCGGGTGCGCGAGGAAGTAATGGCGAAGTTTTCTTCGCCAAGACGATGGCGCATGCCAGCTTTTTGCATTTGCGAGTACCGAAGTCTTGGTGTCGGAAAGCACCTCACCGATGAAGTACACGGGCGTTGTAATCGCAACATGTGCCCCCTCTTTCCCGACGCTCCACTACGGTACCACACCGCGACTACCCGGGTAGTGGTCGTGACGTAGAGGAGCAAGGTCTCTCCCTGGTTTGGCGGCACCAGGACCGGTGGACTAGTCGGGAGCTTTTGAGGTTGCCGAGGGCTTCTTCGGCCTCGGGGGTCCGTGCAAAGTGCTCGCCTTGCGAAGGAGCCGATAGAGGGGGGAGGCCCCTTTCCCCGAGGCGGGAGATGAACCCGCTTAGTGAAGCCAAAGCAGCCCATAACCTTCGAACTCCTTTGAGGTCTCGGATTGGCCCAATCTTCGTGATTGCGTCAACCTTGGTTGGGTTTGCTTCGATGCCTCGTTGTGAGACGATGAAGCCCAGCAGCATTCCTCTGGGGACCCCAAACACACATTTTTCGGGTTGAGCTTGACTCCTTCTTGTTTAGACACTCGAAGGTTTCCCCGAGGTCTCCCACGAGGTCCGCAGTTTTCTTGGATTTGACCACTATGTCATCGACATAGGCTTCCACGATCCTCCCGATGAGTTCTCCGAAGATGATTTGCATGCACCGCTGGTACGTAGCCCCAGCGTTCTTGAGCCCGAAGGGCATTGTGAGGTAGCAATACATCCCGAAGGGTGTTATGAACGAAGTCGCGAAATGGTCGGACTCTTTCATTTTGATCTGTGGTAACCGGAATATGCATCGAAAAAGGACAAAGTTTCGCATCCCGCGGTGGAGTCGACAATTTGGTCGATTCGAGGCAAAGGAAAGGGAACTTTCGGACATGCTTTGTTGAGACTAGTGTAGTCCACACATCCTCCATTTCCCATTCTTTTCTCTACTAATACAGGATTAGCTAACCACTGCGGGTGGAATACTTCCTTTATGAATCCGGCCTCCCGAAGCTTGTGGATCTCCTCGCCGATGATCTTCCGCTGGCGTCATCAAAACGCGGCGCGCAAGCGCCGCATGACTGGCTTCGAGCCCGGTTCGGATGTCTAGGAGTGCTCGGCGACATCCCTCGGTATGCCCGGCATGTCCGAGGGTCCCCACGCAAACGCCTTGGCGTTCGCGACGGAGGAAGTCGACGAGCACCGCCTTCCTATTTTCGATCCAGCTCCGAGCCGATGGTCAGCGCCTTCTCCTTCGGTTGCTTGGGATCGAAAGTGGGATCTTCTTGGTGCCCGAGGAGGGCTCAAGCTCCCAAGGGCGGGCGCTTGGCCTCGCTGCTCGATCGTGATCTCGCCGGCTCTCTTCTTTGCGTGGCAATGAGTGCCTCGGGCGATGGCGAGCGCCTCGGCGCACTCCACGCCTCTACGCCGCACTCATATGCATGGTGATGTGAGGGGCCAGTCGTGATGACACCCTTCGCCCCCGCATCTTGAGCTTGAGGTAGGTGTAATTTGGGACACCCTTCGGCCCGAGGAGTGCGTGGTATGTACCTCGGACCCCGAGGATCTCAAAGGTGAGAGTCGAGGGGTCCTCAAACAGATCGGCAGTCGATCGCCCGAGGGGCTTCGCTTGCTTGCCGGGGACGACGCCGTTGAATGCCGGCCCTCCCCGGGCGGATCTTGGACTTGTCCACCCCGAGGAGGTCGAAAGTGTTTCCTCGTAGATGAGGTTGAGGCTGCTTCCTCCGTCCATGAGGACCTTGGTGAGCGGGTATTGGCAATGATTGATCCACCACCAACGGATAAGCCCCCGGGTTTGGGATGTGCCGAGGGTGATCCGACCGGGTCGAAGGTGATGGCTTGATCCGACCACTTGCGCAGCCGGGATCGCCGCTCCGGTCACATACACCTCCCGCCGCTCCTTCTTGCGTTGCCGTAACGACATGTTGCCGGTGTTGCCGCCGAAGATCATGAAGCAGCTTGTTCACCTTCGAAACCCTTGTCTCCCCGGCACGCGCCCTCGGCACTCCTTCCCTCCTCCTCCTGGAATGGCCCCGAGTTTGGCGAAGTGTTTGCGCACCGCTTTGCACTCCTCGAGGGTGTGCTTGACCGGAAACTATGGTTCGCACGCTTCTTGAGCATGCCGTCGGGGTAACTTGTGGCGGGGCTCGGGACCCTTTTGCGGTCGATTGCAGCCACCATGTCTTCGTCGTCTGCGTTGAGGGCTTGGCCCTTGCCCTTGCGGCTCTTGTCCTTTTTCTTCTTCTTCTTGCCCTCGCGAGGCCGGGATCCCCCGGGTTCCTCCTCCTTATGCTTTCCTTTGCCCGTGCCCCGATTGAACGAGCCCCGACAGCCTCTTCTCGGGGCGAACTTGGTGGCGATGTCCATCACCTCGTTCGCCTGGCCGGAGTCCGGCGCCCCCAGCTTCTTCACGAGGTCACGGCAAAGAGGTGCCGCCAAGAAGGCCCCTATGATGTCGAAATCCGTCACGTTAGGGAGCTCGGTCCGTTGCTTGGAGAAGCGCCGGATGTAGTCGCAAGGACTCGTCCGATTCGGGCGCGGGAGGTCCCATGAGTTACCCGGCGCAGTATGTGCCCCGGGAAATTCCCTTTGAAGGTCCTCTCCAAGTCCCGCCTCTGCTTTGATATGAGGTCCTAAGTGGAAGGTGTTCCAGCCCCAGCCCTAGCTGAGTCGGGAGAGGTACAGGGGCAAATTTCGATTATTACTTTGTCATCGTGTGCCCCCTCGCGAACTCGGCATGCCCGCCGATAGTCGGCCAACCACACCTCGGACGAGTCTCCCCGAGTACTTCGATGTGGCCTGGGAGGCCCGGAAGCGCCAGGAGTGGTGCCCTCCCGATATCCCTTGTGAAGGCCTGGGGCCCGGTGGATCCGGGAGTACCCTCGCCTTCCCGGGCGCACTTCTGCGCTGCCTCGCCCCGCCGGCCGCCCCGAGGTGAGCCGCCTCCGTGGCGAGCCCGCTGCCGCCGATTTCTTCCCCCGAGCCCGGGGCGCCCCGGTTATGGTCTCGGCGGGGTCTTCTATGCGCTCCCAGATCGGGCGGTTGTTGCGGTTGTCGACCAGGGCGTTCCCGGACCGCCTTGCAGGCTCGGCTCGCCAGCCGGACGGAGCCCTCGCCGACTTTGCCCGACTCCTCCCGCCGCCGTGACGTCGCGCTCCGATCCCGGAAGCGGAGCTTTCCCCGCCCGTTACGCCCGCCTGGCCGAGGAGATGTTGTAGGCCCTCACGACGCGCCTTCCTCGGCGGTAGAGGGTTCGGGCATTTCGCGATACCGACATGGCGGCCGCCGCCACGCTGAGGCCGGCTCGCGGAACGGGGCCGCTATGTCGTGAAGTGGAGGTACCCGTCGGCCAGCCCGCCGCCGCCGTTCGATCATGGGGCGCCCGGGCCCGCCTTCGCGCCGGGCTTGCTCGAAGTTGGATGTTCCCGCTCCATTTGTCGGTCGCGGCGGACTCTGGCGATCCCCGCCTTGCAGATCCCACGAACAGGCAGATTCGTCGGGCCGGCGCCGCCACAGCCGGACGATTGCGGCGGCCGCGCCGCGCCGCGCCCGCCGTGGCGGTACATCCGCCCTCATCTTCGTCGGAGACGCCGGTGAGGCGCCATCTTGCTCTATGTTGTAGCATTCCCGTGTAGGGTCATAATAGTCGCCCTCGCTGCCGGTTCCGGGGCACCGAACGCGCGGAGGAAGTCCCCCGTGCTCCGACAGTGGATGCGATTCCGCCAGCTTCTGACCCGGCCCCAATCGTGCCCGACAAGGAGGCAGACGGGTCCCGCAGCATCCTTTTGGCGGATGCGCTTCTTCCGCTGTAATCGCCTGGGGATAGCGTTCCCCGGGACGACGGGTCAGCCCGCGCTCTCCTCGCGGCGGCTTCAACCGGCTTCCTCCCGGCGAGGATTACGTTGATTCCTTCCAAAGACCACCGACGTGGACGCGTTCTCCCGACGACATTAGGGTTTTCGGGTATCTCGCCGGGCGCGAGCGCCGAGGAAGGATCTTCCCGCGCCTAGGGTTCCCGGGGACCCTCCCATGAGTCGGGCACCGGTGGTGCGTCGTCGGATTCGAATCCGTTGCGTGAACGCGCGCTGTGCGCCGGTGGATCCGCCTTGCCGCCTTGCGCTTCGGCGCGTGATGGCGACACGCCGCATGGGCGATCTGCCTTTCTTTCCGCCGTCATGTCGGGCAAAAGGATCATCTCATAGTTGTGACCGGCGCCCGCGAACTCCAGGCGTCCAAGAACAGCGGTGTTCAGCGCGGGAGCTCGTGCTTCCGGCGGCGCAGGGGTGGAACGCGAAGGTGGAAACGCCATGAGGGCTGATGGAGATGTGGATTGCACCGCGCCGTCCCCCTACCCTCGCGCCAAGCAACCCGGCGTTTTCGAGAGCCCAGGGGTGCCTCGGTGCCGGCAATAAAGAATTTCTAGGCCGTGTGCCTCCTCCCCCAAATGGCGTCGCGCAAGATGGACACGGACACGGCGGGGTTTATCCCGTTTCAGCCAACGGGGCCCCTACGTCCAGCGGGTGGTGTCCCTGCTCGTGTTACCTCGCGCTCAAAGGAGAGCTCGTAGTAGGGGTTACAAGCGGCGTGAGGGAGAGAAGCTGGTCTCAAGCCCCACGATCGTGGTAGTGGTGGTGGTGGTGGTTGTCCCTTCGGTTTCCGCTCGGGTCCGGATCCCCGCTAATGGGGCATTACTCCCCCCCTTTTATAGTAGGAAGAGGGAGGTAATGTTTACATACGTGGATGCCTAGGTGGCTAATTCCCGAGGCTACACTTGTTGCATGCGCGCGGCCGAGGGTTGGTTGGCTTGGGCGTTGTTTGATGAAGACACGCGTCCCCGATCCGATGGCGTGACGTGCCGTTCAGTGCGGCCCCGAGGATCTGTGAGGCGTCCCTCACAATCCGCATGGCGGGGCGGTCCTGTGAACGCCGTCGGTGGCGTGTCATGAGCCCGGTGGGTCCGCCTTTGTCGTGGCGTCTTGGCGGTGTTTCGAATGAACAGTGTTGTCCTGGTTTCCACGTCTTTGCCGGGGCGTAATACGTCACCGCCACTTTGTGTCCCATCGGTCGGATTGGGGAGCGATTTGGCGGCCGATTTGGTCGCGTAATCGATGGCCCCCGCGCCTCGTCTGGCCAGCGCAATTAAATTAAATGCAGCTGTTTCCCTTCCTCCGTACGGAACCTTCCATGCCCAGGGTCGGCGACCCGGGTGAGTGGGTTAGGCCACCTGCCCCGGGATAGAGAGCTGGGTCTCCCCGGGCGAGGCGGAGATTTTTCCCCGGGTGGTGAGCTAGGCCACCCTCGGGCGGCGGAGTCCATGCGCCCGAGGGTGGTGAGCTAGGTCACCCTTGGGCGAGACGAGATTTGGGTGGAGTCCGGACCCGGGTCGGCCGGGTGATGACGTGGAGCGTTACGGTTCTCCGTCTTGTAAAGGTCCCCGACCTTGTCCTTCTCGGCGTAGTGAGCTCCTTCGTCGTGGTGACTCCCGCGGGCCGCTCGTGGGCTGGCTCCGCGTCTTCATGTATGCGCCCGTGGCTCCTTGGCCCGGTTCGTCGCTGTTGGGCCGCCCTTTTGAAGCGGGATGGTGGTAGGTTGGGTTTTACTTGGGCCCTAATGGGCCGGCAAATTCTCGTTGTGTGGAGAATGTCTCGGGGCCCGATATTTAGGTCCCCGACAAAGACGGTAGTAGATGTGTTTGTCGATTGGATGTAGATGGGATCAAATCGGCCATGAACCTCTTTATTATATAGAGGAGGGTGGTCTTATCCTTTTAGGAAACCGTCCTTAGACGTTTCCAATCTCCAAAAACCGACCCAAACACCATTAGGAAAGAGATCGGTTCGGGATCGTACGGACACGGCCCGTCGCGGGTTGACCGGACGCTGGGTCGGTCTTGACCGGACGCTCCAGTCACTAGCGTCCGGTCGATTCCAGAGAGCTTTGAAACGCGCCGAAGACGCCTGGCCGACCGGACTCTCTGACCGGACGCATGACCGGACGCACGAACCATGACCGGACGCTCCGGTCACTAGCGTCCGGTCGATTCGAAGAGCTCTGAAATCGCGTCACACGCACTTGACGACCGGACGCTTTGACCGGACGCGCAAAGATTGACCGGACGGTCCGGTCGCCAGCGTCCGGTCACTTCTAGAGAAGCCTTCTTTCTTGAAAATTTGGCTAAGTCTGGAATTTTACCATGTGTTAGACCATGCCATTTTTGGGTATCAACAATTATTATTATATAAAATCCTGCAACAATGTTGCACATACATGTTGTGACAGGTCCGAAATTTAGAGGCGTATAACCGAAATTTCATCCGAAATTCCTTTGTAGATTAGGCGAATTTCATCCGAAATTCCGAACCTTAGACACATAGAGTTTACGTTCAGAGAGGAGGGACAAGAAACCCACACAAGCAGAATGATACAGGCCTCTCTCGTCAGTCGTCACACACTCCTCGGCTTGGCTATAGCTTTGAGCGGGATAGCCATGGTCATCGTCAACCCCAGACTCTCGGACATGTCCACGCCATTCTCCATTGCCTCCGGCGGCAGCTCCCAGTCGAATCTGAGCAGCAGTGACCCGAGCATGGCGTGCAGCATCCTGGTGGCGAGCGGCAGGCCGAGGCAGGCACGGCGCCCAGCGCTGAACAGGATGAACTCGAACTCCGTCGTGCCCACGAAGCTGGTCTCCTGCAGCCGCGGCAGGAACCTCTCCGGCACGAACCTGTCGGGCTCCGGCCACGTCCCGGCGTCGCGGTGCAACGCCCAGATGTTGACCAGCACGGTGCAGCCCTTGGGCACTGTGTAGCCATGGATCTTCACCGTCTGCTCGGCCTCGTTCGGCACCATCGGCACCACCGGGTGCAGCCGGAGCGTCTCCTGATGACTGCCTGGAGGTAGGGGAGACGACCGACGTCAGAGTGCTCCACGTAGAGCTTGGACCCGACAACAGTTGTGAGCTCTTTCTGTAGCTTTCGCAGGGTGTCTGGGTGCTGCAGTAGCTCCGCCATTGCCCACTCGATTGTGCTCGATATTATATCCACAGTCGCCAGAAATATGTCCTGTAATATAATGTTCATGTAGTGTTACCGCAAAGAAGTTTAGCAATACTGCCCACGGCATACTTATATCCAATTGTCTTACAAATCACACGCATAAATTAACCACACACTAAATAATTCTTTTCAAAAAAAAAAAACACACACTAACTAATTGATACGAAGATCAGTATTGACATTTTAAATTTAGGGTATGTTTGGGAGTATTAACATCCATATATATTGTGTGTATAGGTGAAAGTTGGATTTCCATGGATGTCCAATGGATACCCTCTAGTTCAAAAACAATGAACTAGGAAGAGATGATCCCCCACCAAAATTTGAATTTCTAGTTCATTTGTTAAAATCCATGGATATCCAAATTAGATTAGTCTTCCACCTCTAATTGTGTGCTGATCATCGTCTCATATCATAACACTAGCGCTTCTTTTAATTTAGGGTATGTTTCGAGTACTTCACTAATTCTGCTTCACAAACTTCATCATGGAGCCATTAAAAAAAACCTATATTTATTAAGTACCACTTCTGTTCTAAATTATAAGTTGCTTTAACTTTTTTTATATTATACTCTCTCCGTTCCAAATTGTAAGTCACTTTACCTTTTTTGGTATATTTTATAATAAATATGTCTAGATACATAGTAAAATGGATGAACCTAAATGTCAAAGTGACTTACAATTTGAAATGGAGGGAGTACATTTTACTATGTATCTGATATAAATTGTTTTTTTTTTTTTGTGAGGAATGATATATATTGTTATATCTAGATTCATACCAAAATAGATGTACCAAAAAAGTCAAAGTTACTTGTATAATTTAGAACAGAGAGAGTACTCGATTCCATTTTTTCCAAACAGAGTTTGTGTAGCTGCACCTGTTTGGCTATAAAGCAACTTATAAAAAAAAAAACATGGAATGAAGCAGTCTCAAACAGGTAAGAAGAGTAAAAATTGCAGTAGCCATTGTTAATTAAACTAAACTATTCCATCATTCTCAGTAGGCACTCAAACTTTGGAATTAATGATTTAGGCCTCCAAACTATTTAAATATTCAATCCCAATACTATCTAAGAGCGCGTACAGCGTCGGCGCTTGTAGCGGTGCTGCATTTTTTTTAGGCCACGAGGGCGCTTGTACGCGGCGTCACTTATAGCGTGAAACCGACGATACGTGGGTCATCAACTAGTTAAAAGATTAGTCCTTAAACTAGCTAATCTCTCATTGCAAATTATAAGTTATTCCAAGAATCTTGGAGTATCGAAGAATCTCAAGTTTGACCAAATTTATATAATAAAAATAATAGCATTTAAGATGTCAACTAAGTATCATTGAATTCTTCGTCAATTATATTTTCATAATATATCTGTTTGATGTCACAATCTTTATAATTTTGTTCATAATTCTAGAAAAACTTGAGATGCTTTAACTCTCCAAGATTCTTGAAATGACTTACAATTTGAGATGGAGGGAGAAATAGTTTTTAACGACCCATTGCAATACATAAATTCATCTGTTGGTTCTGTAGTGGCACAACTTAAGAAGTTCAGGGGCCAGATTTCCAAGTTTTAAATAGCGGACTATGGCAAATAATGGCACATTTTTTTTAGGGGCTAAGCTATAGTGGAGCTATAGCGAGCTTTGCTAGATAGTGGTTTATAAGAAAAACTATGAAAAATTCCAATAATTGACGCTAAACATGGCAAATATGATATTTGGTGAACATAAATACATTTACAAGGTTCTACAAGTCTAAATAACATTATCAAATACCAATATGACATTACAATATGTTTCATAAAAATTTAATCGTCCCAAAATACCAAATTAGTAGCAAATGAAATACGAAAATAGCGGTAAATAGCGGTAAGTAGCTGTAAATAGCGGTGCTATAGCGGAAATGCGAATAGCTTAGCGGGCGAGTCTTTCCCCAAGCAGCTATAGCGGCGCTTATAGCGGAGCTATAGCCCGCTATATTAAACAGGGCCAGATTTTGAGAGTTTGTGGACCTAAATGGTACAACGCCGTAAATTTCAGGGCTATCTCATTGTGTTTATTTTGAAACTGTAGGCTGCAAATATATAAAGATATAAGCGCATGTTAGCAGCGTTTGGTGCTTACCGCGAAAAAGGTTCTCATCACATCTCTGTCGACGCTGATCATCACACCGTTGTCGTCCTTCCCTTGCTCCGACATGTCGAGCATCACGTCCAAAAGGTCCTTCTCGCACGAGCTGCCAGCAGCAGCTTCCGGCCGATGCCGCATCCGGCGCTCGATCTGTACGTCGATCAGCCGGTAAAGCATCGCCATCCGTGTCCCTAAGCCGCGCCGCACGCCCTGGAGGTCGGCAGCAGCAAGCGCCGGGAAGAAGTCCGACACGTTGGGCTTCAGGGACAACACCATGGCCTCCCGCACGGCGTCGTGCAGCGCCCGCGCTGCCGCGTCGTCTAGTTCTATTCCCGCCGAGAACATGGCGCGCCACTGCAGGTCCATGAGCGCCACGAACGCGGCGTGCACCACCTCCACCGGTGCAGCCGCCGCGGCTAGCTCAGACACGCGGCGAACGAGGTCGAGGACTCCGTCCCGCAGCAGCGGCAGGACCCGAGCGCCGTCCAGGTGCCTCGCGGAGAGCAGGTGCTGCGTGCCGATCCTGCGCAGCGCGCGCCACCTGCGGTCGGGCGGGAGGACGAAGATGGAGTTGGCAGCGTGGCCCAGAGCTAGCCACGCGTCCGGCGGGGTGCGGCCCGTGAGGCTGCCGTTGTGCGTTTGCAGAATCTCACGGACGGTGGACGGAGAGGAGGCGACGATGGTCAGTAGCGTGCCTAGCCGGACCGTGATGAGGGGCCGTGGCGTCCGGCGAGGCGCGCGAGGGAGCGGTGCGGTAGCTCGCTCGCGACGTCGAGGAGGTTGCCGATGAGCGGGAGTGGTATGGGGCCGGGAGGAAGCCGGCGGCGGCGGTCGGCCAGCAGCTGGAAGACATAGCAAGAGATGGAGATGAACAGGAGCGTCGACATGCACACCAGCAGGAAGAAGGCCATTTTCTTCAATAGCTAGTTTGAATGATTGTTTTTCCTCTGGTTTATTTCTCTTTCTCTGCAACCAGCAAGTCATGAAGATGAACAGCTTCGGCATGAATTTATAGTGAGGGGAAACCGGTGGCGGAGCCAACAAAGGGGTCGGCAGGAAAACACATCAAACCCTGGAGTTCAAGACCTCATAAGCTGTATATATAAAAAAAAAGTCAGATTTAGAGAACTAGAGTTCAAGACCTTAGTTAGATGTATAAAAAAGATTAGCCACTACAACAGCTACAGCAAAAGTCATAGCAGGCCAAACACAAGGAGCACATCGCGCATGAAAAATTGTACTGAGTGCAAAAGCTCAAAAATATTGTAGTCGTTTAAGGTGCTTTGCTCCGGCCGCGACGGAGCTACAATGTAGTCACAATTTTTTTTAAAAAAATAGTGATATGATCCAAATTTCCACCATATATGTACCCAAATATTGCAAACCGTTACACCTACTAAGACAAATGCACCACACTCAATGTTGCTCTAGCTCCGCCATTGGACGATAGGCATGCATCATCCTTAAGCTTTTGTAGCACTCCGCATTTATCGAATCCTTGTGCTTGAAAACCCTCGCATTCCTTTCCTTCCGAATTTCCATGCAAACAAGCATGAATCAGAGAGCAAAAACCTCTCTTGGACATGGTCCACAATTGGTGGATGGTTTTGCTGTTGTTAGTCAGTGGAGTGCCGAAGAAGCTAGGTTTGGGTGTTCATGTGGGAAAAAGATGGTAGAACTATCTATTATTTATTTGTCTGCGTGTGTTAGTTTTGAATCGGCTGAGTTGTGAATTAGTATATATGTTGTGACCAATATACGGAGGACTCAAATTAGAGAAAAATAATCGTCAGTGCATTCTTATCACGTCTTCCAGGTTCAGATGACATATGGAGGCCAATGATGATGCGTTCGTGCTCTCAGCTGCTAAGGCCTGGACTCCACACGTCGACTACCTCGTCAAACCAGCAGGTCAAATTGGTTTATTTGTTTCCTCTACATCGATGGTCTTGTTATCCGAAATGGCATTTGTAAGTAAGGGTCTACACCCCACCTGTTCCATAAAAAAAGTACCCACCTCTGTTAACTATCAATAGAGACGACAAAACTAGCCTATCAGTTGGTATATGGCAGATCAGCGGGCAAGCTGAAACATCAAACAAGCAAACATAAGACGGTCAACGAAACGAGATGGGGAAGGGCTGGAAAAATAAGGTTCCCGTTGCTCCCATCGGCATTGTCACCCTATCAGTTGGTATATGGCAAAACCTGCCATTTACCAGTTGAGCTGGAGCATCGAGCTCATTGGTCCATTAAAAAGTGGAATATGGATGTCAAACTCGCCGAACGAACCTACGTAAATAAATTGCTGAACTTGAAGAACGGTGAGAGAAGGCGGCGTATAGTGCAAATCTCTACAAAGAGCGCAAAAAAGATGGCATGATCAGCGCATCAAAATAAAAAGAATTCATCGAGGGCGATAAGGTACTCCTATTCAATTCCTGGGTGAAATTATTCGGCGAAGAAAAGCTAAGGGGCAAGTGGAAAGGACCATACACCGTCATCAACACTTTGCCGCATGGCGTGATCACAATCAAGGATGACGCAGGTAGTATATTCAAGGTAAATGGTCAATGCATCAAGCTTTTCTTTAAACCATCGCCTGATCTTAACCAAGAGCTCATCGATAGAGTAGATTTTTATTTTGAGAATGATTTATGATTATCAGCATGCTAAAAGAGAGAGAGAGAGAGTGAGGGCACATTCTTTTTTATAGGTCAACGCCTCATGCTGATTTGTGCTTGCTGAAATTGTTTTATCTTTGGCACAAATTCATTTTTCATTTTCAAAATTTCATTAAACAGAGGGAGACAAGAGCTGATCCTGAGTTTTTATGACTGATCACGTGCGGCAACTTTTTGAAATTCAAATTTTCAAAGCGAATAAAGAACGTGGACAAAAACTCGACCAGGGGAGATTCCCCTAGCGCGCGCACGCCGGCCGGTGCGCCCGTGCCAGGGTCAGCTCCTCTGGCCCTCATCTTTCGTTCCTGCTCTTTACTCTACAAATGAAAGCGTTTGACCACGGTGATTTGTCCTGTGTCGAGGCAGAGAGGCGACCTTCACCTATAAATACCACCCCTCACCTCTCCTTTCTCCTCAGACCTCATTCTTGCTCTCCTCTCCTCTCCATTCTACATCTTGCAACTAGCAACCAGTAAGCAATGGCGAGCCACGCTCTTTCCCTCTACAATGCCTCTCGCTCGTTTTGCACCATTAGCGTGACGGCGACCTTTCATTCTCAAGTGATGAAGCCGGGCCATCATCGGTCGCCCCACTTGCTATTCTCCCTCCCACTAGTCTCACATCGAGTGGGAGGAATAGCCTGCTCTCCACACAACCGACGTTGAAGAAGGAGGGCATCAAGAAAAAGGCGCCAGAAATTGGAGGAGCCGGGGCGCGGTCTTCATCGAGGAACACGTCCTCCTTCCTCACCGTCAGTGCAATCCTCTCCTACACTGTCGTGGGAGTGGACTTGCCCAATGGAGGACTCTACCCTCTTCCTCAACACACCTCAAGGATAAACAAGCACAAGTGAGAGAGAGAGAGAGAGAGAGAGAGAGAGTCTTCTTCTTCCTCTACTTCTTTCTATTCCGGTTCCTTCTACCTAGAGTTGTCGGAGTGCCCCCCGGTGTGCCGCGGTTCCTAGGAGGTCAGAGTGTTGGACTTGTCGGTACCCACCTCACTTGTACCACTACAATCTACTTACACCTTGGTAAGACAGGTTGTGTTCCTCTTTTGGCTTATCATTCTCAAGTATATTATCTTAGCTGCTATAAACTTGTGGGATTGATAGTCTGTCCTTCAGGGTGGTAGTTCTGGTGGAGGAACCTCTTGACAAGGAACCTCGCCAACATCGAGCTATGATTGGTAGTGCAAACGTGGTGTTTGGGCTTGTGAATACCTATCTTTTGCGATGCACTTCACGGTTGAGGGGGTAGGAGGCTGGGTATAGTGTTGTCCTCTAACACCCCCCAATGTGAATGTTGTTGTAGTGATAATTGCCGTAAGCTACCTAGATTCATGTGTTGGTCGGTGCCTAAAGTAAGGAGATAACAGCCGAAAGTGATCCCTGCCCGAGAGCGTTAGCCCATAAAGATACTTCATTCCTCTTAGAAGCTTAACCTTGCCTAGGGTAGACTCTATTTAGGAAGCCCTCTACACTGTCGCCCCTAAGAAAAATACGATACCCTGAATAATACCGGGTGAAGTGCTGCAACAGTATTTCCCATGCGTTTGCGGACTTTGCTACTTTTGCTAAGAAACACCAACAACTATTGGAAACTCAATAAGGCTACAAAGAAAGATCACTTCCCGCTTCCCTTCATCGATGAGATGTTGGAACGGTTAGCAAAACATTCTTTCTTCTATTTCCATGACGGGTATTCTGGTTATCACCGATTCCCATCCACCCCGATGACCGTGAGCAAAACGACCTTTGCATGCCCATACGGAACCTATGATTACCATAGAATGTCATTTGAGCTATGTAATGCACCCGCTTCTTTTCAAAGGTGCATGATGTCTATTTTCATGGACAACTTTTTAGTCTATGGAAATACCTTTGAAAGTTGTCTAAATAGACAAGTCTCCTACAAAGATGGCAAGAAAAGGACCTAGTGCTTAATTGAGGAAAAATGCCACTTTATGCTCTGAGAAGGCATTGTTCTTGGACATTTAGTGTCCGAGAGAGGGATTAAGGTAGAAAAAGCTACGATAGAAGTCAATGAACAACTATCACCCCCTATGAATGTAAATGGTATCCGTAGCTTTCTAGGTCACGTGAGGTTCTACAGGTGATCGACTCATCAAAGATTTCTCACAAATCTCTAATGGTCAGCCAGCCATCCGGTACTGGTCAACGGGCCGCGCGAGGGGGAAAGAGGGACGTCGCGGTGGCAGGCGGGCGCCCGTCAAAGGTCGTGTGACCGGCGTGACCGCTGGGCTGGCCGGGCAGCGGGCACCGGTCGCCCGGCCTGCCTGGTTGTCGTGTGGCGCGTTCGGCGAATCGCGGCCCGCGGCGGCGAAGCTGCGGGGGCGCCGCCATTCCGACCCCGGCACGATTGAACGGGCGGCGCGGCCGGGCTCGGGCACGATTGCCGTTGCCGGCGGCAGCGACTCCCACACCCGGCCGTCGCGGATGCCTGTGGGCGCGCCTCAAGGGTGCTCGCGTGCGTGCGTGCCTCCCCAGGATTCCGTCGGTCGGCCGAATCCAGCGGGAGGTCTGTCCGCCTCACCTCGGCCTCCGGGTCACCGTCCGCCAGCGCCATTGGCTGCCGGTCCGCCTCGGTTCCCGTGCGGGGGAGCGGTGATGAGAAAAAATCCGATGCAGTGAACTCCGGTGAAGTCCCGCGTACTCCTCTCCGATCTTCTCGCCGATAACTTAGTGTGCATGATAACGTATTGGAGAACAAGGGAAAGAATGCGATGGAATGGATCGATTGTTTTCTCTGTGTATGATTACAAGTATGGATATATACCAATTAATTACTGATGTAACTGCCTAATCTACGAAAGGGTGCGATCTCTCCATAAAAGAGACGCGAGTAGTTTTCCTCCGTGAAAAGTTACGTCGTACGGACGCTTGGTAGGGGAAGCCTCCTCAATATGCCGTTTCGGTAGATTAATTAGGAAATACTCCCTCCATCCCAAATTATAAGTCACTTTGGTAAGTCACTTTGACTAAACCAAAGTGACTTATAATTTGGGATGGAGGGAGTAACTAATTAAATAATTGATGTTAATTAATGCTATAATCTCAATAAACTTGACCCACTTGTCATTGACTTTTAAGATTTAGATAGTCAAATTTAGGTTGAAGATAAAAATTGAGTAGGTGGCTACGAAAACTAGCTAGCATTTAGTGCTGGAGATATGTGCTCTGTCCCTGCAGTGCCTGTTTTCTCGTCGTGATCCAGGTAATTTACTAATAAATTCTGTCTTCTTCTCCGATGCAAGTTCACCCATGAATAATTATAGTTACTACATGCATTTTACTAAGCTTTGAACGCGAGGGATCAGGATTACGATGGAATGCACCATGTTGTTCTCCAGCTTGAACTAGTACTTGGCATTTCCAGTATTAACATGAGGGATCAAGGTTAGTTTACTATTTCTGTCTGCTTCCCCAATGCAATAAGTTCATCTATATATCCAGGACTGCATAGTGCCTACTTTATTTTTATATATAAGCACTACTAGTATCAGGCAGAGCTTTGTCGATTCAATTTGCAACTTGGATCTGTAACATTGTTGCGTCCGTATTTGCCTGCATATATATACTGTATGTGCAGGAGGTATGGATTTGCTGGAGTGAAGTGTGGAGGAGTAAATCTGGTGCCTCGACGCTGCAGATTCAGATGGAGCTCCCGGCTTAGCTTGTAGCGCTACTTAGCACAAGATTGAGGCAGTAGACAGACCAATTTATCATGCCAACGAAGGTAAATCAACCTGTGACTACTTCTCGACATAAATCAATCTGCGATTAATTAAATTCCTCCTTTTTTAAGCAATTAGTTTTTGTATTATAATATAACATGCTCTAGACATAAAATTTACTGATTTGTGAAATTAATCGGTAGTAGTAATTGTCGCAGAGGATCACAATCGAGGCATACAGAATAGATGGCGCAGCAGAGCAGATAATTCATCTGTTGAACGACACAGACAATGGAGGAGATGTAATTTACTTCCATGGCTGGGAAGGATGGGGAGCATCAGCTGTACTCAAACAAGTTGTCAAACGACTACGATCGTCAGCTGATACTGGGACTGCAGGGGGGCTGCAGAAGATCATCCACCTTGATTTCTCACGGTGGCAGAGCAAGAGAGCCCTGCAGAAGGCGATTGCAGAGGAGCTGGAGCTACCGCAACAGGTGATGGCCTTGTTTGACCAGCGTGATGAAGAAGATGACTTTGATGGGGTGGAGCAGAGCGCTAGAAGCGTGATTCCCCATGTCAAGCTGGCGCTCATAAAAGAACTTACTGACCGCAGATTCCTTGTGGTTTTGCACAACTGGAGTGGCAGGTACATCGATCTGTGGGAGGTTGGTGTGCCTGTAATCGGGCAACTAAACAAGAGGGTGCTATGGACATCCCGGGGCAGGTTGTGGCCTCACGTCACAGCAAGGCATTATGAAGCAGAGGATGTGGATGTGGAAGAGTCAGCTGGGTTGAGTGATGTTGCTATAGATGTTTTTAATGATTGTTTTTGGGATTTAACGAACGTTCTGTGTGCCGAGTTTGAGGGCATAGCTAAGTACACAGGATTTGACCTGAGCCTTGATACTGTCATTGAATGCATCTTTTATATGGCAGCAAGAGGCAATGACCGGGACATCAGTTGGGAGTCCCATGCATCCAACTATTGGGTATGCGATGGGATCATCCAGGATGCCATTGATGGTGGTAGATCGGCATGGGAGATCAGCGAAGCTTTGCAGAGGAACATAAACCTTGATTTGTGTATTAAGTGTGCTCAAGAAATGATATGGTCAATGCGGACTCGGACTGGCCACAGGAGTAATATCAATCGCTGGGTTTCAGCAACCTCCAATAACTCAAGGGAAGTTGAAGTTCCATCTCTTGCAACATCCCTCTTCTGCACAAGAGATGGATCATCATCAGTGTACGACGACAACGGGACCACCATACTAGAAGCTAGCCAATTTGAGCATTTTGACTGGATAAGTCTGCGTGTGATGCATCTCTCCTACTGCAACTTCAGTTTCTCATCACCTCCATTCTTGGGTTGCAACAACTTAAGATTACTCATACTGGACCACTGCAAAGACCAGGATGCACAACACCATGGTGAAGAAAAGGAGCATCTTCATCATAGCAATTGTAGCCAACAAGGCAGCAGAGAATGTTTTCAGAAACTTTGTGTGCTAGAGCTAAGTTATACAGATTGGTATTGGATACTGTCAAAAGACATGTTGGATCAGATGGTTGACCTAAGGGAGCTGAGTGTGAAAGGAGTTGGTAACCAGAGCATGATGCATCTATATCATTGCAGTGGTGCTGGAAGCAGGGTAATCAAGCTTCGCGTGGTGGCCGATGATTCAAATAAGGCTACTCAAGACAAGGATGATGATGGTCCTAGTGGAAAAAGAAATCAACAATTATCTCCACCCATGGTGGCATCGTCAATTTTCCCAGACCTATCAAGTTGGCACATCCTCAAGATGGTCATCCTTGATGGTTGTGGTGACCTAGAGCTAATTGACTGCAACACTCTCCCCCCATCACTAGAGTCATTTACTTTGACTTGCAATGTCACTGTCAGTAGTAAGATAAAGAGGATCTCCTTGCAGGGGCACACCGGATTGAAGAGCCTTTTATTGAGAGGGTTGTTTGATGTCTTGGTGGAGCTAGACATGTCTGGCACAGCAATTAGAACTCTTGACCTTAGTGCAACACAAGCTTGGGGCCTCAAGCGACTCTTCCTGTTAGGATGTGAGAAGCTATGCGCGATATTATGGCCACAGCAGGAGAAAAACAAGGAGATAAGGTTGGAGATTTTGTGCATTGACACCACCACTACCACCTATGTAGCATGGGGCAGGGAAGAAGGAAAGCCCAACAAGCAGCAAGAGGCTCCTGCTAGTGACATTGCAGGGCCATCATCAGCAAAGACATGTTGCAAGGGCCGAGCAATCATTGAGTCAGGTTGGTATATTTCCTTAAGAGATCCAAGGATTTTTCGTTCACTTGTGAGCTTGAGACACCGAAAATGGTTGCACGTGGAGATTACATCTAGTATTAGTGCTGGTTATGGCAGTGCTGCTGTAAATAATGTGCAGAAGCCAGGTGGTAGCTTGTACGCTGACGATATCATCATTTCCATCTCTAATGACAGCAACTCACAAGCTGATGATGGTGACATTGGAGAGGCCTTCAAGGGCTTAGTGATGAGGAGCAAGTGGCTCTGGGGTTGCCCATCTATTCCTGAGGATTCTGATCGCGCCCACTGCCACATTAGCATACAAGATGAGACAAAGGCCAAATCACTACTGCAAATAAATAGAGCCACAACTCTACCAACACTTGTGACGAGGGATGCTAGGGCCTTGCACTTGCATGATAGCTTATCCATCACAAGTCTCCCAGGCCCTGCACCTGCTGATGAAGAAGATTTGTTTTGGAAAAACCTAGAATGGTGCCGACTCGAGAGATGCCCCAACTTAGAGGGCTTTGCTTTCAATGCACCTTCACTAAATGAGATTGAAGGTACTTTTTTCTTAAGCCTCAAGACATTCTGGGCATCCCAACTCCCAAAGGCACGGTACATCTGGGACTGGAGCGGCACACGCCCTGGATCTAGTTCCTTTAGAAGTCTTGTATTCTTACACCTAGATTACTGCCCAAGGCTGGTACATGCGCTCCCTTTATTACATTACGATGGATGTCCTTTCTTGGAAACCCTTGAGATCGTGTGCTGTGGAGAGCTCAGGGAGGTCTTCCCATCTGATTCAGAAAGAACAAGAGAATTTTTTAGGTTGGAGCGCATCCACCTGTATGATCTACCCAAGCTACAGCGCATCTGTGGGCGCAGGATGTTGGCGCCTTGTCTCAAAGACTGTCAAGATCAGGGGATGCTGGGGCCTCAAGCGTCTACCAGCCCTTAGATATCGCAGTGTGTGGCCGCGGGTGGTGGAGTGCGAGAAGGACTGGTGGGATGGCCTAGAGTGGGACGGGAATCAGTTGGCCACCACCCTTGCTACTACAATCCCAGCTTTTCATCAGCCTACTACAAGAAGCAGCAGCTCCGAGCCTCCGTGCTCAGGTAAGACATCTATTTTTTTAATTAATTGACCTCTCCTTCCTGCACTGGTAGCTCGTTGAATCGCTTTGCTTCGACCCCACCACTGGTACCTTTATCATTTATTTATGTATCAATCAATGACGTTGTTGTTAGTCAGATAGATTTCATGCATGTGTCTACCTGATATGGATCTGCTCTAATTTCACTCCTTGTTTTCTTCGTGTAGGTAGGTAGCAGTTCCTTCCTTCCATGGTAGCTTTATCATCATGAACCGGAGAAGAGATCGAGCTGTGAATTGTGATATGCTTGGATTGCTCTGCTTCCGTCGATGGCTCTGCTGTTTTATGTGCTCTTATTGTGCGTGTATGCGTGGAGGAGACTTGTTTTGTTCCTTTGCTAGCCAATGACTGACTTGCCTGATCCATGTTAGGCACTTCTTTCGCTTGATCTTTCGCGTGGCATAGATGCTGGTTTCTGTGTGCTCCTCATCTGCGCTGCTATCAGATCCATTGCATTGCATTGCATTGCCTGGATCCTGAAATCCTGTTTGGCTTTAATTTGGTGACCGAGAGAATGACTGTACGTGAGAGGAAGAATAAATAAACAAGGACAGGGATCATCGGTCACCAGCTTCAGCAGCAGCAGCATGAGCTTTACTAGTGGGTGGGCGTACATCCTCTGCTGGCTGGAGATCCTCTCATGAAGTCTCTTGTGTTACTAGTGATGTGATGTCCTCCTGTGTGGTGTGCTTTGTGTGTCTGTGTGCTATTTGGCAGCTACGCATTATATGGACAAATAATTGCTGTTGCTATACACTGGTACTAAATTCTGAGAAACATGATGAGTATTGCTTTTATCTTTCGTTTCATTGTAGCAAATAATCTATGGCTTATAGTAGTATTTAGCAGCTGATACTACAATTTCATATGCTACTTATTTTGAAGGCACCAGTGCCGCTGTCCTGCCGTCGCACGTGACTGTGGCATCGCACGTGACTGTCATGTCGATGTCTGTGTATCTGCCGCCAGCGGCGACCACATCTCGGTGGCAACTCGCGCAGTCTCTGGGCATGGCGCTGCCAGTTGCTGCGAGATGACTCCATTTCTCTGTGTTTTTTTGCCGAGGGAAGAAACAGTGCGCTTCTTGAGTAGATGGGGTCTCGAGCGGTTGTTACCAGTCGCGAATGGTTGCGTCGGTTGAGTTCCGTCCGTTGGAACTTGTGAACAATCCATTAAACGACGGATTGATGCAACGGTGCATCCATTTTTCGAGTTCGACATGGTTTTGGTGGATGCGTCGTGGGTACGAGTTGGCCGATGCGCTGGGAGGCGATGTCGCCTAGAAGTAAGCCCTCCTCTCAAGGCCTTCACCTTGTGGAGTTCGGCTGTGGTGCCCAACGACGATTGGAAAGCGGCCGGCGGCGTAACGAAATGATCTCTAAAGGCTGCGAGGAAGATGAACAGGAGTTTTCTACTTCTCTGTAATTTTTTTTTTTTTTTTTTTGGATCCTGTTTGTAAATGGGCTGGTGTAATGCGTTGAGATAAATACATTTTCCTTCTCAAAAAAAATCGCGTTGTGCAATTAGTTTTTATTAGCTGGCTACATATGCAGGCATATGTATGTGTGGCTAACAAGTTGTACGCAAGCTTCTAGTCATCATATATTTTCTCAAACTGAACAACCAGTTATCGAGTTTGCATCATCACATTATTTTAATACTACCCTAGCTTGTACATGATCACGAAAAAAGTAAGTCAAGACAACATAACATCAATCACATTATTTAGTGTGTTGTCGGCATCGTAGGCATGCCACCCTCGCTTCAGTACACAACACCAGCCTCAACAAATTGACAAGCGAGCCTTTGCATCATGAGCCTCTCCTCTTCGTTCTCAGCCTTCCCTTTTTGAGATCCTCAACAGCCCAAACAACTTCAAAAGAGCTTACTGCATGAACATATATATGAGGGATCCACATGAGATCGTTCCGACAAAAACAAGTCACAGTCGTCAAATCACAAGCATCGCTCATATATTTGGTCATTGAGAAACTGTTGTAGTGACATGCCAAAATAAAGCATGCATGCATGTAAAGTGAATTATGCCAAAACCGGTGGCGAGAGAACTACCATTATATTCACGATTTATGCCAAAACAACCGCCAAAATTGGTTTTCTCAATTTAAACAAAGCATGCATGTAAATGAACTATGCCAAAACTAACAAAAATGCCAAAACAGTTGGCCTTGGCCAAGCCAAAATGGGTTTTCTCAATTACGTAAGCTACTAAACTGAAACTAGTAGTATAACTAAAGCTACCGGTATACTAAAATTGGTCTTCATCATGGGCGAGCCATACACATTACCCGCAGACAGATGATTATTGAGTTTTTTATCATACACATTTGCAATTATCATATATTGCCTATTTTCAAAGTTTTCAACATCAAATCTCTCCTTTCTCGACCCCACTTAACATGCCTCCTGATTTCCCATTAGATGGTGTCCGAACCAATTGAAATCATTGCCATTATCCATTTTTCTAAAGAAAGAAGCAAAGATAGGACCTTTTCATGGTCTCCTACAAACAAATGAATTTTGCTTTGGCAGAATTTTACAATTGATCTTTCGCGGCAAACACGGTCGGGTGGTTGCCATTTTGTTTTCCCTATACCCTTATAAATCGGGGGTCATTGCCCCGCACGAACTCCTTTCTCCGCTCCGGCCCTTCACGCCGTCCAAACTCCTGCCGCTCGACTAGATCCGTTTCTACTGAGAAGAGAGAGAGAGAGAGAGAGAGCTCGCCGCCGGCGACCCCTTCTCGCCAGAATCTTCCATGGGGCCCAAGATTCAAGTGATCACGCCCAACGACTGGCCCAAGTCCTCCATGGTGGAGGAGGATCGGTTGGCGCCGGTCGAGCGGGGGCTGCTGCAGCCCGCCGGTGACCCTACCCGACCGGCATGGATGGCGCCGCCGCCGGAGGACCACGAGCCCAACCCACCGGAGGGGTACATCGTGAGACTCCTGGGGCGTCACGGGCACAGATTCGGGATGTCGCCAAGCCAGTTCATGCGCGGGCGGGTAGATTTCTACAAGGTAGAGTTCCACAACTTCCCTCCTAACCCAATTGCACAGCGGCCATCTTCATCGCCGTCTGCGAGGGCTACCCGGGGATCCCGTCCACTTTGGGATCTCTAGCAGTACCTCTTCAAGGCGGAGCTCATGACACTAAAGGCCGTGACGGGGGAGAAGCCCCGGGCATTGCGCGTTAGTGGGTGTGCGCTTTAGGTGCGCCACCCGCTAGACTACATCCCGCCGGCCGAAGACGTCGCACCGGGGATGGCGGGAGGAGTGGTTCTACCTGTGCAATGACGTCACTGGCCTTCCCCCTACACCAGCAAGGTTCTCACGCCGGTCCACCCGGCCGGGCGCAGCCCCTTTCCGACGAGGCATTGGAGGCGATTGACCCGCTGTTGACTGCTCTCCGATCCCTTCGCGGGAGGGAGGTCCGTGGCCAGGACCTCTCCTTCAAGGTCGTCGTTGCCTACTTCCACGGCCGGTGGGTGCCGCCTCGATAGAGAGGGCACCGCGCCTCGAAGAGATGACCCCGACTTCGCCGATTGAAGGGGCCGGATGTCGACCGACCCTCTTCGGGCCGGCGACATACTCGGTTGGTTGAAGGAGTTGACGGACGCGGTCATCCAGGTGATGGACCTCCTCCACCCCACTATGTGCCCGTAGCAGGGCTGCAATGATCTGGTATGGGTTTCTTTGCTTCTGGCTAGTGATGCCCTTCGTATGCCTCCTTGTTGACAAGTAACTAGTGATAGGACCTTTCGACGGTCTAACCCTCCTTGCCGCCGCCGGTGGAAGTGGGCGAGGGCGGTGGTGATGCTGCGCCGCCCGGCGCCATGGTGGACCCGGTGGCGTCGCTTGGGGACCAGGCCACGCAACAGCCCGGATGTCCTCATCGCGGCGTCGGATGAGGTCCTCGGCGACCCTTTACACCGTCCCCTATGGGTTCCCCAACTTGGTCGCCCTCAATACCTTGTGTCCCGGACCTTCCGACCGGGACCTTCCTCTTAATCGTCTTGGTGTCCCTTTCAACAAGCGGTCGGCGGAGATGGCAACGCCTCGACCGACCCCCATGAAGAGGTTGAAGACCTCTACATCCTCGCCGGGGTGGGTCTAGGATGGAGGCACACGTGGTGAGACTCTGTGCCACCATGAAGGAGGGGGAGGCCCGTGCCCAGGCCGAACGGGATCGCGAGTCTGCCGCCACTCAGGAGGGGGCGCGGTAGGTGCCGCTACCTCCCCTGCCGCCACCTCAAGTGGGGGACGGGGAAATGTGCTCCTGACATGTCGCCGCGGACGGCACCCTTGCCCTCGCCCTCACCGCCCCTGTCGGTTCAGGACAGACAAACCGCCCCCGTCTCCCCGGCGCGCGCCAGCCAAGGGGGCGCCCTCGCCCCTTCACAGCCACCCAAAGGCGGGCCCGTGTAGCCTACCCCGTCTTTGGGGATGAGGCGTGACGGGTGATGCCGCCACCACCCTCGTTGCAAGCCCTCCCAACGTATATGCAGCCAGCTACCCTCCTTATCGATGACGTGATAGAGGGGGAGCTGGCACTGATGGGGGGTCATCGGGTGGAGGTGACACATGATGAGGCGCACATGGTGATCACCCAAAGAGCTCGGTAGGAGAAGGGATTTCGGTTGACGGGATATAGGTGGATTTGGGCGACGAGTCACGATCTAAAGACCGATTTCGCCCGGTCGCCGCCGAATTTGTAGGGGACCGGCGGTGAGGCGACGAACCTTCCACTCCCGAGGAGACAGCCTCCTAGGACAAGGGAAGTCCACTTTTTGAGGGTCCGAGGCGTCAGCATCTCCTCGCCGAGTCGTGAGCCAAGTGCAGTCCCGCCCACTCGCCGGGACCCCGAGAATCCCCCAACGCTAGGGGCCCCATCGTGCCTCGGCGCGGGAGGGGGCTCCCAAAGGGAGCCTCGTGGGTCGGGCGGCGAGGGATGTGCTCGGTGCCACCTCATGGCTCTCTCGCCGGAGGCGGGGCGGCCCTCGGGACCATGTCGGCTGTCTTCACCCGTCTGCACCGTCGTCGGCTCGGGTGAGGTCTCGACCCGCCTACTTTTTTACTCTTTTTGGTGCTTCTTTCTTTCCTTGCGGTCTTATTCTGGCGATGTTGCCCAGGAGGAGTCGGAGACGAAGGTGCGTGAGGCTTCCACCACCGCTCGCTACCTTGCCGGGGCCGAGGCCGCAGTGGTCGCGGAGCATAAGCGCGCCGTGCTGCCGAACACACGTCCGCCCCCTGCGCCCATATGATCGAGCCGAGAACACACTTGTCCGCCTACTAAGACCTCCGCACCCCCCGCTGGTCACAGAGCAAAAGCGGACGTCATCCTTGTCCGGCCCGGTAGGCGAGCTGGAGCGGTCGCTGGCGCAGATAGGGTCGGAGAGGGGTGCGGCGCGAACCAAGGCGGCCCGCGTGACCACGAGTCTTAAGCGGTCTCGGGCCACCATCACGTACTTGACCAGGGAGGTGGAGACCTTGTGGGAGGGAAGCAAAGACGCAAGAGGCCACCCTCTAGGCTAGGAAAGCCGTCATCACGGCGGCACGGCGGTGGGCGGACGATGCCGAACAAGCATTCCACATGTTATCGGAGAAGGCTGCTAGCACAAAACCCTTTCCATCTTTTCACTTCTCTAGTGTCCATCTTGCTTTTTCGTAACCCCCTTTTTCTTTTGGCAGACCTAGAGAAGCGCCTTGAGGCCTCCAACGAGGAAGCCAACACATTGGAGGGCCTACTCAACGCCGAGCCGAAGGAGCGCCACGCCCTCCGTGGCGTCATCGAAGCCTTCGAGGTCAAGGAGAATGAGGTGGGAACTTCTTCACGCCGCCGCCTGAGGGGCCTCATCGGCCAAGTGTAGGAACGGATCCGGGGCGTGCTCCATGATGGGGTGAAACGTGTGCTGGCCGTCGTGCAGTCGCATTACATCAACCTAGAGTTCAAGCCCATTGGTGAGGGCTGGATTCTCGATGAGGATCCGGAGATGGCAACGTTGTAGGTGAAGTACCCGGTGGAGGTGGATGAAGCTAATGGGTCTCTTGCAATGAGATTCGAGGAAGATCCGTGCCCCTCCCGCCGACCGGCTTTGCCGACACCCCAAGCGCCAACTCCTCCAAAGAAGCCCCGCCTTCAGAAGCCGACACACCCGTGACCGACCCTTCCACCTCAAGTGTCGTGTCAGGCATCTATTGGTGATGCTTAACCACGTCTCTACCGCCAACTTTATATGAATAAGACATGATAAATATTCTCTATAAACTCTAGAATAGGGCTTTGGACTAACATTTCCACAACTTTTGTTAGAATATATGTTCTGCAAGGACTAGTACAAAAACTATCGAAATACGCTTTCTCAAAGGCACAATCAAGCAAAACCAAGCCCAGCACTTCGGAACATGAATGGACCAAAGCACCCCCTGACTCAAGACATGGGCCGGCCTAGGAACCCACCATCGAAAGACGGTTGAGAATGGCATCGGGCCCCGGTCCGGCCGACTAGAAGTGGGTCCAAAGGACCCATAAAACCGCCAAATTGAACCGCCCTTCTTCCGGCGGTATCATTAATGCACGAGGAGGCGGTTGCATGGGGTGCTATCCTAATATTTGCCAGCAAACCGACCAAGATCTACTACTTAAGGATGGCTCCACCCGCTCATTCAAGCATTCAACAATTCTTCAAATCCATCACAAATACACAATTGAGAAGAGTAGTGCCATTCCATTAGAGTAGACTCTACATAGAAGGGAGTGAGAGAGGGAAAGAGTGTAGAAGAAGAGCGGAGTAGTGACCCCTCTACTTAGTGTACAACGGCTTCGCTCTTGTACATCAGGTGGACGGAGTGCCGGATCTGTTGGCTCCTGCTTCTACATTTGTACCTCTACGATCGTCGAATCAGTTGAGTGAGACGCTCATGTTCTATCTTTACGTTGTTCTCTTCAAGTTTAAGCTATCGTTCGCATTACAATTTTGTGAGTTCGTTGTTCGTCCTCGAACGAATGCTCTAGTAGAGGACTCCTGATAAAGACATTTGTTCCTGGCCAACACTAGAGTAGTGGCTTATAGCGTGGATGTGGTGTCTAAGCTGTGAGTCACCTTCGTTTGTTGTGTAGCCCACGGTAGTGTGGTAGGCGACAGGTGGTGATAGCCATGTTCGTCCTTTGCACCCCTCCACATCTGGTTACAGAGTAGAGCTGAAGGCCGGCATCACTTTGTAGACCAGGCCGGTGCGATTCGGTGCCCAAAGTAAGCTAAAAAGAGGTGAAGGTAACTTAACCTTAGGATTGCAACTGGAGTAGAGCCTCGCTACCCAAGTCTACCTACTCCATCCTCCTCAAGGTAGCTAGCTAGAAAGACTTAGCGCTCGTTCCCTGTGGAAATTATGATACCCTGAATACTTCTGGGTGAAGTGCTACAACAGTACTTTCCGTGTGCTTGCGGAGTTATCTGCTTACGCTAAGAAATACCAACAAGCATTTCTGGCGCCATTGCCGAGGAACGGTTGTCGTTATATAGTCTTTGAACCTAGTCTACCCATGTATCCTAACCTATCGCCCTTTCTTTTTGTTTTAGCCTTTCACCATGGAGCCAACCACCATCGCAAACTTTTCTGCTCAAACGGCAAGCTCTTAGAATGACCATCATCATTGAAGCCAATCATAGCTTCGGGATTTGAGCTCTGCCTTGGCTTTATAGCCATGGTTTAGGAACAACCCTTCTCTGGGTATGATTATGAAAACATGTATCATCATTTGAGGGAGTTTGAGCAACTCTGTGCTTGCCTAACCATTGCAGGCATGTCACAAGAAACTCTTAGGCGGAAACTATTTTCGTTCTCACTTATTGAGAGGGCGAAACAGTGGTACGACCACAACGTAGTAAAGGTAGCTGGCGATTGGGAAGAATTGCGGAACAAATTTTGTCTCGCATTTTTCCTGTTATCCCGTATTGCTTCCCTATGACAAGAGATCCTCAACTTCTAACAAAACAAGTCCATAGAAGCAGCGTGGGAGAGATTCTCGATTTTAACGAGGTCTGGCCCCAACTTGTCCATCCCTAATCACATGTTGTTATGACATTTGTGGTTATGGCTGAGCAGGGAATCTGCCCTAGTGCAAGACACAACCGCCGGAGGTTCGTTCATGCATAAAACCACAAAAGAAGGGGGAGGCTCTTCTAGATCATATCCTAGAGAACGCCCCTCCTTTAGAACCAATTCGAGTAGAACCTGTGTCTAACACGGAGGAAGTCTCTTCGGCCTTAGCTGAACCATCTAAACATGTAGAGAGACCCTCACCTGAACTAGAGGCTGAAAAGGATGAATCCCACGTGGGGGACCTCCAGTGTCTCGAGGATGCATTTTTCAAAGATTTCAAAAATATATCGAAATATGAATATTGTAGGAGACCACCAATTCCCGCCACTCCCTGTGAGCCCTTGAGCAAAGACTCTCTACGAGAGTCCGTCAAGGAGTTGACATCCATTTTAAGTAGAGAGTGGGCAAATGAATGCGAGTTTTGCTCCGAAGAAATTCGGATTTGCACTCCTTCATTCCCTATTTGATGCAAAATGCAAGGGAATTGGGTGGAGGTGTTGTATAACCCGACTATAGGAGCCAATATCATGTCACAGTCATTTGCCCTTGCTCATTTGAGTAAAGAGCAACGTATGCCCACAGTCAGAACCCTCCGGAATGCTCCACGTTCTACCCTTCCAGGGTCGGGTATGTTACACAACAGCACTCTCCACCACGAGGATGTAGAACTAGCCCTCGACTTTCACATCTTCGATATAGAAGATTTCGACGTTCTAATAGGGCAGCCCCTAGAAAAACTCTTCACACAAACCCATTAAACACGGGGGAGTTGGATGTAAAACGGGAGAGACACTTTCACCATTCCTATCATACGAGCCAAGAACTTGATAGAAGAACCTCTCCCCCAGTATGTGCCTGCTGAGGTCGTGTCGAAAATACCGTTTAAGTCCCCTAAAGCATCCTTAGAGGAGGATGCGAAATTCTTCATTGAAGAAATTGATGAAGTGGGCGACTTCTTTGAACTCCTAGTCGACGAGACATCGACACCACCTCCCGTTGAGCTAAAACCCAACGATAGAAGCACTCCTGTAATCATTAGTAGTGACAAGCTAACCGATGATGAAACGTCCCAAGCTTATTGTAGTCCTAGAAAAACATAGGTCCGTTTTTGGGTATTGCCTCCATGATTTAAAGAGGATTAGCCCAACGATGTGTACTCATCGCTTTCCTATTGACCCAGCCAAAACACCAATACGTGAACCCCAACGTCGGCTCAATAATGAGATGAGGGAAGTCATAAAGAAAGAAGTCCTCAAACTTCTTCACGCCGGGATTATCTATCCCGTACCACATAGCGACTGGATTAGTCCTGTCCAAGTGGTACCAAAGAAAGGAGGAATGAAGGTTGTAGAAAAGGCTAAAAATGAGCTTATACCTCAGCGCATCGTCACGGGGGGGGAGAGAATGTGCATTGACTACCGAAAACTCAATGCGGCAACAAAGAAAGATCACTTTCCGCTCCCTTCATTGATGAAATGTTGGAGCGGTTAGCTTAAACATTCTTTCTTCTATTTCCTTGATGGGTATTTAGGTTATTACCAAATTCCCATCCACCCCGATGATCAAAGCAAAATGACTTTCACATGCCCGTAAGGAACATACACTTATCGGAGAATGTCGTTCAGGTTGTGTAATGCAGCCGCGTCGTTCCAACGGTGCATGATGTCAATATTCTCAAACATGATTGAAGAGAGCATGGAGGTATTCATGGACGATTTCTCCGTCTATGGAAAAACCTTTGACAACTGTCTTGAGCATTTAGACCGAGTCTTGCAAAATGATGTCAAGAGAAGGACCTGGTACTAAATTAGGAAAAGTGCCATTTCATGGTCCGAGAGGGCATCGTCTTTGGACGCCTCGTGTCTGAGAGGGGGATTGAGGTACATCGGGCCAAGATCGAAGTGATCGAACAACTACCACCCCCTTTGAACGTCAGAGGGATTTGTAGCTTCCTAGGCCATGCGGGGTTCTATAGAAGATTTATCAAAAAAAATTCACAAATCTCTAGACTCCTCACAAGCCTATAAGCAAAAGACATACCCTTCGAGTTCACGGATGAGTGCATGAAAGCATTCCTTGCACTTAAGGATGCACTCATCGCAACACCAATCATTCAACCACCCGATTGGTCGCTACCGTTTGAGATCATGTGTGATGCAAGCGATTATGCTATTGGTGCGGTCCTTGGCCAAACCAAAGATAAGAAGCATCACACGATCGCTTACGCTAGCAAAACACTAAGAGGAGCTCAACTCAACTACACTACCACAGATAAAGAGCTCCTAGCAGCCGTTTTTGTTATGGATAAGTTTAGGTCTTACCTAGTGGG
Source organism: Hyparrhenia diplandra (assembly GCA_015847255.1). Taxonomy (NCBI): domain Eukaryota; kingdom Viridiplantae; phylum Streptophyta; class Magnoliopsida; order Poales; family Poaceae; genus Hyparrhenia; species Hyparrhenia diplandra. The sequence continues at coordinate 154,958 of JADLZK010000666.1, read as the reverse complement.
TTCAAAGGTTATCGTTTACACAGATCATGCTACGCTTAAATACCTACTCACTAAGAAAGATGCAAAACCTAGACTTATCCGGTGGATCCTCTTACTCCAAGAGTTCAACCTAGAAATTAGGGATAAGAAGGGAGTAGAAAATACAGTTGCGGATCATCTATCGCATTTGCAAGTCACTAACTTGCAGGATCTTCCCATAAACATGACTTCCTACACGATGACATGCTCGTCAAGGTGGCGGACGTGACCCCATGGTACGCAGACATTGTTAATTTCATGGTTTCAGGTTATGTACCCTCGGGCGAGTCTAGAAGGAAGCTGCAAGTTGAAAGCAGGCGCCACCTGTGGGATGATCCGTACCTCTACAGGATATGTGCTGACGGCTTGTTAAGAAGGTGTGTACCCATAATGGAAGGGCAGCAAATCATTGAAAAGTGCCATGCAGCGCCGTATGGAGGTCACTATGGAGTATTCCGCACACAAGCGAAAATCTGGGAGTCGCGGGTTCTTACGGGCCGAGGATCTACAATGACGCCAAGGAGTTCATCGAAGATGTCACAAATGCCAGCTACAAGGAGTCATCACATCACGAAATGTTATGCCCCTTCATTACAACCTGCAAGTAGAGATCTTCGATGTTTGGGGTATTGACTTCATGGGACTTTTCCAAACGTCCCATGATAGTGAGTACATCCTCATCGCATTGACTACGTCTCGAAGTGGGTAGAAGCTCGCCATGCCGAGCTACCAACGCCCGAACGCAAGAAAAATGTTTCACGAGATAATCTTCCCTCGCACTGGCACCCCATGAATGGTGGTAGCGGCGGAGGATCTAATTTCACGAACAAAGGCTTCAGAGCATTCTTGCGGGAGTTGGGAGCTAGACACAACATTGACACACCCTATCATCCACAAACAAGTGGTCAGGCCGAAACTTCAAATAAACAAATAAAAATATCCTGTAAAAGACCGTGAATACCATGGGGAAGGGATGGAAAGATAAGCTACCTGATGCACTCTAGGCATACAGGACGGCTTACAAAACCCCCATCGGCATGTCACCATACCAACTCATTTATGGTAAAAGTTGTCATTCCCAGTAGAACTCGAACATCGAGTCTATAGGGAAATTAAGAGTTGGAATATGGACCTCGAGGCTAGCCCGCGAGAAATAGACGAAAACAAATAGCCGAGCTAGAAGAGTGGCGTGAGAAGGCATACCATAGTGCCAAGATTTACAAAGAACGTACCAAAAGATGGTGCGATCACCGGATAATTCCAAAAACGTTTAACAAGGGGAGACAAGGTGTTACTCTTCAACTCCAGCGTGAAGCTATTCGGTGAAGGAAAGCTTAGAAGCAAATGGAGAGGACCATATGTCGTCGTCAACACCGCACCACACCTGAGTCAGTAACCATTCGGGACGGCAGCGGTAACATCTCAAAGGTAAATGGTCAAAGGCTCAAAAGTCTTCCTAGAACCTTCTCACAATGCTAACATAGCCTTTGACAAAATAAGTTTAATATAAACTTTAAACCCTGAAAAAAAGTAAAATTTAATAATTTATTTTCATGTTAACATTGCTAACTCATTCTTGTATTTGTTTTATTTATTTATTTATTTATTTATTTGATGCAACAAGCACAATGCCTTGTCATAGTTGATTCAAATTTCAAAGATCATAGCTTAAATTTCAAATTTTATTCTCGCGATCAATTAGAACCTTTGGCATTAAGTGCACAATCTTTAAAAAGAAGAAATGTTGCATCCTTTGATCCACTTTGACCAAAATCACATCCTATTTATTCTGTCGATGATTGGATCAAATAAAATCAAAGCACCCCCGCATTACGAGACTAGAGACTGTTAGTGGGGTGGGGACAAAATTTGAGCGATCCACACGACCGCCCGGTCGTGCGGCGCCGGACCGCCAATCCGGCCGGGCCCGTCTTTGGCGCCGATCGCTCTGAAAATTTTCGTGCATCTCCTTGATCCTCTACATATCACAGCCATGGTGGTGCTTTGGTTCGTTGCCTTGGAGGAGTGGTCGAGCACCTATAAAACCTACCCTACACCTCTCCTCCATTCACAACTCAAGCCATTCTCCTCTCCCTCACTCAAAGTTTGTTCTAGCACACCTAACACGCACCATGGAGAGCTATGCCCTGTCCCTCATCAAGAGCACTACCGCTTCCTCAGGGCTAGACATTGAACCAATTAGAGGAGAGCTGGAGAACGTGTTGGTTGATGAAGAAGCAAGGTACATCGTGGCGGAGCCTCTCGCCATCCTACTACCTTCTCCCATGAGTGGTGGTACAAGCTTGAAGTCCACGGTAAAGACAATGGCGCCCCATGCTGCTGCACCCAAGAGGAAGGCACCCTCTGCTACTTCAACCGGCGCCACTCCCTCAAGGAAGAAGCCCACGATGAGCGGTGAACGTAGGAAGCGTCGCTTTGTAGCAAGAGATAGTCGCTCTAGCTCATCCTTCAAGACCACTAAACCTAGCTCATCATATACCGTAAGGGGGTACCAAAAACCCGAAGGAGGGTACGGGAAGATGCTCATGCGCAAAACTAATGAGTTGGGAACAGCCACCTCCCTACTTAGAATTAAGAGGCATAGCAAGCTACCCGCTATTAGGAGACCACCCGGGCAATACCAGAGTAGCGATGACGAGAGCGAGCCACCTAAACCCCACCATAGACTCTCTTTCCGCTGAAAACAAAGCTCTCAAAAAACTCAATAGAGCACTCATGGAGCGGATAGATGTGCTTAGGTCAAGATCCGGGATCTCAATGATTTTACCTAGCTAGTGAAGAGTTCCATCTCATCAACAAGCTAGGAAAGTTAGCCGAGAAAAGCCGGGTATCCTTTGCCCTTTAGAGCCACTCCCGCTCTAATAATCGTTTTTCGGCATTTTTCCCTTTCAAATTTTATTTCCACGCATCATTGTAATGCGATGATCAATGAAATATATACATTGTTCATGTGTGCACTTGTTTTCTCGTTCTTTGCATTTTATAAGTAACAGGAAAGAAACCAAGTGTGGGGAGAACGACATCGAGAGACGCACAACATGGTAAATAAACTCCAAACAAAGGTTGTGCGCCTCATCTCTCCCTCTCATTCCCGAATAATTGCTGAAAAATAATTTTCTATAGTTAAGTAAACTCCATTCACTTGTCGTCCTTTGATTATAAGTTTGCATACACTTTATTCCTCAAAATATTCCTGTAAACATGTGAACACTTGATTAGGGACCCTAGTCTATCTAAGTCATTGATAAATGTGATATAGTAGGATGACATGACTCTTGCTTTCTCTTACAAAGTACTTGAGATTTCTTTTACAAAATAAAATAAATAGCATACCTATACCGTGAACTCCCAAGTTCTTTGTAAGAGAAAGCAAGAGTCATGTCATCCTACTATATCACATTTACCAATGACTTAGATAGACTAGGGTCCCTAATCAAGTGTTCACAAGATTGCAGAATATTTGCGAGGAATAAAATGTAATCATAGAAAGACATGTGAATGGAGTTTGTAAACTCTAGAATTACTCTCAAAGCATTTATTTGGGAATGAGAGAGAGATGAGGCGCACAACCTTTTGTTTGAAGTTTATTACCGTGTTGTGCGACTTGGGTGTTGATCTCCCCCACACTTATTTTCTTTCCTACTACTTATGAAATGCAAGGAACAAGAAAACAAGTGCACACAAGAATATTGCAATATATTTCATTGATAATTCATCAGGCATTACAATATGAAGTGAAAATAAAATTGGAAAGGAAAAATGCCTAGAAAAACTTATTAGAACGGGAAGTGGCTCTAGAGAGCAAAGGCCACCCCAGCCTTTCGGCAAAACTTCCCTAGCTTGTTGTTGAGATGGAATTCTTCACAAGCTAGGTCGCCGCTCAGATCTCTTATTTTCAGCCTAAGCGCACCTATCTTCTCCATTAGTGCCAATTGAGCTCTCTCGAGGGCCTTATTTTTAGTGGTGTGAGAGGCTATAGTGGGCTTAGGTGGCTCGCTCTCATCGTCGTTCGATATTGCCCATGGGGTCTTCTAATAGCTGACACCCTATTGAACCTCCTAATTCTAAGCGGGAGGTGCACATTCCCTACTCCTTTGTTTTGCGCATTAGCATTTTACCGCACCGCCCTCGGGTTTCGGGTACCCGATCTACGGTATAGGATGAGCTAGGTTTAGTGGTTTTGAGGGAAGAGCTAGAGCGACTATCTCCTATTACAAAAAAGATGCTTCCTAGGTTCGCCACTGTCATAGCCTTCTTCCTTGAGGGGTGGCGCCCATTTGAAGTTGTGGACTCATGGGTGAGGGTGTTAGGGATTGCAAGATGCTCGCATGATGTACCTTGCTTCTTCCTCCATCAAAACATTCTCGGCTCTCCCTCTAATTGGCTCAATGTCTAGCCCGAAAGTGAAGCAAAGGGTGCTCTTGATGAGGGATGTGCATAGCTAGCCATGGTGCCGGTTAGGAGGCTTGGAGGCAAGCTTTTTGTGAGGGAGAGAAGAGAGGCTTGAGTTGTGAATGGAGGAGAGGTGTAGGTTAGGATTTATAGGTGCTCGGCCACTCCTCCAAAGGAAATGAACCAAAGCACCGCCATGGACATGATATGCGGAGGATTAGAAAGATGCGTGAAAAAATTTCGAGCGCTTCGGCGCCAAAGATGGGTCCGGGCGGGCTTTGACTACACCGACGGGTGCACCTGGTTCATGCTCAAATTTTTCCGTGGCCCCACTTGTCAACCTCTAGTCCCCGGATGCGAGGAGGTTATTTGATTTGATTCTACCCGATCAGCGATAGAATAAATAAAATATGATCTTGGTCAAGGTGAATCATGAGATGCAACACTTCTTTTTCATGATTTTGCACTTAATGCCAAAGGTTCTAATTGATTTGGCGAGAATAAAAATATGAATTTCAAATCATGATCTTGAAATTTGAATAAAAAATGACATGGCATTTGTTCTTGGTTGCATCATAAATCAAATAAGTAAATACAAATAAAAGAAAGAGTTTAGCAAGGTTTATAGTCTACTAAACTTATTTTGTCAATAGGTGCGTTAGCATCATGAGAAGTCTCAAGGAAAACTTTGAGTCTTTGACCATTTACCTTTGAAATATTACCGTCGTCATCTTGAAATGTTATTGCTCTGTGTTGTGAGTGTCAATGACAACGTATGTTCCTCTCCATTTGCTTCTAAGTTTTTCTTCACCAAATAACCTCACTCGGGGAGTTGAAGAGTAACACCTTGTCTCCCTTGTTGAATGTTTTTGGTATTATCCGTGGTCGTGCCATCTTTTAGTTCGTTCTTTGTAAATCCCGACACTATGATAGGCCTTCTCACGCCACTCTTCTAGCTCGACTATTTGTTTCTATCTGTTTCTACCGGCTAGCTTGAGGTCCATATTCCAACTCTTGATTGCCCAGTAGGCTCGATGTTCGAGTTCAACAAGCAGATGGCAGCGCTTCTTCCATAGATGAGTTGGTATGGTGACATGCCAATGGGGTCTTGTAAGCCATCCCGTATGCCCGTAGTGCATCGGGTAGCTTATATTTCCATCCCTTCCCCATAGCATTCACGGTCTTACGCAAAAATATTTTTGATCTATTTATTTGAGGTCTCTGTCTGGCTGCTTGTTTGTGGATGATATGGTGTGGCGATGTTATGCTTTGCTCCCAACTCCCGCAAGAATGCTCGGAAGCCTTTGTCCGTGAAATGTGTCCCCCATCGCTCACCACCATTCGTGGGTGCCAAAGCGAGGGAAGATTATCTCATGGAACATTTTTCTTGCATGCTTGGCATCGGCAGCTCAGCATGGTAGAGCTTCTACCGACTTTGAGACATAGTCAACTGTGATGAGGATGTATACTCACTATCGTGGGACTTTTGGAAGGGTCCAATGAAGTCAACACCACATACATCGAAGATATCCACTTGCAAATTGTAATAGAGGAACATGGCATTCAGTGATGTGATGCCTCCTTGTAAATGTGGCATTTGTGACACCTTCGATAAACTCTTTGGTGTCATCGTACATCGTCGGCGGAAGAGCCCACACTACCAGATTCTGGCCTTGTGTGCGAATACACCATAGTGACCTCCATACGGGGCTGCGTGGACACTTCTCAATGATTTGTTGCCCTTCCATCGTGGGTACACACCTTCTCAACAAACGTCAGCGCAATCGTGGGTAGCCTCAAGTAAGAGGGACTGCCTTTTGCTGATGGTTCCTTCTCACAAAATCTCAGCTTGGAGCTGATTTTGTGTACAACATGATTGAATTCACCTACAGATTTAAAATCTTATATGCGTAGGTGATTCCATTAGTGAGTGTCCTTGGGTAAGAGGACTGCCTTTTGTTGTTCGTACCGCTACTGAAGAGCTTCCCAGAGAGCACGGGGTCCTCTTCCATCAGATACTTAGCTTTGAGATCTTAATGAATGTGGTTCCTTATGATGAATAAGGCATTATACTTGAACATATCGGCCAAAGGAGCTACACCTACTTGTGGAGGAGAAATGGCGAATATAATCAAGCAACAATAGACTCACTTTTAAGTCTAGCGCCCATATAGGAAAAGTTGTGACCGTCGAGGCGAGTAGATAGAACTCTCAGTTTGTCATGATTCCTACAAATGTGTGTTGCCATAGATTAAATTAATGAGTTAATAAATCTTAGGCAAGGATGTAATAATAAAATATGAATTTTCACAAATTTAATTGTGAAAACAAATCAAGTGAAACTTGAAGTGAGAAAATATAATCGTAATGGAATAAAGGTAACCACCATGAGGTGAACACTTGATTATATTTGAACATTAAGCTAGAGGTTTAATGGTTATGTACGGTTCTTAGAAGGAGTAAGAAACATTAAGAAACAAAAAACAAATAAATGATGCATGTATTGTGGTATAACCGCACATGCACATGATGGTTGTATGCATCGCCGTATGCAAATTAATTTATTGCAAATGACCACAAATAGCCAGTGGGTGCTGCCCACATACACACACACATCTACGCATGCATTTGTGGAGTGTCCGGCAGATGCCAATACATGTATGCCCTCCCCTGGCTTAGGCATATGTGGAGTGTCAGCATCACTAGTGCTGCCTCCAACCTCAAGCTGGCGAGCTGATGAACCATGCGGGATGTGAATCCAGGTCCGGATGATGCGGCTGGGAGTGGGAGCATGGACACTGACGACAGGTTCCGGTGATGCCGGTGTTGGAGATGGAGCAGCGGGCGTTGGATCAACGCCGGCGTACGCCAGGAGTTGTGACGGGGCGGACATTCACGCAGCAATCGTCGCCAGTGGAGTTCTCGGTGGAGAAGGAGACATCGATGACCTCGGCACAGCGTATCCATGCACAGGACATGGCGCCGGTGTTGGATTTGACGGCGCCGCTTCGAACAGGTTCCCGCTCGCGCCGTGTGGGCGGCATTGCCGGTAGTTGTTCGATCATCCGTAGGAGATCGGTTTGGACATTGGGATGTGCAAAATGAAATCTGCATGCATGTGTATAATGAAAATGGAACATGACAACCTCTAAGATCAGGTGAGCTAATGGACATTGGCGACGGCATACCTTGATTAGCAGGCTGGATCAAGTGACTAGTAACATGTTTCGAGTAGAGTGCGAGAATGAAAATAGACAAAAGAGAATCGTGAAGGGGTGTCATTTCATTGATCTTCTTCTCATATATATACAATGCTCTCCATAAAAGAGATGGAGGTTTCATAGCATCAAATGAGTCATAAGGGCATTTACCCTTAGATGTTACAAGGAGGTTCATTAGGACATTAGCCCCTAGAGGTTACAAGGGTGAGATTAATATTTGATTATAATATTTGTAACAATTATGACGATGATGATGATGATTATTATTGTTGTTGTTATTTATTATAATATTAATATTAATAATACTAATATTATTAATATTAATATAATATCTATACCTCCTATATAGGAGCTCCCCACTAGCAATTCTTAAGGAGTTCTCGGGACTCGATTGGCCCATCCACTGGTACACGAAACATAGCAAATTCATCTTTCCGCGTGGTGCGGGCGCGGCCTTTTCCCCGTAGCCATCATCCACGCTCCCCGCCCGCACCCCCTTGCGTCGTCGTCATCGCTCAAGCGCCCGTCGTTCCCCCTTCCCGCCCGTCGCCTTCCCGCACAATTCCATCATAAAAATCACATCGAGGCACCCCTCGCGTGCGTCCATCGACGCCCCGACCTGCTTGCGACCCCGCGTCATTGGGCGCCACCGCACCACCCCACCCCCACCACCGCGAACTCCACCGCCGCTGCTGATTCCGCGCCGCCGGCGGGGAGAGGATGCGGCTCCCCCTCCCGATGGGTACCCCGGCGCGTGGTCGGGTGGGACCTCGAGGAGATGCGATGGCGAAAATCCCTCTTGACTGACTCCATGGCGGCGAAGATCTGTCGAGAGGGAAGGAGAACAAGGCGGAGGGCATTGTGGAGAATCCAGGGGCGGGGGCACGCCTTTGTCCGCACCCAAATTGAGGAGGATTCAACGACCATGGGAGGCGCTTGGGGAGCTAGGATGAGACCACTCCGCAAAGGGATTCCCCCCGGAATAGTACAGGGGCAAAATCGAGCTCCATCCATCGACAAGAGGCATGGTGATCTCCAAATCAAGGTGAGGCCTCTACAGCCCTTCCCTACACCCAACGAATTCTTCTAAATCCACAGAGCAGGGGTGGATCGTCTGATTTTGGGGGAAAGGGAATAGATCCCCGCCTCTGTCCGTGCCCCCTCCATCCGTACATAGTCGTCGCACCATCCATGAGCTCCATGACCTGTCCAGATCTCAGCCTCGATCTCCTCCCCGCCCTTCCCGATCACTTGCTGCCGCCTCCGGTGCCGCTCTCGGCTTATGTTTCTTTCAGGTTATTAAATCGACATTGCTTAGTAGTATGCAGACATATGGTCAGTAGATGAAGCACATCCCTATATGGCTCTCGAAGGTGGCGAAGCGTGTCGTAGATGTTGCTTTGGTAGATTTTTTTTGCTGTGCTATCATCTACAGAAATAGAATTTCATGGGTATGTATTATTATGTATTAACAAATTCAATTCTTATATTTTGTTTTCACGTTCTTCTATGACATGTTTTTTTATGATATTTCTTCCAAATGATATAATTTGCTAAAAGTTGTTTCATCTTCACGGACCATTGGCATCCTACGCCCGATGCGAAAAAATGTCGCCCCCCGATTCAACTTCCGTTACAGTTCTCAGATCCCCATCTTGCACACCATCAAGTCACAGGTCATCTGCTGACCTCCAAAAATTCCTTAGTTTCATCTGTCTCCCACCAAAATTGTTATTCATGATTACTTATTGTTATTGATGATCCATTACAGCTGTGAATTCATAGTGATCTCTATATGAAGGTCTCCATAAGCATGTGCTCTCATTTGGTCATTGCCATTGCAGCCAAAGGTAACACATCGTTCTATTCTTCCAAGTTTTGAAAGGTCATATTGAAATTCCCCTCCAGATGGTATACGCTTTGATTAAAGCGTAGTTTGTTTTTCCATGATTCATCGGTGTTTCCCTGTTGCTTCAGTTTCAGGACACCAAATGCGGTTGGATTTGAGCTTTGCGATGTTGTTATGTAAGGTTTTCTTATCCTTTAGTCTCTATATTTACTTTCGGTAGATATTTGTTTTTGTTTATGCTTGAATGTCTTGGGATCAATGTAGTTTAAAGATTCAATCCATTATATTTTTTTCAAATATAGCGGAGATGCAAATATCAGGAAGTAGATTAAATCCATTTTATTTTTTCAGCTGCCCGAATTTAACTGATTTATAATTGATTAGCTTTTGTCCCTCTTGATATAATGTTCAGATGAAGGTACCACTTCTATTTTTTTCATTTGCCTATTTATCTGCTCCTAGCAATTTAGCTCTGTGATCACCAATCTGCTATTCTTAAACAAACGCAGGTATCCTCTGCTGTTTGCCTGCTTGAAGAACGTCTACGATTAGAGAAACGTTTTGCGTTCCGTTGAAACCAAGATACCCAAGAATGTTGCTGCCACCTCCCAGAAAAGGTAATGTTCCAAAAGTACATTAATGTCACATATTTAGATGCACTCATGATAACATCTCCTTTAATTTTATATACAGACCCCCACTGTTGGCATTGCCATATCTACATTTTTGTGTTTGTGAAGTTCAGATACATGCAGCGTGCCTGTGCTTGGTATTTTTGCAATTTTAGTTAGCAGATATTGGATGATGTCCCATCTGGCTTAGGCAATTGGAGAAATATTATTTTCGGATCTATATCTAAATGGTTCTTTGGTTGAGTCGTAGAGAATGGAATTGAAGATACCTTTTAGGACCTAGGTCCTGAATGCCCTAGAGCCCTTAGGTATGTGCTGTATGGAATTCTGTTGTCGTACAGATTATGACCTCTTAATATTTTACTGTCACTTCTTAAAAAACACTTTCCTCTCATACACAGCTTACTCTGTGAATGGAGGCAGCTCCACACTCAGCAAGACGGTGACCATCAGCAACTCATCCGCGAGCCCCAAGAATTCCAAACCTAAAAATCTGAATACTATAAGCCTTTGTTTCATTTGAGCCCTGACTACTATAAATAAATATCATATATGCAGACTAGATTTCATTCTACTTTGAAGAGGACGGACTCGCTGATATACACTGTTTTTGGTGGAGTCGATCACAAGGCCACTTCAACTTACTGCCGATAAAGTTACGTGTGTTCCAGTGTTTTCCTTTGACCAATCCACGAAAAAATGAATGGCTTGAATCATGTATCTGTTAAATCTATTGTATTGTTACCAAGATTTGCTAGCTGTGCAACATGTACAAAGATTTTTTTGGGGTGTTTACACACGGGTGTTTATAATTTATAAAAAATGTTTGTTTGTGTTCATCCTGTGCTTTTGGGTTATTATAAGTTTCCTGTGATTATGATCATTGCATTTTTCTTAATTCCAACAGCAACGCCAGGGAAGATTCCCCTAGTTAATATTATGAGAGAAACCAAAGCCTTTAAAAAGTCAATACCGTATCCCATCGCTCTATACCATTTTGTTAACAAAACATCATTTTCTCTTACTACATATAGCATTAATCAAATTAATTAAAAGCTTTGGTTTTGCGGCGCAGCAGCGGCTAACTAAACCATGTTTATCAACCCCATAGAAACAAGGTATATAGTACAAAAAGTAATCTAGGTAAAAATTAATATAGCATTTGAAAATTAAGCACACACATAATATACGAATTAGACATTGTACAAAGAGCCTTTGTTGCACTTGCCTTTGTTGCCGCTGTAGTCCACGTCAACATATATCAAACTCCTCGTATTGCTCACCCTCTAAATGTTGTCCACATCAACATACAAGCATCTATTCCAATAATTACATGCAATAAATAATAATCTATTAGAATATGCCAAATATGAAACGTAGAAAAAGGTATATACTATATAACTATTCTGCACATTATTTCCAACACTGGAGCAAAAGTATGATTCTAATCAGATTTAAAATGAGAAAGATATGCTAAAAACAACGATCAAATTGCATTATTGTAACGGAGCTCATTTTCAAATTAAATGTGTTTAATCGGATTTTCCGAACAAACCCGATGGTGAGTTTTAGGTTTTCTTTTTTCCCACTAGAAAAGGATCTTCTATTAATTAAGAAAGAGGACTTGACAACTTGTGCGTCCAAGACTTGAAATAGAAGTGTCGATAAAACGTAGGGCATCGGTGGTGCATGGTTTTAGAGAAAAAGAATTGCAGTGCATGGACGTGGACGTGGAAATTAAAACGGTGTGTTTGTGCACCGAGTCCATGGTCCAGGATGGACCGGTCATATGCCCAAGGCGTACGGGAAGATGTATGCCGCCGATCCAAGATTAGACGGCGCACGGGAGACGGAGAGGACTCATCCCCGGCCGGTGACTCCGCCATGGACGACGGCGAGGGGTTTCACCGCAGAACAGTAAACTAGCGATTCCCATCCTCATCTCTGGACGTGGAAAATACAAAGACAATGCCTTCTATGCCGCGAACTCGATAGAAGTACGTGATCGCAGCGACGATGCAGGTGCGTTTTGCCGAAGGAGCACCTGAACGCGCGCGTTGGGGACACCATGTCCGGCAGATCCTATTCCTAGACCCAGCCAAAACGGCGATTCCGTGCACCAAACGCGAAAGGGAAAGCGCGGGGACAACAAGGGAGTTACCTCGTTCTCGATGCAGGGCCGGGTTCTCGATCGACGGCGGAGATGTACGTCTGCACAGCGGCCGCCGGCGAAGAGGAATGCATGGTGGACTGGAGACGGAAACGTACGGCCAGAAAACAAGTAAGCAAGAATTAGAGAAAACCGTGATGGAAACTGATAGAAAAAGAGGACCTATGACATCGGTGTCACCTCGCGATCCTTCTTGACACGATCGATTACGCCGACGACGAAGCACCGGGAAGCGAAGATTGGAGCGGCGCGTTGTGGGTGGTGCTCGTGAACGGCAACAAACGGGGAGAGGGCGAAACTGAAGGCTTTATAGATAGAGCGCGGTTGGAGTACGGAGAAGGCAGGGCGCGATCTCCGGGGCTGGATTGCTGGCGGCGATGGCCTTCCTCCTAATCAGACGAAAAGGAAGGCGGGCGGTGATTGGGGCGTCGACCAGGGAGAAGAAGCAAGGCGGGGGCCGCTGCCTTGCGGCTGGAGCAGGCCGATCGGGCCGTGAAAATGGCATGGCGCTGGCTGTTCACGCTGGGCCGAGCCCACGCTGGAGAGAGTGGCGGGTTGGTCGAAAGGATTGGCTAGTTCTGGTGTTGGCTAGAAAGGAGGTTAAGGGAAATTTTCAAAAGAAAACTCTTTTCATTTTCCATCACTTGTTATAACCACCCACAAAAAAAAAAAATCACTAGTTATTATAACAGTCAACAGTGACACTGCAATTGGTGAAGCTGTGATTTAGGTTCTGGCACAAAACAACACATAACACTGGAGGATTCACTAGGAATCTGCCCGCTCTATATACGTCCTGCCTGCTACCTGCGTAGTCCTTAGATAGATGTAGGACCATTGATGTTCAGTGTTACCACAGCAACTGAAATAGTTACGATTGGTCAATGGTCACAACAATAGACACTTTGCAGTGCCAACTGCTTCAGAATGCAAGGTGCACGAAAGAACAGCATTTTAAAATGATGCCGACGACAATGATCGTTCAAAGCCAAACTATCCTTCCAATGACTTTGTCGCCCTTCACTGAGCTGAAAGTAAAGCATTTACAGAGGCAATAGATAAGGGAAGAATCACACATTCACACACATACAACTAATCTAAAACCAAGTGCAGTGCTCTTCTGATTCAAATTTCAAACATGACAGTATCCTACTATAACATGATGATATCATTAGCAGTTGACAGAAGTACACGTTTTATGTCAAGTACTTATAAACAAGCTACAGGTTCACACATTTTAGCTGAACCATATGCATGCCATCAGATAGAAAATGGGAGAATAACTAGCCAGCGGATATGGTTTGTAACTGGATAGCATAAGACAACAGTTCACCAAATGTTTCATTCAGGTTATCAGGTTTCAAAGAGAATTCATGCAAGTTTCAGAGAACTCTAATCCAAATTTCAGTTTTGCTCAGGCTTCACTTCTTCCAGTGTACAGAAAAACATTCCATTTTCTTCTGTGAATAAATCAATGACATGAAATAAAATGGAGAAAAACATTTATTTAAGAGTGCTGGGTTCTCAAGTATCAAATGGGTCAGCTAAAGATATGTTACTTGCTGGCTTCAGAAACCTGATGTAGCTCCTGCTAAATTTCTCAAAAACAAATTGAGCCCCCAAAGATGCCCGGTTGTCCACCTGTAACTGTCTTTTTTGGCTTGTTAACCATTTAGTGCTGCACTCATGTTCACACAAGAACTTGAAAACCTGCAGAACCCTTGCATGATGAACAAGAAAAATGGCAAGCTGCATCTCATGTTTTCGGCCCCTGTAACCTTTCAGCACCACTTTCTTGAGGTGACGGTGGAGGCACTCGATGCAATCATCATCCATCTCATGATTCAGTATTCTCATGCTCTGGGAACAACCATGTGAGACTGCAAATCAACAATAGCATAATTCATCAGTACAAGCTTGCTTTAACCAGGTATGAACAAGAACAATCCATCCCATTTTCAGCAGCAAAATTACCGTGACATAGAGCGTCTCCAGGCAGGGGAAGCACCTCAGGAAGTCGGCCACAGGCTTCAGCTGCGGCTCCGGCATCTCCAGCGCCAGCGTCCTCACACACCGGAGCTCCGCCGCCAGCCTAACAGCGCACATGGAACGAAACAATGCCGTGCCAAGCTGCACCTCCGGGATCCCGACCCCCAAGTAGCCGAGCATCTGCAGCCTCGGCGCACGCACTACGTTTATCGATGGCCCCCAGTTGATGTCGTGCGCCAGCAGCCTCTCCAGGGCCGGCGCGTCCTCGACGACGAGATGGTCCAGCTCGGCGGCGCCCACTTCCTGGTGCAGGCGCCGCCGCGTCAGGGAGACCGACACCGTGAGGCTACGGAGGCTCCTGGACCGCACGCGGAGGGTCCGGCAGCCGAAGACGCCGTCGAGCGAAAGGCTCGCCAGCCCGGGGCAGCCAGCCAGGAGGCCATGGAGCGCGGCGGCGGAGGGGACGCTGGCGAGGCGGAGGGAGAGCTCGCTGAGGTGGGGGAAGTATACCTCGCCGCCGTTCTCGGGGAAGCGGCAGTTGGTGAGTTCCGCGGTGCGGAGGGACCGGAAGGAGAGGAATGACGGAGGGAGGCGCAGGGTCTCGTCGGAGGGAGGCCGGAGGACGAGCTCCTGGAGGCTTTGGCGGCGAGGGAGCGGAGCCAGAAGTCGAGGTCTGAGGCGGAGGGACGGGCGGTGACGAGATGGAACCTGACGGCGCCGCCGCGGTGGGAGGCGAGGATCCGGGACACGGCAGCGGAGAGGGAGGAGGCGGGCACGGGGAGGTCGGAGTTGCGGAGGTGGAGTGGCGTGGAGGGCCAGAGGCGGCGCCAGCGGTGGGATAGGATTTGGGTGCGCCCGGCGGGCGGGAGCGGGAGGAGGGAGAGGATGGTGGTGAGGATGCAATCCGGGAGGAGGCTGATAAGGTCGTCGGAATCCTCGTCGTCGTTGCCGTCGCCGGCGGCGGTGATGGCAGGGCTTGGGTCCTCTGAGGCAGAAGTCGCCATTTTTGGGGATTTTTGCAGAAGCCGCGGTACGGTGTCCTTTTCTCTCCGACGTCCAGATCCTGGGCCTGTGAAGCTACCCGGCCCGGCCTGCTCCCTCTAGGCTCTCGTGGCCCATCTAATAACAAAATGGAAAAAGTTCACATTACCTCCCTCAATTTTTCTCAAAAGTCTCGCTTTTTGCTCCTATAACTTCTAAAACCAGGATAAAATACCTTCCTCAACTTTAAAAACCGTCCATATTACCTCCCTACTCTGGTTATAAGCAGTTTTGAAGGTGGTTTTGTTTTTTTTTTTTTTATTTATTTTGTCTAAAACTTCCAAAAATCATTATAAATCACGAGAAAAATTATAAAATAGAAACTCCAATTTGTACTAAAGCATATTACTCTATAGAAAAGCATAGACTAAAGCTAAAATACAAAATTTGTACTAAAGCATATTATTTTATATGTTCAGTGTGTAGATCTACTAATGTAAAGTCCAACAAAATTGGATTTCCTATTTTATAATTTCTCTATGATTTATTATGGTTTTGGAAGTTTCAAAATAAAATAAATAAAAAAGAAAAGGACAAAACCACTTTTGAAACCGCTTATAACCGGAGGAGGGAGGTAATATGAACGGTTTTAAAGTTAAGGGAGGGATTTTACCCGCTTTTTAGAGTTATAGGAGTAAAAGTGGACTTTTGAGAAAATTGAGGGAGGTAATATGGACTTTTTCCTAACAAAAATAAACAGACTCATTCCTTTTTTCTCGGAGCCCACCCCCGCTATTCTCTTCATCGCGTGCGCGGCTCGCTCCTTCCTACCAATTTAACTTTTCATTTCAATTGACACCGAAAAATAACATATTTTTGGTACTAACTGATGTTATTTATTACTAATTTTTTAATCAGTGTCTTCTATTTCTTCCCCGTTCAATCACTTCTCGTGCATGGCACTGCTACCTTAACGATTTTATGGGTCAAGCTATGTGGGACACAGATATTCCGCACTAAGTCAATCATCCTAAACCGTCCCCTAACAAGGTATTAGAAGGAGGGCGTGCTCGTTAGCCATAGGGACGATACCTGCGACAAAAAGCCGAGACCCGACGACGGCGTCTCCATCTCGAACGAGAACTTCGCGGGACGCAAAGGCCTAGGGGGCGAGCTCGAGCTCGTCCCGGAGAAAAGTTCCGCCTCGAACGAGCTCCCCGAGGAGCGCGGGGATATGACGAGCTCCTCCTGGACGACGAGCTCCTTTCCGTTTCGGACGAGCTCCCGAGCGCCAAATCCAAGGACGATCGGGAGAATCCGGGACGCACGGTTAAGGATCCAGCATCGCAGCTACGCTGGCCGCGCCGCAGCCTACGACCACTTTATTTCGTATGCCGCGAGATCATCGGCGGCACGCCGAGGCATGGGATCTGACGAGACCACGCCTGGCAACGGCAAGCACAAGAGACAACCACTACACGACAAGAATGACCTCGATGGATGAAGTCGAGCTCTACATCGAGCTCTCCTCGCCATACGTTTTCCTGCGATCCCAAGTACGAGCATTTAAGGCGAGGCGGCGCCTCCATGATCTCGCCCGCGGCACCCGGCGGCGCCACGGCCCGGCGGGCAGACGCAAGAAGTACGACGCAGCGGATTCGAGCTCATTGTCCCTTCTACGCCGACCGGCGAAGCTCCGGCTCGCCGCTTCGTGACGTACTACATATCGGGATACGGAGCCGCCCCTATTCTACTCTACGGCGACCGGCGAGCGTGCCAGGAAGTAGGGCGGCGGCCGCGCGCGCACGCCGGACAGCCCGGCATGCCCGACATTGCAGGGGAACTCTTCCTCTTCACCCCCCGAAACTTGTATTCCTTCTATTCTTAGGTCCCTCGCTTGGTGACTCCTGTGAGCTCCCCTTGCTACTATAAAAGGGAGGGCTCGGCACCAGGAGAGGGCAAGCTCTCTCGCACACAGAAAGCACTCACGCACATCACTCGATTCCACTCATCACACAGAGACTTGGGAGCTCATCTCCCTCTCTCGCCGGCTTGTATTCGCCCCGATACGAGCATTTTGAGCTCTGATAGTGCCACACACTGGACTAGGGTGCTCGATAGCTCCGAACCAGTATAAATCACCGTGCCATTGTTCTTGAGCTAGGCCATCGTTGCACACATTAGCCGACGGTTCGCTACCGGGTACACGACCACGGCGCTTGGCGCGCCGGGGGGCGGCGCTAGTGTGACGTTCACCACTTCGATGGCTCCCTTCACCACCGGGTCCGGCCGTCCGCCGCACCGATGCGCGCCGACCCCGGACTTCGCAAGCACTAGCCCGAGGGCTCCCGCGCCGGAGCCACCTTCCCTCGATGGCGCAGACGATGACGCCCGCCGCGCCCGCGACGCCGCTCGACGCTGGCCTGGTACGCCCGGGCCGGGATTCACCCCGCCCCGCCGAGCCCCCGGCACAGCGGCGGCCGACCACTTTTCGCCGCCATCGCTGACCTCTCCCGCACATCCCGAGCCCCCGACCGACTCAGAGCTCTTCGCCGACGCCACCTTCCACCGCCAATATTGTCCTCGCGGGCACGCCGGCAGAGCCGCTTTCCCCGACGAGTTCCTCGCGGCCTCACGACGATGTACCCAGGGGCAGCTTTTCTGCCCAGGAAGTACGGCATCGCTTGAGCGATCGCCTCCGAGACCGCTCGGGCTGAGCCTCGGCGCAGGTCGACCCCACACACGAGGCTACATGTGCCCAACGCCAGACGGCGCTGTGCACAGCTACCATAGCGAGGGCGAGTCCTCCCAAAGACACCCCGCACACACCCTCGGTCGAGACTCGACGGCCGCTTCAACGGCGCCCAAGCTGGCGGTGCACGAGCGCCGACGAGCCTCGAGGAGGCCGACGTGAGATCGCACAGGAACGCGACGCCCTCCCTCGAAGAGGTGGGAGGTCGCGCCGGCGGTGCGGCTCGAGGGGACGGGAGGTGCGACGCCGCATCGACGAGGCCGATGACCTCCCGCCGCCGCCAAGGGCGACGCAGTAACCTCGCAGCGGCCATCGAAGCTCCTCCACGAGCTCCCCGAGCCCGAGGCGCGGAGGCTCTCAAGGCTCCACCAACGGTTACGCTCCTCATCGGAAAAGCCGCGGAGCAGCAGGTGGAGAGCTCGAGTCGCACGCACGCCCGAAGAGCATGACACCCTCCAACCGTAGGTCGGTCCGCGAGAGAGCTCCACGCGCCCACGCCACGCCGACGGGTGGGGAGAACTACGACGCCCGGGACACCGACGCACGACGACGCGCGGAGGCGCTGAAAAGCGCCAGACAGACGTCGGGCCCCCCGCGACCGTCGCGGCGACAAAGCGGGACGACGACCGCCCGGCCAAATCCTACAAGAAGAGGAGGGGCGGCCGCTACGACGGCCGTGAGGACCGTAGCCGCAGCCCGACCCCCGAGGTCGAGGCGGCGAGCGCGCCCCTCACCACGTGATGCTCGAGCTCGAGGCGGAGCGAGGTCGGAGCTCCACCCCGGACGGGAGGAGGCCCCGGTGTTCGGCGCCCGGTTCACTACGCTGCCGCTCGCGCTTCCGAGCCCCGACCTCCGCCCGTGGCAACGGGGAGACGGACCCCTGGCCGTGTAGCTCGAAGATTACCGCCCAAGCGTGTCAGGCTGGGAGCCGACGACGAGCTCTTCATCATTCGCGAACCTCCTCCTATACCTCGCCGACACGGCTCGCTCCCCGCTCGAGCACCCGCCCGCAGTGTATGATCGACGCTTAGCGCGACCTCTGCGATGTCTTCGTTGGTAACTTTCGGGGACCTACTCGCGCCCCAAAGAACACGTGGGACCTCCGCAGCTGCAAGCGGAAGAATGAGAGCTCAAGGCTACATTCGGGCGCTTCTCAAGCTCGCAACGAGCTCACCGACGCCACCGGCGCCAAGATCATCACCGTCTTCAACTTCGCACGACTTGCGAGACGCTCATCCGTGAACTCGCACACGCGAGCCCAAGACGGTGAAGGGACCTCCTCGACCTCGCCATCGAACCACGCCGGGGCGAGGAGGCTATCTCCGCAGCCCCTCCACGGCACCACGGGCAAGGGCAAGGAGAAGGCCGCCGATGAGGCCGACGAAGGCTCGAGCCGCGCGACCCAAAAAAGAAGAACAAGAACAAGAACAAGCCGGCGCCAGGCGAGGATGACCTCGTCGCAGCCGCCGAAAAAGAAGAAGCCGGGCACCAAGGCCATGAAGCTCGGTGCTCCCAAGGACTTCTTCGAGAAGAAGCTCGACCGCCTTGCCCCAACCACGAGGGCCCGGTCAAGCACAAGCTCAGGGAATGCAGGCTCCTGCGGAAGTTCAGAGCGTGCACAGGGAAGGAGAGGCCGCGGCGACGAGCATCACGATGGCGAGTTCGACGGCCAGGCGGACGACAAGGACGTCTTCTTCGAGGACGGCGCCATCAACGTCGTCCCGCGGCCCACCAGCAGACAGTCCAAGCGCCGCCAGAAGCTTCTCCCGGCCGAAGTCCTCTTCACCGAGCCCACCCGCCTCCTACCTCAAGTGGTCCGAGGCCCCGGCCCCTCACCTTTGACAAGAAGGACCATCCCGTGCACGTCCCACATCCGGGAAGGTTCCCTCTCGCCGTCGATCCCATAGTCGGCACCAAGCGCCCGGCAAGGTGCCGATGGACGGTGGAAGCGGCCTCAACCTCCTCTCCACGCCGACACCATGGAGGCTCTAGGCATCACGCGGAAGCCGCCTCCGACCCTCCACCCGACCCCATCCACGGGGTAGTGCCGGGAAGGAGGCGTTTCTTTCCGGACGGATCGACCTCCCCGTTACCTTCGGGCGACCCGAGCAACTTCCGCAGTGGAAGTGCTCACCTTCGAGGTGCTCCCGCACAAGAGCGCTTACCATGCCTTGCCGGGCGGTCGTGCTACGCGAAGTTCATGGCCGTTCCCAACTACACGTACCTCAAGCTCAAGATTCCCGGGCCGAAGGGCGTGATCACCGTCAACTCCACCTTCGAGCGCGCCTTCAACTGCGACAAGGAGACCGTGCAAGCACGCCGATGCCCTCATCGAAGCCGGAGAAGCTCATCCCCGAGATGCTAAGCGTGGGCGCGCAGAGGGACTCCGCCGAAATAAGAAGGCCGTGAGCTGTCCAGCAAGGTGGCAAGCTCCTCCGTTGAGCTCGAGAAGGCGGCGGGATCCTTCGAGCCGGACAAGGATGCCAAGACGGTGAAGGTCGACGAGGAGGGGCGCACCGTTCGCATCGGTGCCGAGCTCTCTCCCAAATAGGAAAGCGAGCTCGTCGACTTCCTCCGCGCGAACCTCGACGTATTCGCGTGGAGACCCTCGGACATGCCCGGCATACCGAGGGAGGTCGCCGAGCACTCCTTAAACATCAAGCCCGGTTCTCGGCCGGTGAAGCAGCGGCTCCGACGCTTCGACGACGGCAGGCGGCAAGCAATCGCCGAGGAAATAGATAAGCTCTTAGCGGCGGGCTTTGTTAAGGAGGTGTATCATCCCGAGTGGATAGCCAACCCTGTACTAGTTAAGAAGAAGAATGGGAAATGGAGAATGTGCGTTGACTATACGAGTCTCAACAAGGCATGCCCAAAGGATCTGTTTCCTTTGCCGCGCATCGACCAAATCGTTGACTCCACCTCCGGGTGCGAAACACTCTATTTTCTCGACGCATACTCCGGCTATCATCAAATCGCGATGAACGAGCTCGATCAGCTCGCCACCTCCTTCATCACTCCCTTCGGCGCCTTCTGCTACGTAACCATGCCTTTCGGGCTGAAGAACGCCGGCGCCACCTTTCAGAGGTGCATGCAGAAAGTCTTCAAAGAGCTTCTCGGGAAGCGCGTGGAGGCATACGTCGATGACATCGTAGTCAAGACAAGGCGCACGGGAGAGCTCATCCCTGACCTCCAAGATGTCTTTGGCAAGCTTCGTGAGTTTGGGGTGAAGCTCAATCCCGAAAAATGTGTGTTCGGGGTCCCACGGGGAAAGCTCCTGGGCTTTATCGTGTCAGAGCGCGGCATCGAAGCCAACCCCAAAAAATCGAGGCCATCCGCAACATGGGCCCCATCAAGAACGTCAAGAGCGTACAACGGCTTACGGGGTGCTTGGCCGCCCTTAGCAGATTCATTGCTCGGCTGGGCGAACGTCTCCCGCTATACAAGGCTCTTGAAGAAGTCGAGGCGCGCTGGACCAGCGAGGCCCGTCTGTGCTTGACTCTGAAAGAGCTCTTGACGAACCCACCCATACTCACTCCGCCCAAGCCGGACGAACCAATGCTGCTGTACATCGCGGCCACTTCGCAGGTGGTGAGCACGGCGCTCATAGTGGAAAGAGAGGAAGAAGGCCACGCACTTCGGGTGCAACGACCGGTCTACTTCGTCAGCGAAGTCCTCTCCGACACGAAGTCGCGATATCCACAGCTCCAGAAGCTCGCCTACGCGCTCCTGATCACGCGCCGCAAGCTGCGGCACTATTTCGACGCTCACCCGATCACCGTCGTCTCCAAATTCCCTCTCGGCGAGATCATCCGCAGCCCCGATGCCACCGGGCGCATCGCCAAGTGGGGAGTTGAGCTCATGGGGTCGGACATTTCGTATGCCCCAAGGGACGCCATCAAGTCTCAGGTTCTCCCTGACTTCATGGCCGAGTGGACGGAGACCCAGCTGCCGCCGAGACCCGACGACGTCGAGTACTGGACGCTCTACTTCGACGGCTCAGTGAAGAAGTACGGCGCCGGGCGGGTCTGGTCTTCGTATCACCGCGCAACGTGCGCATGAGGTACTCGATCCGCCTTCACTTCACCGCCTCCAACAATGTTGCTGAATACGAGGCTTTGGTCAACGGTATGCGCATCGCCGTCGAACTCGGCATCAAACGCCTCGAGATCAGGGGGGATTCTAAACTCGTGGCTGATCAAGCCACAAAGGAGGCTGACTGCGTCAGCCCAAGGATGGTTGCGTACTCCGCAAAGGTGCGCGAGCTCGAAGAACGCTTCGACGGGCTAGAGTTCAAGCACATCCGTCACCAATACAACGGTGACGCCGACGTCCTCGCCAAGCTCGCCTCCGATCGACTACAGGTCCCACCCGGCGTCTTTGCGCATGACCAGTTCGTACCCTCCATCCGGCTTGAGGGGGAAGGTTTGAACCCGCGCACAGACCCGTCGGGGACTCCATTCGTCCCTGCGCCCACCAAGGCCGAGGACCTCTCGAGCTCGAGTTCCCCGATGGAGGTCGACACAGAGGTCAACCTCGTTGGATCCGAGGTCCTCGCCACCTCGGAGCCAGAAGCCCCGAGACCCGATTGGCGGCTTCCCATCCTGGCATGGCTACAGGACGGCAAACTCCCCGTGGAGAAGGAAGAAGCCAGGCGCATCGCCCGTCGGGCCAAGTCCTATGTCGTCATCGAGCGCGAGCTCTACAGAAGGGGCGCGTCTGGGGTGCTCCAACGCTGCGTCACCTTTGAGGAGGGACGCGAGCTCATCAGAGAGATCCACGCCGGCGAATGTGGGCATCACGCGGCTCCGCGAGCTCGGTAGGCAAGGCATTCCGCCAAGGTTTTTCTTGGCCGACCGTCGTCGCCGACGCCAACCAGATCGTCGCCGCCGTGAGGGATGCCGTTCTTCGCCAAGCAAACGCACCTCCCGCGCAGCCCTCCAAACAATCCCCATCACTTGGCCTTTCGCGGTTTGGGGCCTCGACATGGTCGGTCCCTTCGCAAGGTCACCCGGGGGCTTCACTCACCTCCTCGTCGCCGTCGACAAGTTCACCAAGTGGATCGAGGTGATGCCTATCTCACGCACGAGATCGCAGGAGACGGTCAAGTTCTTCGACGGCATCATCCACCACTTCGGCGTACCGAACTCAATCATCACCGACAACGGCACCAACTTCACCGGGCAAATTTTCCTCGACTGGTGTGACGACTACAACGTCCGGGTGGACTGGGCCTCCGTCAGCCACCCGAGGACGAACGGGCAGGTCGAACATGCCAACGGCTTGATTTTGCAGGGATTGAAGCCAAGAATCTTCAAAAGGTTGGAAAAATTCGGAGGACGATGGCTCACCGAGCTCCCCGCAGCCATCATATGGAGCCTCAGGACTACTCCAAAGCGAGCCAGGAGGCGGACCCCCTTCTTCCTCGTCTTCGGCTCTGAAGCCGTGCTCCCCACCGACCTCGACTACGGCGCGCCGCGAGTTCAAGCGTACAACGACACCGGCAACCAGACCTCACTCGAGGACGCCGCAGACCAGCTCGAAGAGGCTCGTGAGGTCGCCGTCGCGCGATTCGCCAAGTACCGGCCAGCCGATGCGCGCTACCACGACACGCCCGCCACGTCCGAGGGCGTGCCTTTGAAGTCGGCGACCAAGTCCTACGGCGAAGTACAGAGCACGAAGGAGAAGCAAAAACTCGCCCCCACAGGAAGGACCGTTCACCATCGCCGAGTCCTTCGCCCAGGCTCGTACAAGATCCAGGACTCCCGCGCGGTCGCGGCTCGCCAACTCGTGGAACATCGAATAGCTACGTTAAGCTTTTACCCTTAGATGCATTTTGTAAATGTCATTTCTGTACGAATTCGAATAATAACAACACACCTCAATGCGAAAAGTTGTGCAAGCATTCGATTTCTCGCACGGCCGTTAAAGCAATGGCTGCCCTTAAACTCCAGCAAGGCCCGCCCTTGCTCGGGGCCTGGTGGGGACGGGGCGCACACCCCGCCTTTTTTACGAACTCTTTTTTCGCAAACAACACGAACACTTAGGGAAGAGCTCGATCAGCTCAACCTACTTTCGTTACCTATCTTTCCATGGAACGCCAAGTTCGCAAAAGCTAAAAGGGTTTCCGAACAACATCCTCGGCGAGGTCCAACGCGCCTGCCCAACGAGCTCTAGCGCCCCCGCGGCCAACGAGTAAAGGGCCCGTTGCCTTAATCGATAGGATGTAAATTCAGGAAACTACGAGCTAACTGGAAGCACAATCATCGGAAAGATAAAACAAGTCGTTCATAACTTAAATAACTTGTTATTTTTTACACTATGCCCCGAGCTCGGGGACTTTGTTCATAACAAAAGAGGCAATGCCTCAAGCTACCTAACCTCGCAGCCTACTCTTCACCATCGGACGAGTCCGTTTCCACCTCTCCGCCAGCCCGTAGGCTCGAACACCTCGAGCTCCTCGACGGCCGGAGCCGGAAGAGCTTCCTCGCGACGGCTTCTCGAACGGGCCTCCCGCGGTGGCGACGACGTCATCCAGGCTCGACGCCCTCGGCCGGCTCGGGCCAGCCCTTGCCCACTATCTTGGTCGAGGTCCGCATCTCGATAGTGGGCGAGGACCACAGCCCCGTGCCTTATGGACGGCACGGCGGGCGTTGTCCCTCACCACGGCCGGGCGCGCGGCACTCGCGGCGCCGCCCTTCTACCTCCCCTCGACTCCAAGGGCCTCGCAGACGCCCTCAACGTCGAGCACGAGGTTGGTGTGCTCACGCTCCGCCTTCGCGCCGCGGCCTCCGCCCTCGTTGCCCGCCCAAGAGACCCGAGGCCTCGGCCTTCCCCGGGACCGGAGCTCCTCGGCCGTCTCGAGAGACCGCTTCACCCGCACGACCACGAGGTCACGCCGTCCGGCTGCTGAAAGGTCCTTCTCCTTCTGCTCCGCGCCATGGCTTCCGGGTATGCGTCAGCGAGGACTCGCGGCGGCCGTGGACTTGTCCTTCCCCTCAAGCTCCCGAGCCAACCCCGCCGACTTCTTCTTCTCGGGCCGAAAGGAGTAGACAAATCAAAATCATGAGATCCAAAGCAGGGAAGAAGAGAAGCGCCTTACATGCCAGCGCGATAAAGTTCTTCGCTCCTCCCACGAGAAAAAGATTCTCGACATCGAAGCCGGATCCTCTCGGCCTCCGGGGCGCCAAACAAAATCGACCCATCGGCGGCTTCGCGGGGTCGTAAACTAAAACACCCACCTATCAGCCCTAAGCGCTCAAAAAAAAAAAAGGGGAGACAATGAGTTCGGAAAGTAGTGCTTACCTTCCAGCTCGGCCCGGGTCTTGAGCGCCTTCCCTTGGCGTCGCGCTCCCTCTCCAGCATCGAGAGCTCGACGCTCTCGCGCTGAACGTTCGAGCTCCTTGTCCTCCAAAGCTCGACGGAGGTCGTCGAGCTCCTTCGCATGAGCTCACGCCGTTTATGGCTCCGGCAACGAGTTTCCTCCTCGCGCTTCACCGCCGCCGCTTCCGTCCCGGCGGACTTCGTCGGCGACCTCTCCCGGCCTCGGGGCGGCGGCATGCTCGCGGACCTCGCTGATGTGCTCTGCCCGACGTCGCCAACGCCACTTCGAGCTCACGGTGCGCGGCGGACACTTGGTCGAGCCCCCGCTCGCGTGGGACCGTGGCTACCCCCCCCGTCCCAAGAGACCTTCAATCTCGGTTCCAGCCTCCACCACGCGGTTGAAGCCGACCACCACATCCCGCAGATCCTATGTAAAAACGAGTCAACGTCAAGAGCTCAAAATCAGACAAAGGGCGAACGCAGCGGAGTCCTTACCCCGATGATGTGGTGGAGGCACGCCGGCCCTCTCTCCGTGGGAAGTGGAGGCACCTCTCGCGGCGGCCGAACGGGCGACGCCGTCCCCGCCGACCACAACGAGAAGGGACGCGCGGCCAGCTCGCAGCCCGGCTTCCAAACAGGTCTCCGGCGTCCCCTCGGCCGACGATGTGTGGCGCTGATCCGGTCGCTGTTCCGAGAGTCACCCACGCGCCGAAAGGTGACCTCGTCCCCGCGCCCCGATGGCGGCAGCTCGTGATGTCCACCACGGGTGACGGGGCCCGAGGGCGGACCCTCGGGACCCTCCGTTAGCGCCATTGTCTTCTCGACGGGCTCATCGACGACCACGACGCGCGCCAGCGTTTCTTCGAGCTCCCCTCCGCCTCGCGGTCTCCACGCCCGGAGTTCGTCCGCGACCGCATCGCTAACGCCGTATCCTCGGGCGCCTTCACGCCCCCCGCGGCCGGGCAAGGACCCCGCCCTCACTGTAGGCGTCCGCGCCCGCCCCCGGACGCGACGACCCATCTCTCCCGGTGAGCTGACGGGCGTCCCGGGTCCGAGGGACATCCTCGCGCTCCTCCACCGCTCGGGGAGCCTGAGGTCGACCACCCAGGCTCCCCCTGCACTGCGCGATGGAGCAGCCCCTTGGCGCTGAGTCCTCGAGCCGCTGAAGCGAGCGGATCAGCGACGCCATTGCCCGAGTCACGGAACGGAGCTCGATGACAACGCCGCGGTGCTCCCCGCGACCCTGGCTTCGGCCTCTGTCCCCCTCCGCCCGACCTGATCGAGCGACCAGCCGAAGGGCCCCGCACGATGGGCGGAGGAGGGTCGGTCGCCCGAACTCGACGTCCGCGGTCATCCGGCCCGCTTTGAGGGGGTTGGGAGCTCCCAAGGGCTTAACTTTTCGCCCGTGAGACAACGGAGAGATTGAGGTTAGCATCAAGGAAAGAGGAAAAAGCTCGGTGATGACGAACGCGACAGCAGAATGGCAAGCTCGACACTTACCCGATGGCTATGCGCCTCTTTGTCCTTCTTGTCCTCCGGGCGCTGAGCTCGGCGGCGCCCTTTCCTTTGTGCCCGGTTCTCAAGGAGAACCGACTGAGGCGCGTCGAACCATCGAGGTCGTCGGAGCCACCCAGGACGACGGCGTCGCGTGCTCCTCGACGCCCGACCCGCGAGCTCTTGGTTCTCCGGGCGGCGTGTCGTCGACCTCCCGCGGCTCGCTCTCCTCCGATGATTCAGCGTCGGCGCAACAACATGCTTCGGGCAGCTTCGGTGGAACACACCGAGAAGGAATGGCCTCCGCCGGCGGGAGATGGGGCTCGAGGTACACCGAGCCGACCTGCGAAATCAAAAGAAATTGACTCTCCATACTCGACGAGATCAACCCAATCATCGCACAAACGGGGAAAAGAGCTTACCAGCCTCCGTGTCGACCTCCTCCGTCGGGCAACGCCATCGGTATGTCGCTGGGGGTCGGCCAGGATTTTGAAGGGCTTCCCGGTCCCCGCGGACGATGAACTCCACCTCGTCGGCCTGAAGCGGCGTGGCGGTCACCGTGCCTTCGAAGGGTCTCTTCTCCTCGACCATCTCCCGGATGCGGAGGGCTCTCCCGCCTCAAGGGGGACAACTCCGTGCCCCCAGGGGCCCAGGCGTAGAGGAGAGGCTCCGTGAGATTGGCACGCTTGAGGAGCTCCA
The DNA here is from genome assembly GCA_015847255.1 of Hyparrhenia diplandra. NCBI lineage: Eukaryota > Viridiplantae > Streptophyta > Magnoliopsida > Poales > Poaceae > Hyparrhenia > Hyparrhenia diplandra. The sequence goes on along the minus strand of JADLZK010000666.1, from coordinate 127,420 downwards.
CCTCTCGGGCGACGTCCTTGACCTCGGTGCAAAGAGGTTGGGATGGGGGGGGGGTCTCCCTCCACGGCCTTGTCGGAGTCGAGGAAGACCCCGCCGGTGAACTCGCGGGAAGGGATGCTCCTCGTCGTTCTTCAAGTAGAACCATTCGCCTCTCCACCCGGTGTTCGATGAGCGAGAGAGCGTAGGGTACTTCTCCCTTCACGCCCGGCTGGGCCGCAGCACGATGCAGCCTATGGGGACGGCCTCCTTCAAACCGTCGGAGCTGTGCGTAACCTTCGCATGGAAGAAGTGTTTGAACAGCTCCCGCCGGCGCGATCCCCCCCCACCGCATAGGACGGTGAAGGCCGAGATGTGGAGGATCCCGCTGGGGTTGAGGTGTTGGAGCTCGGCGCCCCAATGGGCGAGCGGCGACCGGAAGAAGTCGGACGCCGGGACACCCAGCCCCCTGTCGTGGAAGGAGGCGGCGGAGACGATGTAGCCTCCCGGAGGATCGGGTAGGCGTGCGTCGGCGGCGGCACGATCCACTCCCCGCGCCCGCCAGCGTGGGAGGCCACCGAGCGTTACGCGCTCCCAAGAGGCATGTCGCCGCTGACCCGGGCCGGCGACCACGAGCCCATGGCTTCTCTCCTAACCCGACGGCGATGCTCGGGAAACCCACAGGGAGTTTCTCTCTCTCTCTTGCAGCGGCGGCGGCGGATCAAGATCTAGAGCAGAAGACGGAGGTAGGCTGGAGCGGCGGAAAGGGAATGGAAGGGAAAAACCCCGAATCTCCTCCTATTTATAGGATGAGCTCGCCGATCCGTCGAGGAAAACGGACCTGTATGGCCCACCACTTCCACCTGAATCAACCAAATACCGCACGCCGCGCCACGTGGCGAAACGGAAGGCGGTAAACGCCGCGCGGATAGTAACGGCCGTCCCAACGGTAACTTCCTAACGGTAACTTTTTCAACGGCTCTTTTTTACTGCAGGCGAAGAGTTCGGCGAGCTCATCGCCAACGGTCATATCCCTGAGCTCGTCGCCGTTATGTCAAGCTTGACATAACGACGAGCTCACGACGAAATCGAGCCCAGTGTTCGGCTGGCCCCCCGTGAGCCTCGACAGGCCGCGAGAGGCGCCCGAGCAAGGAGCGCAACGGAGGAGAGAGGCACCGACGGCCCGCGCCGCTCCGACCGGCCCCGAGGACTCGGGGGCTCCATCCAAAATCGCTTGAGTCGCCAGCTCGTCGCCCGAACGACCTCGGTCATCCTCCCCTCGGCGAGGAGGAGGCACGGGTCGCCGGGGTCCCACGACCCCTCGGTGGATCAGAGGACGGGTCTCGAACATGAGGTTGGCCCACAAGCTGGCCCGACGAACGAGCTCGCCCGAACGCGAGCTCGACCTCACTCGAGCAAATCCGCTTTAAAGCTCAAGAAGAGCGCCGACTTCGGCCTACGCTGTAAAGTCGGGTTCAAGCTCGCCGCCCTTCCCAAAGGGACCCGAAAGACACACCACGGCACGAGCACCGCAAAATAAGCCTCCGCGAGGACAAGACGCCCTCCCGCCTCCAAAGGCTACACCCGCGGGTGCGCCAAGGCTCACCCCAAGCGAGGAAATCTGGTCCCCTAACCCGATAACGGCGACAAAGGCAGCGCCCACAGGGTCCGCTCCCTCCGCGGGCCGGGGGCTACTCAGGACAATACGATATTCCACTAAGTCAATCATCCTAAACCGGCCCCTAACAAGGTATTAGAAGGAGGACGTGCTCGTTAGCCATAGGACGATACCCTCGCGACAAAGCCGAGATCCGACGACGAGCCGCCTCCATCTCGAACGAACTCGCTGGACGCAAAAGGCCTAGGGACGAGCCCGAGCTCGTCCCGGAGAAAAGTTCCGCCTCGAACGAGCTCCCCGAGGAGCTGGGATATGATTGAAGCTCCTCGGACGATGAGCTCCTTTCCGTTTACGACGAGCCCCGAGCGCCAAATCCAAGGACGATCGGAGAACTGGGACGCACGGTTAAGGATCCAAAGATCGCAGCTATGCGGTCGGCCCGCAGCTTCACGACCAGACTTCGTATGCCGCGAGAGATCATCGGCGGCACGCGAGGCATGGATCCTACGGACCACGCCAAATAACGGCAAGCACAAGAGACAACCACTACACGACAAGAATGACTCGATGGATGAAGTCGAGCTCTACCGAGCTCTCCCCTAGCCATACGTTTTCCCTCGCGATCCCAAGTACGAGCATTTAAGGCGAGGCGGCGCCTCCATGATCTCGCCCGGCACCACAAGGTGCACCGACAGCGGTAAGACGCAAGAAGTACAACCCGCGGCGGGACGAGCTCATTGTCCCTTCTACGCCCGACCCGGCGAGCTCCGAGCCCTCGTCGCCCGCACGTACTACATATCGGGATACGGAGCCGCCCCTATTCTACTCTCTACGGCGACCGGCGAGCGTGCCGGGGAAGTAGGGCGTCGCCAAGACGCCGACAGCCCGGCACGCCCGACATTGTGGGGAACTCTTCCTTTCACCCCAAACTTGTATTCCTTCTATTCTTAGGTCCCTCGCTTGGTGACTCCTGTGAGCTCCCCTTGCTACTATAAAAGGGAGGGCTCGGCACCAGGAGAGGGCAAGCTCTCTCGCACACAGAAAGCACTCACGCACATCACTCGATTCCACTCATCACACAGAGACTTGGGAGCTCATCTCCCTCTCTCACGGCTTGTATTCCCCCGATCACGAGCATTTTGAGCTCGATAGTGCCACACACCGGACTAGGGTGCTCGATAGCTCGAACCAAAGATAAATCACCGTGCCATTGTTCTTGAGCTAGGCCATCGTTGCACACATTAGCCGAGGCGATTCTCGTTACATGCGTGGTACCACCCACCACGACAAGCTATTTCTATTTATTATGGCGGGTAAAGGGGCCGTCACTGCAGTAAGATCAAGGTAAATCATGACCCATCTTCGCAGCGGTTGCCGAGAGCCGGCCATGGTTAATCATTTAAAAAAACAAAGCCCGTGGGGGAGCTCGTTTCCAAGCCCACCAGCGAACCCACTCTTAACCCTAGATCCAGATTTGTCAATTGTCGTCGTCGATCCACCACCGTGTCCTTGCCGGAGCGCTAGTAGCACTCGAGGTTCATCCACCCACCGGATCGAACCCGCCACTTCCCCGGATCCACCATGGTTGAGCCCTCAATCGCCGGATCCGGCATGAAAATGCACCGGGCGGGTCGAGCTGATCTATAAGGAGAGGGTGATGAGGGATAGATCCGCCTCTCGAGAGGAGAGGCTGGATGAAAGGCATATCGGTCGAGGGACTTCGCCGCTTCACGCCGGCCACCTGGATCCGCCGTCAGGGGGGCTTGATCCGGCCATTGTTGCCCCTCCTGCCCCATCGTGCTGCCCCTTCTTGCACCTCCACCGCTGTTGTTGGATCTACCATCGTGGATGCGAGACACTATGGTTCCTCACCACGCGACACCCCCATGGACCTTAGCCTCCATGCATCCGAGGGAGAGAGAAGCCAAACCACCCAGTGCCCTAGATCCGGATCCTCCTAGCCGGATCTAGGCCATGGTGGAGGACGATTGCCGCTGGAGGGAGAGAAGTGAGGGAGAGGGAGGCGGTGGTCGTGTGGGGACTGGATAGAGGCTGGCGTCGGGTGGGGGCGTGAGGGAGGCGGTTGGGGAAGTGGATGCGCTGGGACAAGTGAGGTTAGGGTTCAGTGAAGTGAAGTGCCACTTATATATGAACCCGGTAGAAAAGATGATGAGCTTTTGCTGGGCTAGAAGCTTGGGCCTTATGTTTTGAGGCGGGCCTTTAAAGATGCTTGTCACAGTAAATGGCAAAAGTGTGTGCCACGGAAAATAAAAAAACATCAGCTTCAGTAAATCGTAGGCATTACCGTGGCGGCACGGGTGAATGTAGTGCCTAGCACAGTTAAGTTTTTGGGGTGTCTTGTAAAAGGAATTCTGTAGTAGTGTGGTTCATATCTCTCTCAACCACCGTAAAACTTTTATGCAAACAAGATGGCCTGTGGCACATAATTATTTTGATAAAACATGGTGAACAATATAGAGCTAGGCTTGCAACTGAAGATGCATATCATGTCATGTTACCATGTGTTCTCTCTTTGTCAGCACATCTCACTTTCTACTCAACGGCGCAACGTCCTATTCATTTGAACTTATTAGCCCGGCTTATGGTAGACTAATTTTCCCTTTGTGTGTAAAACGAGACTGTCCAAAGATATTTGTTTTTTCACTTTGAAGGCTCTAGAGGCTCCAGACCAATGGACAGAGTGCCAAAGTGACGACGACGTGGAGAGGTGAACTTTGGACGGCTCAAGGCCAGACTGGCCAGTGGCTTAAAAAAATGAATAAGACAATAGAGTAGCCTGGCCAGGTGATCGACTGACGCTGACCACATATGCATTGCCACCTTCGCTATGACGAACCTACAACGACGTCACCTTGCATGACGCTCCAATAGTGAGACAATTAGTTACCCTTTTGGGGCAAAAGCAAAATTAACCAGGCGTTTTTTTTTTTTCATATCTTCTAATCAAAGGCCAAGTGTCACTGATAGTAGCTAGTATGAGACGAAAAACGAAAGGCGGACGTTGCAAACTGTGTCCCACTAACTAGGTGATAAAAAACGTGCACTACATAAGATAACCCTCCTTGATTAGTGCTTGTATTACCACCGCTGAGAGGATTTGCTGATATGATAAGTTGAAAATGACAGGTGTTCATCGTCTCTGATATACACCCGTCACATATGACATATACATACACGACGATAGGCTCAGATTCTGTATTACATCACCGTTATGACGACATTCATTTTCATTATTAGTGATGGGTACTCTTGGTAGTCTGGTACATAAATGGATGACTGGCCATAATTTTTGAGTTTCCACTAGTTGTTCTGTGAACCACCAATGTGAAAGACCAGTGAAAATCAGCATATTACAGTAGCGTCACTTGACAATCGCCTATGTAAAATTTACATTTCCTGCAGATTAAGGAGAACTACACTCCTATATAGTGCCCAATGTAACAGCCCTCTTCTGGCTAATTTAAACCATTCAATAGGAGTGTTGTTGGTTTAATGGCACAGGCAGCGTAAACCGGTTTATACTGATGACATCTTCTGACAAAGTATGAGTGCAAATGACTTTCTAGGATTTGTAAATCAGGCCAAAACAAACAGCTAAAAGAAATTACCAAACCATAAGTTTTTCACGCACAATATACATACACGTATTCACTAGCTTTAGTGGATATTGTAATGCATATTTGAGAGACTAAACAAAGTCAAATGAAAAAAAATGAACTATAAAAACTAGTTAACTAAAGAGGTGCACACCTTTTAAGTACTACAACATTAGCTTAGATCATTCTCCTCTCAATATCATTTGAAAAATTCCAAAGAATTGGTTTCAAATTATTTATATTGGACCCGTAGGTTAATTAAGAAAATTGTATTGTAAATATATCTCTGTTGGCTATTTTGTTTAAGGTTACCACCAGTACAAATCCTCTTGCCTTGGTGATTGGTGGTAGGCATAAGGCAACTATTACAACGGTAAATAATTAGAGGATTTGTATCGACAGTAAGCTTAGGAGAACCATCAATAGAGATTTATCTTCACTACTAGTGGTTTATAGCCATGGATCTATATATACTCCCTTCATCAATGTATGTGAGAGTTATCCGATATTTGGCAAATATTTTGATGACTAATATGGTTTCAGTGGAACGCTATCATCACGTACGGTCTCACTCACATACATTGCCACCTATTCATATTCATATATATGAAAATTGCAGTTGCATTGGTGTCCTATGAGGTCACGGTCGGTCATGGGCGCCGTTTGACACAGAAGGAGCTCTGATGCTGACGGCTAACGGAGGAGCTCTCTCTAGTGCTGCACGAACTGTGGAGTGGAGGGAGTGGAGTGGGGCAATGGCGCGCCCTGACGCTGACGGCTAACGGCTGGCCACAGACCACCACGTACGTCTTATTGCTCTCCAGTAGTGCGTGAACGGCAGAGGAAGCTTTGGGTTATTGGGTGGGGTCAACCATTGAAACTAACAGCCAACATCGAGGATTCGATGACGTCCCATCTTCCAGTGCACTTGCGTGGCCGGCCAGGATCCTAGGTATCTTCCTGTAGTTTCAAAAAAAAAAAAAGTCGTTTTGTCAAGCCTTTGGGTGAGTAATTGCACAAGGCTAAATGCCTTAAAGCAGCTCGGCCAATTAGGGTTTTTCAGCACACCTTTTTTATATATATAAAATGTCCTTTGTACTATCAGCTGGACGATGCCCTCAAGTTTACTAGACTGATGAATCGAATTAAGTGTGGACCTTTTTTTGTTTGATTAATGCAAAAGCATTATAGCTACATCAACCTAGCTAGTTATAATCGCAAAAACAAAATTACAAAATGCCATAAACTTTTGGAAATTCAAAACCATTAAGAGAGGCAAATATTGCCGTGTCTATTAAGTTACAATGTCATTTCGGATCGGAGAATGCTACAATACTTTTTGTACGTAGGAACAAGCAAATTACCTAACGATAACTATCGCACTTTCACATAAACAGCAGACTAGTCTTCAAGCAAAACTGACAGGACGCCATCAAGGTTTCGAGCATAAGCCTTTTTCCTTTTTTTTTTTTTTTACTATTTCTTCCGCTTAATGGATAACCATTATTTGTTACTAATGGGAGAATTGCTTCTTCTAATCTAGATGATTGGATTTGCAAGAAACCATAAATTCTACCATTGAAATCTAGGGTAAACCTTCTCTATCTTATTCATTGGTACCCATCATAGATACTTCCAAAATTTCGGCATGTTCGCTTGACTACCGGCGTTTATCAGTCAGCCATTCAACAGTACTTTCTCTCACAAAATTATTTGTTTGAACTCATGATTTGAACGAGTAGCACATACACCCTAGCACATGACGTACCTTGAAGCGTAGGACATCTCTTAAGCATGTACGTCCGATTTTCTAGACTTTCATATATTGGTTGTCTTGCGGTTCTAATAAGTTGTTTAACTGTTGGCATGTCCAATTTGACCTGCGTGTGGATCCCAGGCCTTATAGTTAGCAGATATCACATACGCATGATCATTGACCTCCAAATGTCTGTTGATCCTGGAAGACGCGTGATAAGAAATGCACCGACAATTATTTATACTCTAATCTGAATCCATATATATTAGCCAACATACTAATATTAACAACTCAGCTGGCTCAACTAATACACTAACAACAGATAATCCTACCATTTTTGGCCACATGTTCTACACCCAAACCTTCTTCGGCCATCGTTACTTACCGGCGCTCCACTGTAAAGACGAAAGAGGACGTACAGTCCAGGCACTTGCACCGGCACTGCATGCAGTTTTTGCTCTCTTTTTTTAACGCCACACTGGAGGCTCACTGGGCGCTTGAGTTTGTGTCCGCTGCCAAGTTAAGCAGCCGGCGGTTATCTACGTGATTAAGTATTGAAATTAACGGTTACAAACTAGACTAACAGAGGAAAAGTCGTCCACCAATTGTAGACCCATGTCACTGCCTAGAAAGGGCACTATAAAAATGCTAATTTTTTTAGTAGGTGAGGTTCTATCTAAAAGTGCCCCTACAATGGTCCCTTTTTTTTTGCCTTACAGTACCAGCCGCCCCTACTACTGGGATAGTAGAGCGGTTTTTTGTTTTGAGCCGCCCCTGATGATGTCCCCAATAGGGGGTGGCTCTATATTGAGGCGCCCTACAAAGGGGTTGCGAATTTTAAAAACCAGGCTCTAAAAAATAAATTTTTAAAATGATCTCGGATGGGAAAATGACCTAAATAAAAAATGGATTTTTTTATGAAATTTTGCCCTTTTTAAAAAAAAAAATCAAATTTGTCCCTGATTTGAATAAATTTGCACGGGTATCCCTTTTAGTTATCGCGCCACACGCCGGGCGGCGTGATATTTTTTACACATGTCGCGCCCATTGCATGTTGCACGACTCTCCCGCCACCTACGGCGCCCGGCCCGTTGACCGGTTTTCGGGCGTGGCTGAAGCGTGGCCCCGGCAAGTCACGCCCGAGTGCATGAGGCGCGACGGCCGAATCGCGCGCCTCCGAGGCGACGGGGCGCCGGGCCCGTTAGGGTTAACGTTTGGGCCTCCGCGAAATCACAGGGCCCACCATGTCGCTACCAGCCTAGACGACGCGACGTGGTGGTATAACCGCTCTTACCTGCCTACTTTTTGTCCCTCCCCGCTCTCATCACTCATTCTTCCGAAGCTGCAGTGAAGGGGACCGAAGCTGGTCGGTTTTTTGGAAGCTTCTTCCCTCTTTTTTTTTGCCCTCCAAATGCTTCCAATTGCCTAGTTTGTTTGCTATTTCTCTTTGTTTTTGTTGGTACTCATCTTATTGTGTCATCTTGCTTGCTAATTTCATCTTTAGTTTGTGAAATTATGTACTTAAAAACCTAACCCTAAATCACTTCATGTTAATGACATTTTAGTAATGCTTTGTTAGTATGTGGGATGGATTCAATGTGTAATGAATATTTGTTCATGTATGTGGGTAATTGTCCTCTCAAACCCCAAACCCTAATTCATATCATTGTTCATGGCAAATTGAAATCATGTTTGCTACTACGTAGATGACTTCATTGTGTATTGAAGATGTGTTCATGTTTTTTTTTTTTGCATAGGGTTTGAATATTTCATCATGTTTTAGTTGTTTATTTTATTTTGCTTTGTTAAGAATCAGTATGAACATTAATTAGATTGATATAATTTGATAATAATAGTCCTTAGATGTTTCCCATCCATGCTTTGTTATTTGTGTTTGCACATATGTTTTGGACACATCGATGGATGATTTTTTGTGTAATACTTGTCATTGTTCTTTTGCTAGGTGTCATGGACTTGTCCCCTGTTCGTGCACCATCCGGAGGACCATGATGGGAAGGGTCCATTCCCAAAGACCCGTGTCGACGCCGCCTTGTCACCGTGGGTGGCCGGCCAATGTGAAGCGCTTCAAGGCATCCTTTGTTCGCCGGGCGTGCATTTTTCATTGCCCGGCTACGGCGCCGCCCCGGCAGACTAGCCCAAATTGTTCTCACTCTCGGCCAAACCAAATGCTAAAGGGACAAGCTGGTTTTCCGGATCCACACCGACTGCAATCATCAGAACACCTTTGTACTTCCCCATAAGAAATGTTGCATCAACAAGCACTACAGGCCGACAATGCTTGAACGCCTCGGCTGACTGCGGAAAACACCAAAACAATCTCTGCAGAACATGTTTAGGCACGCCGTCCGTGTCATCCACTATGGGGCCAGCAATAGGATACCACCTAAGCCCTGGATTGAAGTGTGCCATGGCGGTAAGGATCCTAGGAGCTTGGTTGTATGCCTCCTTCCAATCACCCCACAACAGCTCTATAGCATGCTGCCTTGCTCGCCATGCCTTCGAGTAGCTCACTCGATATCCGGTCCACCCAAATATGCTCTCGATCAGGGAGGAAACAGATACATCGCTATCGGCCTTAACAAGGCCGACAAGACAACGACTTCGGATAACGGGCCGTGTTTTGTGCGTGCACCCCTTAGACTTAGAAGACCGACACGTGTGAGGTTGCTTCACATTTCGAATCCTCCAGGTCTTGTGTGACAGCTTCCTCGCCCAAATTCCCCAACCACAGGACTTCTTGCAAAGCACTATGTACCTCTTGTTAGGGTCGCAGTGGTCAACATAGTAGGGCCTATGATGCCTAACGACGTAGTCCTCAAGAAAGAACTTGAGATGCTCTAATGTGTCGAAGACCATACCCTTCTTAATCTCCATCTCCTCGCTCTCTGTCCCCTCATCATCCAACAACGACATGACCGTGTCGCACAATCCGCTTCATCAATCATACTAATGTCCATGAAGTTGTGTACGGATGGTACCTCCACATGGACCTCCCTCAACTGACTTAGCTCCACATCATTGTACTCCATTCTAAATGACCCATCAGGTGGATGCAATATCCCCCTATACTCATCGCTTTCATCCTCCGTACTAGGCTCCGACCTATACTCATCCTCTAAAATCTCCTCAGAACTAGTTTCACTAAAAGTGAGCTCATCTTCGTAGTCTCCATCATCCTCCGATCCTATAAACAAGTTGCCCATAGCACCAAACTCCTCCTCATCGCACTCTTGCATACCTACCATCACTGCCTTTATCATTTTCTCTAACAACAGCCGGTTCCAACTCTTCCTCTTGAGTAAGGTGCTCTACAGGCATCTCATCCACATTATCATCCGCAGGCACAACAGCAGGGTTACAAACCTTCTCCACAACAACTTCCAAGCAACGAACACTACTACCCTTCACAACCTCTACAAAGTTCTTCCAATCATCGTCACATGACAAAGACATCAGTGCATAGTGTGGTCGCTCCTTCCCACAGTCAAATCGACCTCTCAAGCTAAACGGCCATCCATACTTGTCACGACAATGGCCGACCAAATCATCGAAACTATGAGGTCTACCAAAAAAATGAACTTGTTCATGCATGTTCTCAAACTTGTCATCCCCTCTAACTTTGCCACCAATATAAAAAGCGCACTAAACGGTCCATCTACAAATTGTTTGGGAAAAATGCTATAAGTACAACAACCATCTTGCCAATATATATTAGAAACAAACTCAACACCTCCATGCATCAAAGAACTTTATTCATGTAATATATAATCTAGGTCAAATCCACAAAGAAAAACGTGTCCTAAAAAACGTTTCCACGCACCATATTACATCAATAAACGGTCCAATCACTTATAATTTCACATTGAAAATAGAAATTATATCAAACCCAACACCTCCATGCATGCATCAATGAACTACTTTCATGCAACTCGTTCTCTAAGCCAAATCCACAACCAAATCGAATCCTAAACCGATTCTACGAACCACATTGTACCAATTAACGCTTCAATCACTAACAATTTCATATTTATCAAAAAACTACCATGAACAACTCACAAAAAACAAGAAATGGAGGGGGAGTTGAGAAGGGATTAGTACCTACACCGGTGTTGCAGACACCTTGGGAGGCCACCAGCCTTACTCGCCGCCGGCGAACGGAGGCGGCGCCCGGCCGCCGTGGCAGCCTTAAAATCACCGGCGCCCGGCGACCCACCGCCGCCCGTGATATGCGCGCGGCGGTGGAGGACGGGAGGCAGCGGTGGGTGGCGGCCAGAGCGTGGAGGGGGCGGCGCACGCAAGGGAGGGCCTCCGACGACGGGCGCACGGGCGGGGGCGGCGGAGGGCCGATTCGAGCTAGGGTGAGGAGGAAGAAGACAAAGAGAAAGAAAGAAATCGGGCAGAAGACCTAATCCCGTCCCGCCGCTACGGAGCGCCGGGCTGACTCGCCGACCCACGCTGCCGATACCGCCCAAACCAAAACTTAACGGGCCCGCCGCGCCGACGCGATCAGCGCGACCGTGGATCAGAGCACCGGCCAACGCCAACCCCTCCACCGATCAGCAGGTCGCGCCAATGCATGTGGCGCCGACATGTGGTAAAACTTCAAGCCCAACTCATCCGGGCGCGATCAAAAGGGATATGCAAATGCAAATTTTTTTCAAACGGGGGACGGATTTGAAACTTTTTAAAAAAAAAAAAAATTTCATAAAAATCCATAAAAATGTTGATCTCAAAAAATATGAATCTTTGATGTTGACCACTTTTTGAATTAACTTCATTTGATGCCTCAAAATGTGGTTTGAATATCTAAATTTTGAAATTTGAATTTTTCAAATGACCTCGGATGGAAAAACTCTCTAAATAAGAATTATAGATCTCAAAAAGTTATGAAACTTTGTAGTTGACCACATTTTAATTCGAAATCATCTAGTCTTGCAAACGCCACGCTCAAATGTCTCAAATTTGAAATTCAAATTTCTTAAACGATCTCGGATGGAAAACACCCCTAAATGAAATTTGTAGATCTTCAAAAGTTATGAAAGTTTGTAGTTGACTACTTTTTTATTCGAATCCGTTTAGGGCCTCAAATTGTCAACTTTCACTTGATTGTGTATAATATGTCGAAATCCGTAACCCGATATGGACACACACATGTGTCTAGCGCAGTTGGAGGGAGGGTCCCGCACAAGCCCTAGGGTCGTGGTTCAATCCTCGCGCCGGAGCGGGTGGGTGGGTGACCGTGGGAGCCTCGTCCGATTAAAAAATGTTTTGCTATTTTTTGAATCTTAAAAACGCGAAATCTTGGAACTCACCGTTAAAGCGGCTCAAACAAGTAGGGGAGGCTGCATCGCCAAGCGCCCCTCTACCGTAAAACTACTATAGGAACGAGAGTTAGGGGCGGCTGCAAAACCCGCCCTACAGTGGCTTTTGAGCCACCCCTATAGTAAGCTTATGTAGTAGTGTGTCAAGAGAAGTTTATGTTCACTGATTCATCGTTGTTTGCTCGGAAATTTAGCAGGAAAGTAATGCGAGGGTTTTGGAGGCCAAAGAATCGACAAATGTGGAGTACTACAAAAGCTTAAGGATGATGCGTATCTATGAGTCACAGCGGGAGCAAAACACCTTAATAAGTGACTAGTCCAACATTTTTGAGTTTTTGCACTCGTACAATTTGAAGAACTAGATCAAGCATGATTGTAAACTAGCACAATCGAACAACATATTACAAAGCATGAACATAATTTTCAGTGTAATCATCGCTCGTACACCAGGCAGACTATACAAGACAGATGATGAGATTAGATCATGAGAATTATATGTGTCGATTATAGATGTAGTCGATGGTGGTGGAGACGCAGATGGTGATGACGATGGAGCGAGGTCCCCTCGGCGTGTAGTGTCGGCCTAGACATGGCATGAGTTTTGAACCGACATGATACAGACTGGAGAAATCAGAGCCGCTGTTGGATTCAAAGCACAATTTTATAAACACACCCTTCTGACTCCTAGACCCCTAACTTATCCTCTCTTTCGTCTCCTTCATCAGCACGGTGATGGCGGCCCAGGTTGCATATCCACCCGATTTAGGGGCGTCAAGCGTGTCCGCGCGCGTGGTTGGGGGTGCACCTCGGTAGTGGCAGCGACAAGTTCACACGATGGCAATGATGTAGCGAGCGGCAGCGCTTCCCCGTGACTGCAGTGGAGCATCGACACATCACCATGGTGGTGGTGATGCGTGGCTCCATTGCGTCCAGAGGCGGCGGTGCGCCGCGAGGGCTCATCATCGATGACGACACCCAGGACGGTTGGCGCATGGTTGCATTGCTTGGGCCACCACTAGGGCCGTCCCTGGGCATGTGCGACATGAGCGCCCACGCAGGGCTTCCAAATTCTATGGGCCTCCAAATATATAGTACGTAGCTAAGCATAGCAATAGCTTTGCCCATTAGCACTCACGACAGTCCTGCAGCCCAATAAAAATTGATTTTGTGGCCAGCCGCTGAACATCGTTCTGTTTCCCACGATCGCAGATCGCAAACCTGTTCGTCTCCACTTCACGTCTCCTATCGCTATATAGCCCTGATACCTTATCGATCATCGTCCGCGTATCGCGAGCGATCGAGCGTCCGAGCGGTGAGCGTGACGACTGACGGCAATAGCCATCGAGGTACCTAGCTAGACCCAGGCGAGGCGCTCAAGCCCCGTGGGTATTATTAATCATTCTTTTTTTACAATTCACAATAATCACAGCGTTGTAGTGGGTCCACCACTCAATTTTGTTTTTTTCTTGATCTTTTCATCTATCTCCTAGACGTTTACTGGAATAGTGTTCAACGATTGAAGCTATGTCTTCTGCAAATTGGTGTAGAAAATTTAAATCGGGTTGGCAAAAGCGTAAGAATAGAGAAATTAGTCCAATCTCAGAAAGAAGCTATTTGTGTTCTATAGTGACACAAGAAATACTACATTATCTGGTTAAAATAGCACTGAGAGAGCGGAATATTAGAGAAGATTGATTATGAGCATATCATTAAAGATTTTATTTCAAGGATCACTAAAAGAATGATGTTATTCAAATAAGATTATGCTAAATAGTTACAATTCTTCACGTAGCTTATTGCAATTGAATATATATTATATCATACACCTTTTTGTCATCCTATTTTTTCAATCCAAGCTAGTAGACCTCAATTTTTAGTTTCGTACGAGGCTTCGGATTTCACCCGAACGGTCCTGGCCACCACGGACGCACCGCTAACCGGCTATAGGGCGGCTAGTGCCTGGGACGAGGTCTCGCACGACAGCACTATCAGACATAGCACGGTTGAGCTAGTGCCGTGCCCGGTTAGCCAAGCATCTCCAACAGTTTAGAAAAATATATTTGACAAAAGTTGTGATTTGTCAAGCCATAAAAAATATATCCAAAGTGAAAAAAAAACTGTGGTTCTCCAATAATTTTGTAAATTTAGTTTGGTAAAAAGAAAAAAATGCAATATGCAGCATGCAAGGAGGGAGATGATTTTGTTTTCGCGGTCAATACGCTAACATGCAAGCTAGGAGAGGATTTGCCAATTCCCTACCAGCTTGGCATATTTGCCAAGTTGTGGATGGTTTATGCCAAGTTACCGAAAAATGACAATCCAAATTGTAAAACTGTTGGAGACCACTTTTTTTATGTTTTTGGCAATTTAAAGAATGCAAACCATGTTTGCAAAACTGTTAGAGTTGCTCTGCACGCCTAGAACGTGTGCTGTTTTTTCTCTGCTGCTCGCGCTGTTGGCTGCTTGCACCGTACCGCGCCATTTTTTCTACATCGATCGTCACGACCAGTACGACGGTGACGATGCCAAGTACGCCGACCTCGTTGTCCATGACTCTTAAGTGAGTGCGACGGTGACTGTCACATGTCACCAGCTTGAAAACTAGCGCCAAATCAATTCGCATATGCAGGTGCAAAACAAGCGCGACAGGCTTCCATGGTGCAGCCTGAACGTTTTACCGAAAAAAAAGGTTACCAGATCGCGCACCATAAATAACTTGATTGTCACGAGTCTAACACAGCTGTGAGCTTGAAAAGTGGCGGCCTTGAACAAGTCCAACAGTTTCCCATTTAGATTTGCTATCAAATTTTTGTCAAAATCTCTTAAAACTGTTTCTAGCAGCTTTTGCATTCGGAGTAAGCAATTTGGGCAACGTGGGCAAAGAGCCGCCCCTCACGCAAATATGCGCCAGCGCCACGACGCTTTGGCATTCGCGGCTCATATGGCGAGCTGGTTAGCATGGCTGGACCCACCCGGTGTGGTACAACGTCGGAAGACGGCGCGATACGACATCCTTGGTCTATTGGCTTGATGGTGGTGGCTTCGTGCTAGGGGGAAGCAACAGGATGTTTTCGAACCACGGTGGTGGTTTGGCGGCTTGGTAGCACCTTGGGGGTGGGGCATCTCATCTCGCTACTTTGACGGCAATTCAAGAAACGAAGTCTGGGAGCGTGGAGCCGTGTGGTGGGTGGAGTCCCCGCACACGAGAGAGTGGTGTCCAATGGCGATGTGGCAAGGCCCCGCACGCTTGGTTTGCTCGGGCTCTGTGTTTTCATTCCATCGGGTGATATGATTTGGTGCAACAACACTGCGACGAAGGATCCTGCCGGGCGGTGGCTTTCTCGGTGTGGTGATGTCTACCCCTTTGTTCCCCTATCAGCGGGATCATTTCGAGGTTTTCGATGTTTGCAAGAGGGCGGTTGGTGTGTGGAAACAGCGGTTGTGCTTCGCTCCTCTTTTGTCGCCGTGGGTAGTGTTTGGCGGTGTTGATGCCCAATCCAACCGACCAATGAGTATAGCTGAGTGGTAACCTGCGTTGATGTTCCAATCCAACCGGGCGAGTTTTTTGTTTTTCTTTTCTTTTGTGTTTTCTTGTGTTTTGCAGTTTTGTATTTTGCCTTCTTGGTATCTCCTTCTTTTTAATATAGCGGGAAGCTCTTCTGTCGGTTCGTTTAAAAAAAAATGGCGTGTTTTTAAGACCTAGAGGGAGTAAAGATTTGTACTATTAGTACGTGTAGCCTTTTATGTGCAAAATGACGTTTTTTGAGACCTAGAGGGAATAAAGACTTGTTGTCAAAAAAAAAAAAGATTAGTACTATTAGTACGTGTAGCCTTTAACGAAAGCAGGACAGTTGTATTAAAACAAAAAATCTTGAAACATACTTGTCTTTAACGAAAACAGGACAATTGTATTAAAACAAAAAAAATCTTGTAACACGTGTGGTGGAGTAGCATCGAATGCTCCCTATAAATTCATTCATGCCGAGCCTGTTCATCCTCATAACCTCTGCTTCCACAGAAAGAGCAAGAAACCAAGAAAATCAGTCAAATCAAAATATGGCTTTCTTCCTGGTGTGCATGTCGACACTCCTCTTCATCTCCGTCTCTTGTTACGTCTTCCAGCTGCTCGCCGACCGCCGCCGCCGGCTTCCTCCCGGCCCCATACCACTCCCGCTCATCGGCAACCTCCTGGACGTCGCGAGCGGCGAGCTGCCGCACCGCTTCCTCGCGCGCCTCGCCGGACGCCACGGGCCGCTCATGACGGTCCGGCTAGGCACGCTAGTCACCGTCGTCGCCTCCTCTCCGTCCACCGCCCGTGAGGTCCTGCAGACGCACAACGGCAGCCTCACCTGGCGCAGCCCGCCGGACGCGTGGCGAGCCCTGGGCCACGCCGCCAACTCCGTCTTCGTGCTCCCGCCGGAACGCAGGTGGCGCGCGCTGCGCAGGATCGGCACGGAGCACCTGCTGCTCGGCGAGGCAGCTCGACGGCGCTCGGGTCCGGCCGCTGCTGCTGGACGGGGTCCTCGACCTCATCCGCCGCGTGTCTGAGCTAGCGGCGGCTGATGAGGCGGCGCCGGTGGAGGTCGTGCACGCGGCGTTCGCGGCGATGATGGAGGTGCAGTGGCGCGCCATGTTCTCGGCGGGGCTCGAAGACGGCGCAGCGGCGCTGCACGACGCCGCGCGGGAGGCCGTGGCGCTGTCCCTGAAGGCCAACGTGTCGGACTTCTTCCCGGCGCTCGCCGCGGCCGACCTCCAGGGCGTGCGCCGCGGCTTCAAGGGACGGGTGGCGATAGTTTACAGGCTGGTCGACGAGCAGATCGACCGCCGGATACGGCACCGGCGGGAAGCTGCTGCTGGCGGCTGTGTCGGCTCGTGCGAGAAGGACCTTTTGGACGTGATGCTCGACATGTCGGAGCAAGGGAAGGACGACGATGGCGTCATGATTAAGGTCAACAGAGATGTGATGAGAACATTTCTCACGGTAAGCACACGTACGATTAATTGCACGAAAACGCTAACGGTATAATATATACTTGCAGCCTACAGTTTCAAAAAAAGAAACACGTGTTTTTGTTAAGAAGAGATAAAAGCTGAAAAAAAGGGCTAAAATCGGAGTGGTTTCTTGTGATATCTTGTGAGTTGTTCATGCTTACTAGGGCAGTTAGTCCATGTGAAGTGTGAACGATTCATTTAGGAAGATCTAGATGCAATGCATATAATCACATTTTATTATTATTTTTAAGTCTCCAATGAGATATATAATAGATTTTAAAAAAATAAAATAAGAAAATATATTGTAATTAGACGTAGAAAGCATGCACCAGTATATATAAGACGATGTGTGTTGTATAGGCATCGTTGTGTAACATCTTGTATTAGAAAATATTGCTCCTATGTTTTTAAGATACCTAAATTTTAAGATGATTTCAAGTACATATATCAAAATTTTTTTGTCCTTGACCGACTATAAAAATAATAATTGTTTTTTTGACAACAGACTATAAAAATAATAATAATTGTTAATTGTCTTTGTACCAACACTACAGATCAGATTTTGACGGGATTCTGGGTTTTTTGTGTAACAGATTTTTATTTTACCAGGAACCAAATTGCAGATTAATACATAAATTGTAATAAAATCAATCTGTGATTTCAAAGTTTGGTATCTTTTTTAATTAAGGACTGCTAGTGCAAATACTCTTCAAAATTAAGAGAAGCGCTCTAGTGTGTTCAGATAATGAGACAATGATCAGCCTCAAGGGAAAAATGTTTCGGTAATCGATCTTTGTATTAAGAGCACTCTTGTATTAATTAGGTACTTGAAACTTTTTATATATCAGATTTTCAACGAATTAACTATGTGCTGATCTTCGCCAGATCTTTTGTTGTGACAACTGCCAGGATTTTTTTCCCCTCTTTCTCTAAGGGGTTGTTTGATTGAGGGACTTTTTAGTCCCCTGGGACTAAAAAAATCCCTAGAAACTAAACAGGGAGAGACTTTTTAGCGACTTTTCCTCTCATAGTCCCAAAAAAAAAACTCTTTGGAGGAATTTTTTTTTAAAAGTCCTTCGACTTTTCTAACAAACACCCCTAATTATTTTTATCTTTTCGATATTTTTTCTTCAAAGAATCAAGGGCGGATGGGCCAGGTTCATTTGAGGCCTTCGGTTATATGAAGATAATGATAGTAATGCTGAAAAAGGAGTATAATGATAGTAGGGGACCCACCTTTTATATCTTTTTTTTAATATACATAAATATAGATTTGGTGAAAAAAAAAGTACGCTACAACAATATTTCAGTTAGAACTTCAAATGTAGACATTCTCTATTCTATATTTCTCGCTAGTCAAAGACAAAAACCAATAATAACTCGTATAAATTATAGAAAAACTATCAGTGTATAAAGATATGAGAAATGTTTTTTTTTAGAAAGATTCTCGGAGACGTGAGGCTTTGTGATGTTTGGCGAGTGGCCTGGCCACCGTACCTCTTGCACGCGTGAGTCGTCGTCAGATGTCCGATGAGACGGTGATGGCAATGTTGTCGTTTCGAGGTCCGACAACAAAAGGGAGCAGCCACTACAGTATATACTATAATTGGGGTGCGTGTGATTAGTCAGTGTGTGGCGTGGGCAGCATTGCCGGGACAGGGACACTGCCAATGACATGCACATTGAATCGAAGGCAACTGCTACTAGCAACTTCATTACAGTAGCTAGGATTGAGATTTGGTGAAATCGGAGGAATCTTGGCCCAAAGATAACTAGTTATGAAAACATGTACAGAAACTCTACGCCTACCAGCACCCTAAAAGAACTAAATCGGCAAATCTTAAAATTCACGAAGTTTATAGGCACGTTATTGATGGGGACGTCGACTGCTACCACTAAAAGAATATATAAGTTAACTAGTTAACCAAAAAAAAATAATATGTATTTATCGATTAAGGTGACGGCACCATAGAGCTTTTTTAGTCATGCCTTATTTTTAATTTAGTCAAGTCGGTATGCTAATTATAATTGGCATGATTGCAGCTAGAACTCGTTTTTTATTTTACAACATCAGCTAGAATTCGTTGTTATCTTCTTGTTGTTTAACTAGTCTCGAAACCGTGCACATATGTATGTATACTGAGAGAACAACATGAAGCCATACATCTATGACCTATGCAACAAGTGCTGCATGTATTTTTAAAAAACACGCACACGCACACACAGAGAATGAGATACGCATGCCCTTTAATTTTATTTTAAAATGCCATATATATTGCAGGACATATTTCTGGCTACTGTGGATACAATAGCGAGCACGATCGAGTGGGCAATGGCAGAACTCCTGCAGCACCCAGAGAGCCTCCAAAAGCTCCAGAACGAGCTTCGAGCGTTCTCGGGTCCAAGCCGTGCGTGGAGCACAGCGACGTGGGCCGTCTCCCCTACCTCCGGGCAGTCCTCAGGGAGACGCTCCGGCTGCACCCGGTGGTGCCGCTGGTGCCGAACGAGGCCGAGCGCGCGGTGGAGATCCATGGCCACGCCGTGCCCAGGGGCTGCACCGTGCTCGTCAACCTCTGGGCGGTGCACCGCGACGCCGCGGCATGGCCGAGCCCGACAGCTTCGTGCCCGAGCGGTTCCTGCCGCCGTCGCGGCTCGAGGAGGCCGCCGGCTTCGTGGGGACGACGGAGTTCGACTTCATCCCGTTCAGCGCCGGCCGCCGCGCTTGCCTCGGCCTGCCGCTCGCCACAAGGATGCTGCACGCCATGCTCGGGTCACTGCTGCTCAGGTTCGACTGGGAGCTGCCGCCGGAGGCGATGGAGAATGGCGGCGTGGACATGTCCGAGAGCCTGGGGTTGACGATGACTATGGCTAACCCGCTCAAAGCTATAGCCAAGCCGAGGAGTGTGTGATGCCCTGTATTGGATCAAAGTCGCTCTTCAGCAGCTCAGCAGCTTGTGTACGTGATTCACTTGTCTGTCCTCTCTTTTCTTTCCATGTTTTTTTTTGGTATGAAGGTTATTATACCACGCTCTAAATTCGGACCTGTACAGCATGTATTGGGCAACTTCGTTGCAGGATTTCAAATACATAATATTAATGAATCCATAATAAGAAATATTGTATATTCTTTTCCCACTTGTCAAAAAAAATAGTTCCTTTTTTTTCAAAAAATATTTGTGCAACAAATAACCAAATTCCAGTTGTTCAGTTCAGTTTAGGCTCTGAACGTCTTGTCACATTGATTGATGACTGATTATCATTCCAGTAATCTCTTGTGATTGAAACGTGAGGCCGTGGCTGCACAGTATCCCAGCCCACCAAAACCTTCTATTACTAGAGAGCCAGAGCAGTGCCCGAAACCAACACTAAAGTTGCTCCATGGTGAAGTTAATAGAAGTTTGAAAAAAACTACAGCAAAACAGTCCCAAACAGGCCTAACTAGTAAGTTCAATTTAACCGCCTAAATGTCTTTTGATAAGTTCTTCACAGTATCGCAGGACTCTACAGTACTACAATCAATTTTAATGCTTCCAAAATTTAGTGACCAGTTCAAAATTTGCACAAACGAATTCATGTACACTTTAAACTTTCCAAACCATGAGTTAGCCTATTGGAGAATTCAAATGCCAAATCCTATTATTGCAATTTCCTAAATTAGATCATGCTTTTGCATTTTTTTTATTATTATTAAGCAAAATCCAATTCCAAACCTCAAGTAAACTGAGCATGATCGGTTTTCAACTTTTCATTCAACAGATAAATTTCCCCCTGATTGGAAGGAACAAACGATTATCATGGCAAAGTTCACAAAAAAAGAAGAGATCTTCATAGCAAGGAAACATCTCCAGCAACTTAAGGATAGATTTTTGCTGCCACACAGTAAACATTAGTACCAGTACAACTGCAGGATTAGAAATAAATACCAACATATATCATCATAATTAGAGTGCATTGCTGACATGAGACAACTTCCTTCTGAATATACCCAAAATATGCCGAAGATACCACTAAGTCAAGCAGCAAGTCAACGGACAACAGGGCGCTCTAGCAGCAGTGGTCCATTTCAACTAGCAAAATCAACATACCTCGACCATCTGTGCACAATATACATCAATTAGATTTTTCTCCAAGAAAAATAACAAATAACAAGATTTTCTGACAGGGAGCTGAATGGCAGAACAAGTATCCAAACAAAATATGTTCTGAACATGAACCCGCTTAAAATGGCCTACTTATGACATGCCCATAAATTCAATGCAAAGAAGGCTAATTGAGCGAAAACGAGCAATACAGGAGAAAGCAGAGGAACTTTACCACTACAAACATATATTTAACTGAAATCAAAGGATGGGCACTCAGTGATCCATGGATATCATTAGTTTCACTGGTTCAACTTAGCTTGACTAAGTTTTCAGTTAGAGCAAGAAAAAATTAGTTAGACTTGTATTAACCTCAACAAATGATTCAATCCATGCCCATCTAATCTTAATTAGAGACCAATACATCACCCACATAAAGTTAAAAATGATATCTCAAACGTGTATTTATATTTCATAAGAAAATTATAATCATAAGCATTTTTATGCCTGAGATAACAGATAACAAACTCAGCACTCAGAATTTCTGTTCCAAAATGTCTCCGTGGTGACATTGTTGAAACTTCACACCCACTCGCATCTCACAGTCTACAATTCCAAGTTAGTAATTAAGGTGACTCCTGCAGCCACCTTTCGTTCAGATTTTCATAAAAGAAAATTTCGAACACACGGGATTTGAATCAAACTGCCATATTTTATTTTCAGATATATCTCTGCACCCTGTTTTCAAGACGTCCGATTAATCGCGATTAATCACGATTAATCGCCCTGACGTTTTTCCCAACTCGACCAGGCCTTCCGACCAGGTCAGAACGTCCAGGAACCTGGACGCCCGATTAATCGCCGCCTAGACGCGATTAATCGTCCGTCCAGCCATGTTAGGCGTCCAGCTAGAGACTGGGCTGCCTCTCAGAGTTGGGCCTTTGTAGCTGTCTTGAGTTTTGGCCCAAGCCCATTAGGGTTTCTATTCTTTCCTACCCCCACTCCCTCACCCTCACTCACTCACTCACTCAGACACACTCACGTGCACCTCTCAGGCTCTCCCATCTAGCTGCAGCAGCCGCCTCCAACCTCTCATCTTCTCCCTTCTGGTTCCCTGCTGCTCTACAGGCACACAAGCCTGCAGATCCAGCGGGTGTGCAGGACCTGGTCAAGTGTGCAAACCTGCTATAATGTATATTGTGTAACTATATAAGTAGATAATATATATATATAGTATATATTAGTCCCCATATAGGGGACGACCAGGACGACCAGGACGACCAGGGGGACTCGCCCAGGGTCGATTAATCGCCTGGACGACGACTAATCGTCCTGGGCGACCTGGGACGGTCCCTCAAGCGCCCAGACTCGACCAGCCGTCCTGAAAACAGGGTCTCTGCAGCAATAGTCTCGCTGTATAAATACTTATGCATTTGCCTGAATAATATAAAATTAGTATTAAACTTCACTCACCAATAATGTATATGAACAAGTTGGATCAACTTCTTAAAGCAGTTTCATACAGTGATGGAAATATTCGAAACTAATCTGTATTACTAACAGGATTGTAGGTTGAGTTAAGAAAAAAGGAACTGTAGATTGCAATATAGCCAAATGAACTACCGAGAATAAGAATGCTGCACAAAAGAAATTGAATACTAAACATAGCTCCACCATACTAATGGTTAAGGAAGCATACCAAAGATTGTACAAAAGTTACCAATCCACGACAGGATGCTAGACTGCTAGTAGTTAGATAGTTAGGTGTCAACTATTGGTGATAATCGGAAATTTCATTTGATATTCAAGAACTTCCAATACAATACAACATATATATTCTGCCTCAATCAACTGGTACCTCTAAAAACAACGTCCCTATATGGTACAACTATGGGGACAAATACTTCAGTGAGAAGCTGCACAAATGAAGGAAAAACATGGTGACCAAGCTTCTGAGTTTTAACACAAATGGAAGCTGTGGTGGAGAAACATGACCAAAACAACAGCAGAAAAATCGTGCCATGTGGCATCCAATTTGGCCATAAGCAGCTTATAAGTTATACCCATTAGGCCCAATATATCTCCACTAGTATCTGCATAGCCCTAGGTAACAGAATTTTACCTTTTTTTGCTTTTTGTTCCCCTTGTTTGTAAGGTTCAGTAATATCATTGTTACTGACCAGTTTTGTAAAACAGAACATGTAAACAGATTTTCTCCACTACAAGCATTTAAGCAATATTAGTATGGGAGTTTAATCAAAATGGCATAGAAGATGAAAGCAAAGTTGTTTTCTTGGGAATGAATTGAATCTGAAACTCCTGCATAATATAATCTCGAAAATAACAATCTGCGACATTAGTATACCTAGGTATTTACAGGATCTACTATCACCACATCTATCTACACTTGCTAGTCATTCAAATAAATTGCAATGTACAAAGACACAAGGATGGGGTTGTTTCTGTTTTCATACTCCCCAGTAAGCACCAATGCTTCTAATAATCAATAACACCAAAAATCAATCTTAGAAATTTTCAGTATGTAAAATAATCAAGTGCATTTGTCTTACCAAACCGCCTGACTGATAAACACCTTCAAAATATATATCACTGGGGAATCATACTGATCCATCAAATGGATCCGTAGCCAAATCATGGATGTGCTTCATGTGTACCAAGCTAGACAACCTCCGTTTAGGATCAGCTTCAAAATAAAATGTAGCACCTCGAGAAGCTCTGCCATCTACCTCTAGCTTCTTATGTTGTCTGGCAATCCATTTTGTACCACATTGGTCATGACGGACTACAAACTTCATAGTTTCAAGCACTCTGGCGTTTAAGATGAAGAACTTGATGAAATTTACATCTGCACGGTTGTCCTCATAATTTATTATCTGCATCTTCTTGAGATGCAGATCAAGGCATTCGAAAGTGGAGCATAGGCTTGTTCGCTTCTTCAGAAGCATCCGAGTATATGTCTAAAACAGGAAGAGTGAAGGAAAGCAACACAACATAAGTTGAATTCCATCATGATTTCTGAATGCACAGTTTGGTGCCACAAACAAGTAGATGTATGTAAAAATTTAAGACAGACGAAAATCTCACCACAATGTATAACTTTTCCACGCATGGAAAGCATTTTAAGAAGCCAATGACAAGATCCAGATCAGGAGCAGTGAGGAGGGCTAAAGTCTTCACAGTGCGCATCACATTGGGCAGGCTAATAATAGGCACCATTTTCTGAAATAAGGTATGAACATAAACCATATGGTCTGGCGAAAGGCGACATTATACAGACATGGAAATGCATTGGGCTAAGTGAACGATGTAGTACCTCGAAAAGCATGGTTCCAAGCTGAAATATGGGGATGTCATCATGTAGATAGCCCAATGTGTTCAGTTTGGGTGCATGAATAACCCGGATCACCAGGCCATAAGTTGGACGCTGTGGGATAAGCGTTTCTAGGAGAGGCGCGTCCTCAACAATGAGCTCTTCCAGCTTTCCCTCCAAGCCTTTCACACCATCCGACACACCAAGGCTCCGAAGGGTCATGGAGCTGATATGTAAACTCTGGCAACCAATGTTACCATCCAGAACCAAGGTCTCCAGGACAGAGCATCCAGACAGGACGGCATGTAGAGTAGTCCCAGATATGTGGACATGGGCAAGTGTGAGGTTCTTGAGGTTTGGGAAATTGAGACTGTTGTTTGGGAGTGTGAGCTGGTTATTGTCGTAGGGACTAAAATGCAAGTGCAGAGCACAGACTGAAGGCAGAAGACGGAGCATAGACTGTGGAAGTACACGGTATGAACAAATCTCCAACTCCGGGAAGTCGTTGATCCTGGGGTATTGCATCAATGTGTCGATACTCTGGGAGTCGTTGCCCCATCGGTGATAGGTGAGTGAGAAGCGACGGAGAGGGCCCTCGTGCCTGCTCAACAGGCTGCAGATGGAGGCCATGACCGCATTCTTGTATCTGACATGGACCTCGAGGTTGAGAGGCGCGTTGCGCCAAAGGGGCCGCCACCGGCGCGACAGGATCTGGGTGCGGCCACCATCCATGGTGGGGAGGAGGGTGATGATGCTGCTTAGAATCTCGTCGGGGAGGCGGCTGATCAGATCCGACCCCGGGGCGGCGCCGGCACTTCTTGGACACGGCGTCGTCCCTCCTCCTCCAGCCTCCTCTTCTTCATCTTGGCACTTGCATCCATCGCCGCACCACGCATCCACTACAGCAAAAGGAGCACTGAGTGGAACTGTGCGAAGCATGATCAGAAATTTCGTAGAGAAATCGAGAAAACCAGTTGCTCCCAAACCCTAACCAAAACCCCAACAGGCGCCGCCGTCGTGTTCCGGGTATTTACCTCCAAGATGACCGTCGGCCCGCTAGGAGCGGCGCCCCGTCCACGCAATGACGCAACGCTCCACTCGTCGCCGACTCACCGTTCCGCGGGCCAACGCCGCCGAGGCCCGAGGGAAGATAACTAGAGGGTGGGGAAGAGACTGCAGATGAACCCTTGCGGCAGTGATGACTCGGGGCTGCTGCTGCGGCTATTGAACACGTTTTGTATTATTTTTGTTTTTAAATCCGGTTATTTTTGGGTTGAAAATAGTCAATCCCATAGCGTGTTTGTGTGATGTTTTAGCGTGTTTCTTGCCATGTTCTAGAGTGTTTTTTGCGATATTCTGTAAAAATCCGCTATTTTTGGGTTGTGTTTGTGCAATGTTATAGCGTGCAATGTTCTAAAGTTAAGTGTTTAACTGATGTTCTATAAAATCCGCTATTTCTTTAAAACCGGGTGGGTTTGGGTAGTCAAAGCGTGCCCAAGTCTTTTTTTTTAATTACCCAAGTCCATTTCTTTATAAAGAGTGATTGTGTTAAGATTAAGAACGATTTAAATAACTTAAAAAAAGTGATGACTTAGAGGTTGTTTGGTCGTCCGCATGAGGCCATATATAGCTTATGAGATGCAACCAAGCCCAGTTTGATTGCATGTATGCCTCCCTCAGTCACACTCTCATCGTGCAAAATATGGCCTCTGGCCTGGCTCTCTAGGAACGAGCAAATTGGTCGTTCCTCTCGCTGGCTGCAAGCTTAGCCCAGGTAACAACGTATTTAGTGTATGATTAGTTGATATTAAGTGATATTAATTTGTTTTAAAGATATTTAGTGTATGATTAGTTGATATTAAGTGATATTAATTTGTTTTAAAGATACTTAAGATATAATTAGTCAAAACAATAATTTTTAGAGCGTATTTGCAAAAAATAAAAATTATAATCATGATTTTATAATTTTTTTATCTCATGCGACATACCTTTGTGCAGTCAACCAAACAACATCTCATCTCAACGAGTAGATACAATAACCAAACACGCACTAGTCGTGATATCCTCGCTTTGTCCTAAGTGAGGCAGGCTCTCAAATACGAGCCCGACTCCATCGCTACGCTGAACCAAACAGGCCTCTCATCGCCGCTCGACCTCCAAGCACCAAGAAGCGGTCTCCTCCGCCACAATCGCTGCGCCGTGGAGCGCTGCACCGGGCGACGCCCCTAGCCGTTGTTGTTGTTGTTGCCGCTAGTGCGGCGAGAGGCGCGGTGGCGCTGGTCGATGGAAGTAGAGGTGCCCGCCGTGTCATCCATCCCGACGCTACCCTCCGTAGCACTTGCACCGTGAAGGTCCGATGTAGAGCGCAGGGACGACGGACGGGAATGACCAAAGGAATCGACGATGGGAGCACCGGCATCCCCTCGCCGGCCGTGACGATGATTCCATCGGCGAGCCGGCGGCGCGGGCGCTAGCGGGACCCGCACCCCGCATGCTCTCCAGAATGTCGTCGCCTCCACCGGTGACCGCGTCTCCGCGGTCGGCGAGGTTGGCGTAGTCATCGGGCTGCCGCCGCCGTGTGTCCTCCGCGAAACAGAGATTTCATAGAGCACGTAAACCTCCAAAGATGGAGAACGTGGACACCGCGGCCACCAAAGATCCTCTTGGTGGGCACCCCGACGGCAAGGCCGCCCCTTCGCCGCAATTCTCTTTGGTGCGGGGCGGAGGAGGGCAGCGCCTAGAACCCGGAGATGGACTTCGATTGAGGCCGCCCTCGATTCTTGAGCTGCTCCAATGGCCTCATCTTCAAAGGTTGAAAAGGAAAGGATGGCCATGAAGGCCTTTATTTGGCTGGCTATTAAACAAGAGAAGAGGGAGGGGTAAGGAGGAGGAAGGAAGGTCCGGCCCGCCTGCCCTCAACGCCGGAGAAGTAGGCAGGGGGGCGGCGGCGAGGCTTGTGAAGGCTAGGCGGCGACGAGATGTGGTGATGGTGATGGGAGGAAGGAGGGGAAGTTGGATACTGTACTACAGAGAGCTACTACTCGCGAGGTTCGCGAGAGCTTCTTCGGCCATCGTTACTTACCGGCGCTCCACTATAAAAGATGAAGAGCACGTACAGTAGTCCAGGCACTTGCACCGGCACTGCATGCAGTTTTTTGCTCTCTTTTTTTATGCCACACTGGAGGTTCACTGGGCGCTTGAGTTTGTGTCCGCTGCCATGTTAAGCAGCTGGCGCTTATCTACGTGATTAAGTATCGAAATTAACGGTTACAAACTAGACTAACAGCGGAAAAATCGTCCACCAATTCTGACCCATGTCACTACGTAGAAAGGGTCGCCCAATTTTCTGAGTAGGAGCCGTTTTATCTAAAGACACCCCTATAGTGGTCCTTTTTTTGCCTCACCGGACCAGCCGTCCCTACTAATAGGATAGTA
This sequence comes from Hyparrhenia diplandra, assembly GCA_015847255.1. Classification (NCBI taxonomy): domain Eukaryota; kingdom Viridiplantae; phylum Streptophyta; class Magnoliopsida; order Poales; family Poaceae; genus Hyparrhenia; species Hyparrhenia diplandra. Next base: position 99,274 of record JADLZK010000666.1, on the reverse strand, counting down.
GAGGCGTTTTTTTGTTTTGAGCCGGCTCAATATAGAACTGAGCCTACTAATGTCCACAAATGGGGGACTCTACATTGAGGCGCCCCTACAAATGGATTGTCGAATTTTTAAAACGAGACACTAAAAAAAATTAGATTTTTTAAAATGATCTCGGATGAGAAAATGACCTAAATAAAAGATGTAGATCTAAAAAAAAAATTGAATCTTCATTGTTGACCACTTTTTGAATTGACATTATTTCATGCCTCAAAATGTGGGTTTAAATCTATAAATTTTGAAATTTGAATTTTTTAAATGACCTCGGATGGAAAACTTTTTAAATAAGAATTGTAGATCTCAAAAAGTTATGAAACTTTGTAGTTCACCATTTTTAAATTTGAAATCATCTACGATTTAAATAGCACCGCGCTATAGCGCCAATAGAGCAAAATTTTTGCTACACAATTGCACTTTTTGGCTATTCGCGCTATAGCGCCGCTAAGCTCAAATAGCATCATAGCGCTATTATGATGCTATTGACAAATTGATTAACCTAGCCTAATTGTTAGTGATTGAGTGATTTCAATAACTTTATGGTTGTTTGCTTATGTACTTGACTTGAAGCCTTTATGGTTGTTTGTTTTGAGGATAAGCACTTTTTGATTCGAACCGTTTAGGGCCTCAAATAGTCAACTTTCACTTTCGATTGTGTATAATATGTCGAATCCAAAACCCAATATGGACACAGACATGTGTCTAGCGCAGTGGGGGTCCTACGCGAGCCCAAGGTCACGGAGTTCGAGTCCCCACGACCGGAGCGGGCGGGGGTGGGTACCGTGAGGGCCTCACTCGATTAATTAAAAATATTTTGCCATTTTTTTAAAAAAATTGAAAACGCGGAAATCTGGAAACTCACTCGTAGGGACGGCTCAAACAGTAGAGGCGGTTGCATCACCAACCGCCCGCACTATAAAACTATCAGTAGGAACGGAGAGTTAGGGGTGGTCGCAAAAACCGCCCCTATAGTGGCTTTTGAGTCGCCCCTATAGTAAGCTTATGTAGTAGTGTCAAAAGAACTTTATGTTCACTGATTCATGGTCGTTTGCTGGGAAATTTAGAAGGAAAGTAATGTGAGGGTTTTGGAGGGAAAAAAATCGACAAATGTGGAGTGCTACAAAAGCTTAAGGATGATGCATACCAATGGGTCACAAAGGGAGCAAAGCACCTTAATAAATGACTTGTCCAACATTTTTGAGTTTTTGCACTCGTACAGTTTGAAGAACTAGATCAAGCATGATTGTAAACTAGCACAATCGAACAACATATTGCAAAGCATGAACATAATTTTTAGTGTAAGCATCGCTCGTACACCGCAGACAAACTATACAACTATACAGGACATATGACAAGATTAGATCACGAGAATTATATGTGTCGATTGTAGATGTAGTCGACGGTGGTGGAGACGCAGATTGTGATGACCATGGAGCGAGGTCTCCTCGGCGTGTAGTGTCGGCCTAGACATGGCACGGGTTTTGAGCCGACATGATGCAGACCGGAGAAATCAGAGCCGCTGTTGGATTCAAAGCACAATTATATAAACACATCCTTCTGACTCCCGAACCCCTAACTTATCCTCTCTTTCGTCTCTTTCGTCAACACGGCGATGGCGGCACAGGTTGCATATCCACGCGATTGAGGGCGTGAAGTGTGTCCGCGTGGTTGGGGGCGCACCTCGGTAGTGGCGGCAACACATCCGCCGCGATGGCGGTGATGTAGCGAGTGGCAACGCTTCCCGTGACTACAGCGGAGCATCGACACATCCCCATGGTGGTGGACACGCGTGGCTACATTGCGTCCAGAGGCGGCGGCGCGCCGCTAGGCTTCATCATCGATGACGACGCCCAGGACGGTTGGCGCATGGCTGCATTGCTTGGGCCACCACCAGGGGCATTCTCTAGACATGTGCGACATGAGCGCCACGCAGGGCCTCCAAATTCTATAAGCCACCAAATATATAGTACTCCCTCCGGGATGGTATTAGAAGTCGTTTAGGACAGCGACACGGTCTCCAAAACACAACTTTGACCTCTTATTATTATAAAAATATTTATGAAGATGTGATATATGTATACTTTTATCAAAGTATTTTTTAAGACAAATCTACTCATATAATTTTTACATTTACAAACTCAACAACTTAAAAATTATTGATGATTTATATTCCCCGGATGTTTGACCCAAACCTTGTCCAAAACGACTTCTAATACCAACCCGGAGGGAAAGTGCATAGCTAAGCATAGCAACAGCTTTGGCCCATTAGCACTCACGATAGTCGTGCAACCCAATAAAAATTGATTTTGTAGCCAGCCGCTGAAAGTTGTTCTGTTTCCCACGAATCCAGATCGCAAACCTGTTCGTCTCCACTTCACGTCTCCTGTCGCTATATAGCCCTGATACCCTATCGATCGCCGTCCGCGTATCGTGAGGGATCGAGCGTCCGAGCGGCGAGCGTGACGACTGACGGCAACAACCAGCGAGGTACCTAGCTAGACCCAGGCGAGGCGCTCAAGCCCCAAGGGTATATTAATCATTCTTTTTTACATTTCACATTCACAATAATCACAGCGATGTAGTCGGCCCACCACTAAATTTTGTTTGTTTTTTTTTAATCTTTTCATCTACTCCTAGACGCTTAGATTAGTGTTCAACGATTGAAGCTATGTCTTATGCAAATTGGTTTAGACAATTTAAATCGGGTTGACAAAAGCACAAGAATAGAGAAATTAGTCGAATCTCATAAAGAAGCCATTTATGCGTTCTATAATGACACAAGAAATGCTTAATGATCTGGCTAAAATAGCACTTGAGAGCGGAATATTGGAGAAAATTGATTATGAGCATATCATTAAAGATTTTATTTCAAGGATCAGTGAAAGAATGATGTTATTCAAGTAAGATTATGCTATAAATAGTTACAATTCTTCACATAGCTTGTTGCAATGTAATATATATTATGTCATACTCCTTATTTTCGTCCTATTTTTTCAATGCAAGCTAGTAGGCCTCATTTTTTAATTTCGTACGAGGCCTCAGATGCCGCCGGAGGCGATGGAGAATGGCGTGGACATGTCCGAGAGCCTGGGGTTGACGATGACCATGGCTAACCCGCTCAAAGCTATAGCCAAGCCGTGGAGTATGTGACGCTCTGTATTGGATCACTCGTCTCTCCTCTAAATTCGGACCTGTACAGCATGTATTGGGCAACTTCGTTGCAGGATTTCAAATACATAATATTAATGAATCCATAATACGAAATGTTGTATATTCTTTTTCCACTTGTCAAAAATAGTTCCCTTTTTTTTTCAAAAAATATTTGTGCAGCAAACAACCAAATTCCAGTTGTTCAGTTCAGTTTAGGCTCTGAACGTCTTGTCACATTGACTGGTGGCTGCACAGTTGTGGCGTTGTCGAGCGTGCAAACAATTACTAGAGCATACAATATAATATCGGCACGGGCATAAAAGGTTAAGCCCACTAAACCTTCTATTATTACTAGAACCAGAGCAGTGCTAAATGCCAAACAGTCCCATGGTGAAGTTAATAGAGCAGAGTTTGAAAAAACTAGAGCAAAACAGTCCCAAACAGGCCTAACTAGTAAGTTCAATTTAACCTGCCTGAATGTATTCCTAAACCCTTATTATTGATATGTCTTTTGATAAGTTCTTCACAGTATCGCAGGGACTCTACAGTTCTATAATCAATTTTAATGCTTCCAAAATTTAGTGACCAGTTCAAAATTTGCACAAAAGAATTCATGTACGCTTTAAACTTTCCAAACCATGAGTTTATGATTTTTTTTCTCTTTAGACAATATATGCAAACCACAAGGCATGTCAGCAGTTGGAGCCACGAAATGTGCCAGCTATGACATCGTCAGTAGATTCTAAAGGCCTACTGGACAATTCAAATGCCAAATCCTATTATTGCAATTTCCCTAAATTAGATAATGTTTTTGCATTTCTTATTACTATTAAGAAAAATCAAATTCCAAACCTCAGGTAAACAGAGCATGATCGGTTTTCATTCAACAGATAAAATTCCCCCTGATTGGACGGAACAAACTATCATCATAGCAAAGTCCACAAAAAAAGAAGAGATCATCATAGCAAGGGAACATCTCTAGCAACTTATGGATAGATTTTTGCTGTCACACAGTAAACATTAGTACCAGTACAACTACAGGATTAGAAATAAACACCAACATATATCATCATAATTAGAGTGCATTGCTGACATGAGACAACTTCCTTCTGAATATACCCAAAAGATGCCAAAGATACCACCAAGTCAAGCAGCAAGCCAACAGAATAACAGGGCTCCTCTAGCAGCAGTGGTCCATTTCAACTAGCAAAATCAACATACCTCGACCATCTGTACGTAATATACATCAATTAGATTTTTCTCCAAGATAAATAACAAATAACAAGATTTTCTGACAGGGAGCTGAATGGCAGAACTCAAAGTATCCAAACAAAATATGTTGTCAACATTAACCTGCTTAAAATGGCCTACATATGACTTGTCCATAAATTCAATGCAAGGAAGAAGGCTAATTGAGTGAAACGAATAATACAGGAGAAAGCAGCTACCCGAGGAACTTTACCACAACAAACATATATTTAATTTAACTGAAATCAAAGGATGGGCACTCAGTGATCCATGGATATCAGTAGTTTCACTGGTTCAAGTTAGCTTGACTAACTTTTCAGTTAGAGCTAGAAAAAATTAGTTAGACTTGTATTAACCTCAACAAATGATTCAATCCATGCCCATCTAATCTGAATTAGAGACCAATACATCACTCAGAATTTATATTGCATTAGAAAATTATAATCATATAAGCATTTTTATGCCTGAGATAGCAGAAAACCAACTCAGCACTCAGAATTTCTGTTCCAAAATGTCTCTGGTGACATTGTAGAAACTTCACACCAGTGTTTTTTAGGCGTTGCCTAGGCAACAAGGCATGCCAGTGGTGCTGGGCGTTGGGGAACGCCACAAACCTAGCTTCAGTAGTTTCACTAGTTCAACTTAGGTTGACTAACTTTTCAGTTAGAGCTAGAAAAAAATTAGTTAGACTTGTATTAATCTCAACAAATGTTTCAATCCATGCCCATCTAATCTTAATTAGAGACCAATACATCATCCACGTAAAGTTAAAAATGGTACCCCAGACGTGTATTTATATTGCATAAGAAAATTATAATCATAAGCATTTTTATGCCTGAGATAACAGATAACAAACTCAGCACTCAGAATTTCTGTTCCAAAATGTCTCCGTGGTCTACAATTGTAGAAACTTCACACGACTTCGCATCTCACGGTCTACAATTCAGTTAGTAATTAAGGTGATTCCTGCAGCATTTTATTTTCAGACTTTTCATAAAAGAAGATATGAATCAAGCTGCCACATTTTATTTTCAGATAAATCTCTGCAGCAATAATATCGCTGTATAAATACTTGTGCATTTGGCTGAATAATATAAAATTAACTTCACTCGTCAATAATGTATATGAACAAGTTCAGATCAACTTCTTAAAGCAGTTTCTTACAGGGCTGTAACCCAATGATGGAAATGTTTGAAACTAATCTGTATTGCTAACGGGATTGTAGGTTGAGTTAAGAAAAAGGAACTATAGATTGCAATATAGCCAAATGAACTACCGAAAACAAGAATGCTGCACAAAAGAAATTGAACACTAAACATAGCTCCACCATACCAATGGTTATGGAAGCATACCAAAGATTGTACAAAAGTTACCAATCCACGACAGGATGCTGGACTGCTAGTAGTTAGATAGTTAGACTGCCTCAATCAACTGGATATCTCTAAAAACAATGTCCCTATATGGTACAACTATGGGGACAAATACTTCACTGAGAAGCTGCACAAATGAAGGAAAAACATGGTGACCAAACTTCTGAGTTTTAACACAAATGGAAGCTGTGATGGAGAAACATGACCAAAAAAAAAAAAACAGAAAAAATCATGCCATGTGGCATCCAATTTGGCCATAAGCAGCATATAAGGCCTAGGTAAAAGAATTTTATTTTATTTTTTTATTTTTTGCTTTTTGTTCCCCTTGTTTAAGGTTCAGTAATATCATTGTTACTGACCAGTCTTGTGAAACAGAACATGTAAACAAATTTTCTCTACTACAAGCATTTAAGCACTATTAGCACAAGAGTTTAATCTAATTGGCATAGAAGATGGAAGTAAAGTTGTTTTCTTAAGGAGAATGAATTGAATCTGCAACTCCTGCATAATACAATCTTGAAAATTACAATCTGCGACATTAGTATACCTAGGTATTTACACAATCAACTATCGCCACATCTATCTACACATGCTAGTCATTCAAATAAGTTGCAATGTACAAAGACACAAGGATGGGGTTGTTTTCTGTTTTCATACTCCACAGTAAGCACCAATGCTTCTAATAATCAATAAATAATGTCTGTGTATGCAAGAAATAAAACAGTGAAATCGATGCAATAGTAACATGAACAACACAGTCTAGTTTAATCATGAATTGGCATTTGGCAAGGAGGCACTCAAGATCATACTTTATGAAAATAACAGAAAAAAAAAAAAAAACACAAAATTATTAATATGGTTCAAACTTCTATTGCAAAGTAAAATGTTGCAGGTTTGCACCTAAACACATAAAAAGGGTATAGCTTTCTGACAATAGCACTAGCCACCAAAAATCAATCTTAGAAATTTTTGGTACGTAAAATAATCAAGTGCATTTGGCTTACCAAACCGCCGACTGATAAACACCTTCAAAAGATATAATCACCGGGCATCATACTGATCCATCAAATGGATCCGAAGCCAAATCATGGATGTGCTTCATTTGTACCGAGGTAGACAACCTCCATTTAGGATCAGCTTCAAAATAAAATGTAGCACCTCGAGAAGCTCTGCCATCTACCTCTAGCTTCTTATGTTGTCTGGCAATCCATTTTGTACCACATTGGTCATGACGGACTACAAACTTCATAGTTTCAAGCACTCTGGCGTTTAAGATGAAGAACTTGATGAAATTTTACATCTGCACGGCTGTCCTCATAATTTATTATCTGCATCTTCTTGAGATGCCGATCAAGGCATTCGAAAGTGGAGCATAGGCTTGTTCATTCTTCAGAAGCATTCGAAAGTGGAGCATAGGCTTGTTCATTCTTCAGAAGCATCCGAGTATATGACTGCAACAGGAAGAGTGAAGGAAAGCAACACAACATAAGTTGAATTCCATCATGATTTCTGAATGCACAGTTTGGTGCCACAAACAAGTAGATGTATGTAAAAATTTAAGACAGACGAAAATCTCACCACAATGTATAACTTTTCCACGCATGGAAAGCATTTTAAGAAGCCAACGACAAGATCGAGATCAGGAGCAGTGAGGAGGGCTAAAGTCTTCACAGTGCGCATCACATTGGGCAGGCTAATAATAGGCACCATTTTCTGAAATAAGGTATGAACATAAACCATATGGTCTGGCGAAAGGCGACATTATACAGACATGGAAATGCATTGGGCTAAGTGAACGATGTAGCTGTACCTCGAAAAGCATGGTTCCAAGCTAAAATATGGGGATGTCATCATGTAGATAGCCCAATGTCTTCAGTTTGGGTGCATGAATAACCCGGATCACCAGGCCATAAGTTGGACGCTGTGGGATAAGCGTTTCTAGGAGAGGCGCGTCCTCAACAATGAGCTCTTCCAGCTTTCCCTCTGAGCCTTTCTCACCATCCGACACACCAAGGCTCCGAAGGGTCATGGAGCTGATATGTAAACTCTGGCAACCAATGTTACCATCCAGAACCAAGGTCTCCAGGACAGGGCATCCAGACAGGACGGCAGGTAGAGCAGTCCCAGATATGTCGACATTGGCAAGTGTGAGGTTCTTGAGGTTTGGGAAATTGAGACTGTTGTTTTGGAAATTGAGACTGTTGTTTGGGAGCTGGTTATTGAGGTAGCGATCTAAATGCAAGTGCAGAGCACAGACTGAAGGCAGAAGATGGAGCATAGACTGTGGAAGTACACTGTATGAACAAATCTCCAACTCCGGGAAGTCATTGATCCTGGGGGATTGCATCAATGTGTCGATACTCTGGGAGTCGTTCAACCATTGCCGATAGGTGAGTGAGAAGCGACGGAGAGGGCCCTCGTGACTGCTCAACAGGCTGCAGATGGAGGCCACTTCCGCTGTGTTGTAATATATATTGACCTCGAGATTGAGAGGCGTGTTGCGCCAAAGGGGCCGCCACCGGCGCGAGAGGATCTGGGTGCGGGCGCCATCCTTGGTGGGGAGGAGGGTGATGATGCTGCTTAGAATCTCGTCGGGGAGGCGGCTGATCAGATCCGGACCCCGGGGCGGCGCCGGCACTTCTTGGACACGGCGTCGTTCCTCCTCCTCCAGCCTCCTCTTCTTCCTCTTGGCACTTGCATCCATAGCCGCACCACGCGTCCACTACAGCAAAAGGAGCACTGAGTGGAACTGTGCAAAGCGTGATCAGAAATTTCGTAGAGAAATCGAGAAAACCAGTTGCTCCCAAACCCCAACCAAAACCCCCAACAGGCGCCACCGTCGTGTTCCGGGTATTTACCTCCAAGATGAGCGTCCGCCCGCCAGGAGCGGCGCCCCGTCCACGCAATGACGCAACGCTCCACTCGTCGCCGACTCTCCGTTCCGAGGCCGAGGGAAGGGGAAGAGACTCGGGGCTGCTGCTGCGGCTATCGAAGACGAACGGCAGGGCCCCGCATGCGGAGGAAAAAACCAATGCCGATGACATAGGGGAAGGGAAGTCAAAGCGTGCCCAGGTCCATTTTTTTTATAACGAGTGATTGTGTTAAGATTAAGAACGATTTACATAAGTTAAAAAAAACAATTTACATGGAGTAAGGTGGTGAGTTTCCTCGCAAAAAAAAATGTCTGAAAGAAAGACGACATAGATGGTGGCGAGTTTTTTTTTTAAAAAAAATAATAATGTGCCGAGTTGGAATAGTAGAAACCGAAAGAGAACGTAGAAGAAAATCTTGCACTAGTGCCAAGGCTATGAGTTGTTACATTTTCTTTTAGATTACACACGCTCAACACGCACACTCACCCCTATAAACGCACATACGCAAACTCTACACTTATAAGCACCTTCGAAAGATTAAGCCAACAATTCTTTAAGTTAATGAAGTCATTACAGACGCCTTGTTGTCGACGAGGACGTCGCCGGTCACTTAATGCATAGCGCCAAAAAAATCCTATAATAAATCCAGGATAATGTGACGCACTCAGGATTTGAACATTAGGTGGGAGCCCCCAACCCGTTGGGTTGCATGTATGCGCCGCCATCCCACATAAGACTCGCACCAAACCCATTTAGACAAAGTGGGCTGAAGCGTCCGGCCCGCATAAGCCCAGCGGCAACCCGCATCTTGTTAGGCATCGTCGCATCGTGGGCCATCACCGGGCGAGCACAAGTGTAAGCACGGGAGGGGGAGACCTTCACCGCCCCTCCACGCTAGCAACGATGAGTTCCTGATGGACTTGGCAATCGGCACCCCAGACCGGCATAAGCTACATCGTGCACACCGGCAAATGACTTAGTGTGGATGCAATGCAAGCCGTGCGTGCGAGGAGTGCTTCAAGCAGAGCATGCTGGTGTTTGACCCGTCGCCGTCCTCCAGACCTACACCTATGTCGCCCTGAAGGGCTGCACATCCTTCAACGCCACAAGAGTGACAATGAACCACCTACGCCGACCTCCCCACCTCCACACATTTATTTCACATTCACAAGTCGCAATCGTTATAAAACCAACAGAGTGGCAACGAGCATCGCAGCCACCGCGCCCAAGCAGTGAACCATCGGACTTGCTGCCTGGGGTTTCCACTGACAAAGCCTCTAGAGGAGGTGGTGCCCGTGTGAGAAACGTGATCAACATAAACAGATGATCTAGCCTAGTCACATGAACACATCGCCTATATACAATTAGGAATTAAACATAGAACTTTTGAATCAGCCGCTATAGGTGGAGTAGGCATGTTTTCTGGAACAGGAGATCGATGTAGATCACGGCGACCTTCGGGCATGCCAACAGCACCGGCGTATCACTGTTGTTGTCATAGTCGAGGAAGAAGGGTGGCAACCTTTGGGTTGATCCAACGCCCTCTTAGGATCGGAATTGGAAAATGTTGGAGTGGTTACTGCTTCTATTGAGCCTTACCCGAAGAGGAGGCAGACCCTTCAATTTAATGTGGCCTTGTTCGGCTCGGGGCTGCAACCATTGGTTGGTTGGGGTGCTACCAATCGTTGCACATGCATGTTGGGACCGCATGACTTGCTTCGCCAAAGAAATGGTCCTTGACCACATGCTCCTTCTAACGGCCAAGACTTAAGATCGCTTGTTCCAACATTCTCCCCTTTGACGAAAGCTAATCATCATATGTCCACACTTAGTAGAACAATGTGCTGAACATCGTGATATAATAGTCAAGAAGAAATGCTATTGCAACACAAATATTGACAGCACATCAAACAACTTTGATAGGATAAAACTTAGACGTAATGGGAGTTGGTTGTGTTATGGCCCTTATCTAGAATCATAGACTTTCCATCAAACCTATGCTGACACCATGTTTTTTAAAAAAATTGGGTGGTAAGCCTTTTGTTAGGGTTTAGGGTGCACTATATTGACAGATTGATCCTAGATTTTATCTTTCACTATAAAATATTTTGTTGTCAATGTGTTCGGCAGCCTATGAAGCGCGGATACGTGAGAGGGGTGCCGTATCGCGTATCCGACACTCCTCCGATACGGATACTTGCATAAATACGTGATGGATACGTATTTCAGTCGTGTCCTAATATTTGGATACGCGCTACTCCAGATACGCGTACTAGACGCCGGGCCGGGCCAACTTTGATACGCCCAACGCAGGAAAACAGCTGTGCCTCGTCCTTTTTGGATTACTGTCTTGTGTCGTGTAATCGTGTCGAGCCGCAAATCCTTGGTGTAACGTGTAACACGTGAAGCAACTGATTATTTTGTTTTTTATTTTCTTTATTCCTTCAAGTCCCATAAAGCAAACACATCACCCAAAGTTCTCGCTACCACATGTAACGAGTTAATGCTTAGTTATTTCACGTATAATTATTATATTTACCACATGTAACGAGTTAATGCTTAGTTATTTCACATATAATTATTATATTAATAATATCCAAGCCGTATCCCCGTGTCATTGTTTTTTCAACAATAGTGTATCCGCGTATCCGATACTCATTATCCGTATCCGGGTAACATAGTCGGCAGCACCACTTGACTTGTTGTTACTTGAAAAGAATATTGTTGATTGATTATCGTAATATAATGTAATTGATTTTGAAATGTTGTCAACCACTCTGAGTCCGGAAAAAAAAAATTCTTTAACCATACTGCTTGCCCAACAACTTCATAACATGCCAAAATTATGCATGCATGGTTGACCCTATTGCTATGGATTGCTTACAACTTTTACATGAAATAGCTCCTTCTGCTAGTGTGAAGACATATCCTGATGTTGCGCCTTGCCAAAGTTATAAGCTATATCGTGGCACTTTTACCTTTCGGTGCTAAATAAGAAATTGCATCATTTTGTGGTACTAAAAATTAAGGAAATTTTCTTGAAATTTAATGTTTTGGCCTTGAGAGCATATCAAAGAGACTTTGGTTTTACAAAGAAAGTGTAAAATCACTAGAAAAGGAACACAAGAGTTGAGTTTCTAAAAACTAAAAAAACGATAGTTTTAGCAATAAAATTGTTTCTAATAAAACTCTAAAAATAGTTATATCCGTACATCTCATAGATTTTATAAAACGATATTGTTCTTTTTACATAACAAAAATACTTTGCGTCCAATGTGGCCTAGAACTTATGTAAAAAAAAAAAAGTGGCCTAAATTTAGCTCCAAACAAATTTTCGAGAGAGCAAAGTTTATATGACCCAATACATTTGGCGGCATGGAGGCTTTATTCCCGCTCATTCTTCCCTTCTTTTCGTTTGACCAGCCTAAAATGGCGCCAAATAAATCTCTCCAGCCTATAACTTGATCCTCTTTCCCCGATCCTCCCACCACACCACGACACACGCCAGTTACCCTCCCTCCACCCGGCCAGCCGCCGGCCTCCATGGAGAACGCGGCCACCACCACCGGCAAGAAGATCAAACTAGGTCGAATCGATGGGCTACGACACCGGAAGATTGGCAACCCGCTTGCCGGCGACCAAGGCCTCGACTTCATCAGGCGCCTCCCCGACGAGGTTCTTTGCAGCATCATCTCCCTCCTTGGCCTCAAGGAGGGCGCCCGCACCCAGATCCTCTCCGCCGGTGGCGCCCTCTCTAGCGCGCCTCGCCTCTCAGCCTAGAGGCCGACAGTAGCCTCAGCAGCCAGGAGCGGAAGCGAATCGCCTTGGTCTCCAAGATCCTCTCCGACCACCAGGGCCCCGCGCGCCGCTTCTCCCTCCCCAGCATGCGCCTCCGCGACCGCTACGCCAAGATCGACGGGTGGTTGCGCTCCAGAGCCCTCAACGGCCTCGAGAAGATCCATTTCGGCTACGAGATCGAGGAACCGCGTCTGCGTTACCCGCTGCCGCCGTCCGCGTTACGGTTTGCGCCCACACTCCGTGTTGCCGAATTTGGAAACTGCGAGTTCCCCAGGGACATCGCGCCATCGCTCAAGTTTCCCTGTCTCAAGCAGTTCACCCTGCGTTCTGTCATCGTGTTGGAAGACATTCTTCACAGCCTGCTGCGTGGCTGCCCTGTTCTCGAGAGCCTCTTGCTGGACGGGAATGCTGGAGTTGGGTGCCTCTGCATTAACTCACCGACTCTAAGGAGCATTGGCGTCGGTGCTTCTAGCTGTGGGTTGAGAGTAGCAAATCCTATAATGCTCCATGATCTTATTATAGAAGATGCCCCTTGCCTTGAAAGATTGTTACCACTTCACCATGGCAATGGCCCACCAACAATCCGGGTTGTGCGGGCTCCAAAACTGGAGATATTAGGCCTGCTGTCGGATGGCATCACCAGACTTGATCTTGGAACCACTGTTTTTCAGGTAGCAGCTGACTTTCATTCCTCTGTTTTGTATTCTGGATTTATATGTGCTAGCTACTAATTTTTCCGTCTCCTGATTTTTGTCCAGAAAATGATTGCCATAAGCCTGACAACCTCGGTGCGCACTGTAAAGATTTTGGCCCTGGTCTCTTGGGGGCCTAATCTGGATTCAGTTGTTGACTTCCTCAAGTGTTTCCCCTGCTTGCAGAAGCTTTATGTCGACGTGAGTATTTGTCTTTGCTTGCTTTATGTGCCAATATGAACAGCTGAGACATAATACAATCTAGTGAGCTACTGTATGACATTGCTGACTGCACACCTAGTAACTGCTTTCATATTGTTTCCTTTCTTTTTATCCAGTCTCACCTTCAAAAGAGTAGAAAAAATAAATGGAGCTATAATCCACTGGAGCCAGTTGAATGCCTTGAGTCTCATCTTAGACAAGTGGTCGTGCTGAATTATTTGGGTATGAGACCTGATGTTGACTTTGCCAAGTTCTTTGTTTTGAATGCAAAAGTCCTAAAGAAAATGGTATTTGATTGCTTTAACAACTGCAATGATAAGTGGATGGCTAATCAACACAGACGGCTTCAACTGGACAACAGAGCTTCTCAAGATGCTCAATTTAAATTCAGAGTTGGTTTTTGGTTCAGTTCATTTGCACACAACTACAAGACACACAGTTTGAGGATGGATGATCCCTTTGACAGCCGCTTATATGCAGATGATGCATGAAGATTCAATGGCCATTCAGAAGATTGTCTTATCTTTTATGTCTAATGCCCAAAGTTTAGTTTTCCTGCTAGGCGTTTAATTTGTTGTTTTGCTATTTTTTACATACTCTTCTTACTAAAGTTACTACAAATTTGTGATCACTGTATTGAAGTTGCAAGCAGTGCCAGTCTGTGCAATTTTGTTGCAACAGCTTACTTTACACACCTGTTTATATATTCAATCTTTTGGAGAAACATATATACTATTTTTATGTGGTAACAACCTCAATTCTTGTCTTAGCAATTGTTTGCTTACAAAAGCATATTCTGGTGTTAGTTTTCATTTATGTGTTGCTTCCTTTTTTGGCTACACATAAGTTTACCTTGTCAGCATCTTTGTCAAGAGCTGCTGGAGCAGAATTGGGATGCCAATTTATGATTCTCTTGATCCCTTGCATTTTCTTAAAAAAGTTTCGGAACACAACCGAATGTGTCTTTTTTTCATGGAAATCGTCATCATCATGAGCTGGAGTATTTGGACAATCAGGAATGGTGCTTTTTTCAGAGAGATAGCTGAAAGCAGTTTAAGGTGCATAAACATCCTCAGACAAGTCTTTGGCTGACTGTTGTGGCGCGCAAAAAACAAATATTTTCTACAGATTGAATTATGGCTAGAGTCGCTTGTGTAATCAATCTTATCTGTTTTGTTTCCTATTTTTGTTTCTTGAGCTTTTATGTCAGCTCTGAAACCTCCCTTTCTTGTTTTCCTGTAACTTGCTTGGTTACACTTCAATAACGTTCCCTCAAAAAACAAAAAGATTCCATTGAGTTAATTGACAAAAGGTATAAAAGTATGGGGAAAAGTAAACTTGATTTTTTATGAATAATTGCCCCAACATATCTTGGATGTTGCCTATGTATGAATAGTGAATTATAGGATTGTTAAAAATTAATATGAACAGTCAGAAAAATGGAATCAGATCAACATAATTGAATAAGTTAGTATCATTTTATCCTTTGGATCAAATGAAGTGTTGCATGCTTATCGTCTGCACTTAAGAGCTGGTATTGTGTAACTAAAATACAGCAGGGGTCCTTGACATCACATTTCACCACTTATCAAGGACCAGACAATGGAACTTGGCATCTGTAATTGCGCTCTTTCATCATATAGTTTTTTGTACCTAGTAATGGATCATTTCCATTTAACAGTTACAATTATTACAATGATTACTTATAATTGTCATCCAAGTTAAACTTGTGCTCTGTTTTGGCAGCGACGTTATGTCAACCATAATGCAGAACTTTTTTCTGGATAAGTTGCTGATTGTACTGCTGGGTTGAAATTATGTCCATTACCTCTTTTCGTGTTTGAGAAATGGTGATTCAATGTTTACACCCTTGGGTATTTTGATATCTGCTCTGCACAAGCACTATTTGTCCTGTTCGTTATATTTGTGTCCTGCCTAACTCCATTCGAACCATGCTACTATGTTCTATCTAGATTGTTTAAGCGAAGGTTCAACAATATGCCATGTAATGTTTTGATCTAGCAGTGTACGACCCTTCTCTGATATTATGATTCTAGTGCGATGCTGCAAAGTTTACAGCTGTTGCCAGAGCACGGCTGTTGATCACTCTGGGTCTGATTTGAGCCATTGGAGTTGGAGAGTTTAGGCCTTGAGGACCATTCTTTTCAAGCAGAAAACAAATTGTGAATATAAGAAATGTAGTCCATCATTCTCTTTATTTTCAGATATAATACCCCCACGTTTAGGCCTCCTTTGGAAACCCGATCTTTTTTATGACGAATGGAATTTATTTCAACAGCATGAAGCAGTTAAGAGGGGAGAAGCACTCCCGACAATCACTTAATCATTCAACAACTTCAAGGTCTTGTTTGTATCTCATCTTCTTGTTAATCCCTTAATCATCATGTGTTGTCAAACTCTGAAGGTACATATCTTGTGGTAAGCTCATTAGTACTACTATCCTTAGGCTTGTTTAGAACTCCTGAGAGTCTACAAATTATTTTGTTTCATACCTCCAGTTGAACAAGTCATGTATACATTCTTCGCAAAAAATAAGTTATGCATACATTGTTTTCGAGTTTTTGTGGGACATGACATGTCTTGCAATATACAAGATTCAGCTTATTTTTCTGTATGGTTTTGGTAAGGCAACACTGTTTCTTGAGCAGTTTAAAACTGATTTGTTCCAGCTAATTGTAATATTTTAACTTAGCATACCACGTGTGAACTTTTAACTTAATATATACTATAATGCGAGGACAATGCGACTGGTATAATATTGGTACCGTACCATGTGATATCATTTAGTTTCAACAAAGACATCCTTACAATAGAAGAAGCATCAAGGTCCTGTTTTGGAACATAAGGGGAATCAACTCCCAGGAAAAATGGGATGCTGTAAGAGATAAAATTCAAGAGAGTGCTTGTCAGGTTTTATGTCTGCAGGAAAACAAAGAGGGACAACTTTGATCTTTTCTATATCAAAAATTTTTGCCCAAGATTCTTAGATAAATTCATCTTTTCTCCATCAGATGGAGCCTCAGGTGGACTGCTCACAGTATGGAATAGTAGCATTCTTGATAGTGATATCATACAAACAAACTCATATGCTATCACTGTTAATTTTACATCCAGACTAGACAACAGCTCTCTTTGCATTAGCAATATTTATGGTCCATCACATCCTGCTCTTAAGCATGCTTTCATTACATGGTCGATAAACTTTGACACTTCAAATTTTGAAAACTGGATGCTAGGGGTGACTTTAATCTAATTAGATGTCAAGAAAATAGGAACAAGCCTGGAGGAGATATTAATGAGATGAATATGTTCAATGAGCTCATCTTTGATCTAGATCTATCAGAAGTGCCATTCAGTGGAAGAAATTATACTTGGAGTAATATGCAGCAAGATCCTCTTCCGGTTAAACTTGATTGGGTCTTCACATCAGCAGCCTGGGTGACCTCCTTTCCTGCAACCAAGGTACAACCCCTCTCAAAACCAATATCTGATCATATTCCTTATGTAGTCCACATTGGGTCCTCCATTCCAAAATCTAATGTCTTCAGATTTGAAAGCTTCTGGCTGGATCATCCTGGATTTTTTGAAACAGTGGAGCAATGCTGGAACAACTCCCCACATTTTGCAAATCCAGTGAAACATCTATCAACCAAACTTAAACATGTCGATCAGGGCTTAGAAAATGGAGCAAATCTCTATCCAATCTTGGAAAATTGATTCATAACAGCAAGTGGGTGTTGCAACTTTTAGATGGGCTTGAAAAACAAAGATCCCTTTCAAGGTTAGAATCGCGCTTTCAGAGGTTTAGTAAAATCTCATTTGAATAATCTGTTAGAATCCAAAAGAAAATTTTGGAAACAGAGAAATACCATTAGATGGGTCAAGTTTGGAGATGAAAATACTAATTTCTTTCATCTTATGGCTACTATTTCACATAAGAAGAATTTTATAGTTTCTCTTCTAACAATCAAGGCAATCAAGTCACCGATCATCAACGTAAGGCAAATCTACTATGGACATCCTATAAGGATAGGATGGGCATTAGTGAATTCAATGGACTAACCTGCAACCTTGCTGATATCCTAATATCATCCGATTTGTCTATACTTGATGAAGACTTCAGCATCTCGTAAATTGATTTGGTCATCAAAGAGCTACCAAATAACCATGCTCCCGGTCCCGATGGCTTTAGTGGGCTTTTTATCAAAAAATATTGGCACATCATTGGGGCAGATTTCAAAAGGCTACTTCAGGACTTTTGCACTCTCAACTGCAACCTGAGAGGTATCAACTCCTCATTTATAGCTCTAATACCCAAGAAAGATAATCCCGAGAATGTGAATGATTTTAGACCAATCTCCTTGACAAATTATTCAGTGAAGTGCATCACCAAGATCCTGTCTACAAGACTACAATCAAAAATTATGAATCTCATTCATGAGAATCAATATGGTTTCATAAAAGGAAGAACAATTCAGGACTACTTGGCTTGGGCTTTTCAATTTCTACACTTACGCCATCATTCAAAAAAAAAAAGATTGCTATTCTCAAATTAGATTTTGAAAAGGCCTTCGACAGGGTTGAACATCAATTCATAATAGAAGTACTCAAGCATAAAGGTTTCTCCACTAAATGGATTGATTGGGTCACCAACATTCTATCAAGTGGAAGCTCTTCAGTTATCCTGAATGGGATACCAGAAAAAAGTTTTAATTGTCTTAGGGGAGTAAGGCAGGGTGATCCATTATCACCTCTACTCTTTGTGTTAGCTGCAGATACTCTTCAATCATTAGTTAACAAAGCTTGGAGAAATCAACCATCCTTTGGACAATAACTTCTTGGGAGGCTACCCTATAGTACAATATGTTGATGACACATTATTGATACTGCCTGCAGAAGACTCTTCGATTCTTCATCTAAAGGAAATTCTCAAAATTTTCTCAGATTCCTCAGGACTGATGGTTAACTATAGCAAATCCAGCTTGGTACCCATAAACCTTAATAACACAATGACTCAAAATCTAGCTAACATTTTGGGATGTCAAGTAGGTTCTATGCCCTTCACCTATCTTGGACTACCTCTGGGCACAACTAGACCAACTTTTAGTGATTTCTCTCCCCTCATCAAAGACAATAGAAAGGGAGATCGTCCCCGTGTCAGCAAAGCTTCTTTCATACAATGGGAGATTAATCTTGGTAAATTCTGTTTTTTCATCCTTGCCCACTTTCTATATGTGCAGCCTTAAATTACCACCCATGGTGGTAAAGCCCATTGATCATTTCAGGATGAATTGTCTTTGGGGGAAAGGTGAGGCAGATATAAGAGGAAGGTGCCTTGTGGCTTGGGAAGAAGCCTGCAAATCCAAAGAAAGTGGAGGATTGGGTATTATTGACATTCAACAACAGAATGATGCACTCCTGATGAAACATTTAGACAAGTTTTATAACAATGCAGACATTCCCTGGGTCAAATTAACTTGGAACCAACTCTATTGCAATGGTGAAAACCCCCCTCATAATAGACCTCCAGCAGGATCTTTTTGGTGGAAGGATGTACTGAAATTATACAATACATTCAAGGACCTTGCCATTTGTTCACCATAGAAAGGTAATTCTATTTCTTTTTGGTCTGATATTTGGGTAGATCAGGCTATGAAAGATAAATTCCCAGAATTATTCTCTTTCACCAGGAAACCCAAGTGTAGTGTCAGATTTTATTTAAACCAAACTTTCCAAAGAATTTTCTGTCCAACCCTTTCTCAGGTGGCCACTTTACAGTTGAATGAGATTCAACTAATTTTACAAGATTTACAGCTAGATGAGAATCAACATGATACTTGGAGTTACAAATGGGGTACCTCTGCCTATAGCAGCAAAAAAAGCCTATAAGCACCTAACGGGTAATCCTCCTGCTTCTCCTCTATACAAATGGATCTGGTCTGGGAGTAACCTGGGCAATCAGAAATTTTTCTTCTGGCTACTGGTTAGAGACAGAGTGAATACTAGAAATCTCCTCAGAAGGAAGAACATGTCTCTTGCCAGCCATAGTTGTGTGCTTTGCAATCTAGATGTTGAAGAAACTTATCTACACTTGTTCTTCCCCTGTGTCCATTCAAGTAAAGAATGTTGGGATTACCTAAACATTTCCTCGGGACAGCAGCCTTAATCCAAAGGCAGATGTTTCTCAAAGCCAAGATGGATTTCAATAGTATTATTTTCAGAGAGCTTGTGATTTGTGCCTGTTGGGCCATTTGGAAAATTAGAAATGGAATTATCTTTCAAAATGGTCAACGAGACATGGATGAATGGAAAAGAGTGTTCAAATATGAATTCAGTCTGGTTTGCCTTAAGGTTAAACCTTCTAGAGTTGCCATCTTTCAAGCTTGGAGAGATAGTCATGTATAGGTCTTTTTTCTTTATTTTTCTTTTGGGCCTAGATGCCTTGTAATTTCAGCTTGTACCATTCTTTTATTTAATTAAAAAAGAGAGGTCGGGGCTCCCCCGACCGGTTCGGTCAAAAAAAAAAAAAAAAAGACATCCTTAATAAGTCAGTGATCATCTGGATTTCTATCTCCAGTTAAACATTCTGAAAATCGTACATACGCTGTTTCTTTTCTTTTCGCAGAGTAGCAAACATCTTTGACAGATACCCGTAAAGGCCCTATCACTATTTTTCATTTTTTTTTGGGCAACAGAAGTTTCAGAAATGGTGTAGTTGTTATTATTTTGTTAGCTCATCATATTTTTCGAGATACATGTCTTGTGTTGAAATTTCTTAAGCTTGTTTAGTTGTCTTACAGTTTTCTGAGTCGTTAGATTGGTGATTCACATGTTCTCTAGCCTGTGTAATTTCATTCTGGTGCACACCAGTTATGGAAGAATACCAGTCATATTTCCTCCTAGATGGATCTGAGAAATAGCACAGTTAATCAATCAGGAATCAGGAGACGCAATTTAAGCTGAGCAATGGTAATGAGATTTTGCGCTGAACATGATTGTGCAATTGTGTATAGACTATAGTATTATTGCGGTTGTACTAGTTAACCTCATTAGAATATTGTGAATTTTAGACTGACTTTTTTTTGGGCGTCACCGCCATCATGCCTTCCTCCAGATGCCGATCTGGCCGCCACTGAACCAATTGTCCGCACCACGCAATGCCATGAGCGGATTCCGCCGCCCAGCCACGTGAGTAGAAGCATTTGCACCCCTGCCAATCCACGCCATTGCCATTGCCATTGCCATTGCCGCTGCCGCGTCCCACAGCTGCCACCGTTGGACGCGGCCGATGTCAACGCCGCCACGCATGGGCCAGCATTGTTGGCTACATGCCACAATTGCGCCTGACTAGTCCGCCAGTCGCGGGGTTCGCCGCATCAGCACCGGAGCCACCGGATCCAAGACCGAGCCGTGGATGCGATCGCTGGTGGCTGGAGTAGGCACCACCACTGTGGGAAGAAACCACCATAGGGAGAGGAGAGAAGGTTGGAGGAAGAGAAAGAGAGCCCTGCTGCCACCAACTCATGGGTTGTGTGGCCTCCGGCAGCATGCTCCGGCGGCGGCAAGGAGGCATAGGAGGGAGGGAGGTGGTGTTTGTGGCGCTGGCAGCATTGCGTTCCCGTGTCGCCCAGATCGGCGACGCTGGGCTGGGATGGATGATGGATGAATTATATTTTATTGACCTTATTATTGACAAAAGATATAGAAGTTTTAGGAAAAGTTATTATATATATATATTAATTGGCCCCAACATATATGTGGATGTTGCCTATGTATGAATAGTGAATAATAAGCTTGTTAAAATTTCAGATCAAAATAGCTAGAATAAATTAATATCAATCTAGAAGTATCAGTTACCTTCAGATCGAACAGAAGTGTTGTATGCTAATCATCTGCAGTGAACAACTGGTATTGTGTAACGAAAGTACCACTTATCAAGGATCAGAGAAAGAAACTTAAAAATTAAAATCTGCAATTGCACCCCTAGGAATGGGTCATTTTTGAGATAACAGAGTTACAGTTTATTTTTTTTGACTTTTTTTTTTTTTTTTTTTTTTTTTTTGCCAAGAAAACAGAGTTATAGTTAAAATTGTTATCCAGTTGAACATGTGCACAGTTTCTGGTCGTGACATGCTGTCAACCATAATGCAGATTTTCTGGATGAGTTTATTGACTGATTCAGCTCTATAATATTGCCAGGGTCAAACTATGCCCACTATTTTTGTCTGTGATTTATGAATGAGAAATGGTGATTCAAAGTTTACTGCCTTGGGTATTTTGATATCTGCTCTGCACATTCACTATGCATCCTGCTCATTCCATTCGACCATGCTATCTCATTATTCGCCGTGTAATGTTTTCGTGTGTAATAGCAATGACGACCCTCTTTGGTTGGCGCCCGCGGTCGTGTTTTGGTCGCAAAATCAGTTTTTTATGTAATAATAATCGGTGAATCCAGTAGCTAGGTTCGTGTCGCTGATCGTTGGCTCCTTGCCTCCGGTCCTCTTTGGTTGTGTTTGTGTGGACCTGTTTGTTTCAGACTCTTTCTCTTCTTAATGAAATACGGGTAACGACCCGATCTCGAAAAAAAAAGCAATGACAACCCTTATCTGGTATGATTCTAGCGTGAGTAGAGCCTTCCGAGTTGGAGAGTTTCAGGCCTCGAGGACCATTCAGTTCAAATATGGTTCATCACTCTACTTCAGTTACAGTACCCCATATTTATGCGGATATTGGGGTTGTGCATACAGTTACAAAATCCTCCTTAACTAACAATTATATATTGGAGGCTATGATATTAGGAATTGCTGCACCTCATGGGCAATGTAGTCATCAGTTTTCCTCTGTTTGGTTTAGCCGTGAGTCTTGGGAAAACTGCTGTGAACTTTGGATTAAATCTTTCCAGCTTTGTGTGCTTTTTTATTATTCCTTAGTATACTTGTAAAATCTGTACAATTTCGTCTTTACGAATGGTTAGCTGTTCCTAACGTTGATAATGAGTTGCATTCTTTGCTATGTACATTAGAACTTTTCTTAGGAGCCACTTTGTTGTTCTGTTGATCGATAAGCCGGTTGATTTTGGTTGTTTCAATAGTGTTCTGAAACAAGCTGGAACAAGGCCAAAAAAGACATCTGAAAAGAGAGAGATTAGAGCAAGTTTAGCCCATGAAAACTGTTCTGAGGGATATCTTGTTTGGCTAGAACAAGTATAAACCTAACCCGTCTCTATCTCCCTTGAAACCGCTGTGAAACAATTATCAATTTTCACCTTTTAACATAAAACCAAAAGCAGGGTCTAAAGTGCTTACAAAACCGAAAGCAACAAATAATAGCTTTAGGCTTCACACCTGTTTAGTTGTTTTTTTTTAGCAACAATAGCACTTTTTAGAAGCTTACTCAAAACCAGAAAATGGTCTTCGCAACTTTGTCATTTTGAACAATGACTTCACAAAACTGTTATATAGAAGATGTATATCTTGAATTCTTTGCCATAATCTCTATTTAACCCCTTTTATGTCTTCTAATCTTAGCCATGCGAAATGACGAACTTGCCCTTTTTGCCAAAATGAACATGGAAGCCAAATCGTGGATTGGACATGTTCCTGTAATAACCAATCAATGCTCGATTGTCCTAGAAGTTGAATGGACGATGGCTGTCGTGTCGAAGCTCGCCCCGCTAGTGCGGCCTCGCCGCCCAACGTGCCTCCTCCACCTAACGCCGGTCGACACGCCGCTGAGCCCCCTTTGCCAGCGCCTCGACGCACCATGGTAGCGCACACACTCGGCGCGCCACCACCATAGCGCCCCCCACAAGCTAAGCATGGCCTCACTACCTGATATGTTACCCAACTTGTTGCCCTACCATCTACCCGACACACAGTGCCCAGCGAGGCATGATCCTCGCCTTCGGTGGTGCTGCTCAATGCAACCGGCCGTGGGGGTCTAGCTAACAGAGGATGTGCAGTCTTCATTTCGGGTACAAGGGCAAGTTTGTCCTTTATCATAATTGAGATTAGGTGGAGAAAAAAAAAGGAGCCAAATAAGGATTATGGTAAAGAATGAAGTTACACGTCTTCTACGTGATAATTTTGTGAAGTCATTGTTTGAGATAGAGAAGTTGCAAAGTCAACCCTTTAAAATGATAGCCAATGTTCTAGAAAAATCGGCTAGCCACTTTTTTTCTAGAAAACCGACCTAGTTGGGTTTTTTTATGGAAAACTAGACTAGCTGGTTTTCTAAAATAGCCCAACCTGTTTTGTTGGGCCGCTCGGCTAATAAGTCAGTTGATTCGGATAATAAGTCGGTTGATGTTGTTTCGTTGTAAGAGAAAAAAACATTATACCGTGGATCGATAAGTGAACAGTCATAACTCCAAATAAAATAGTCAATACACATTTTTTATTGCCTTAACTAGAGAAATACAATGGTGGGGTCAATATTATCCTTTTCATTAACAATTTTGGTTGTGAAGACGAGAGAAATACAAGGATGGAGTCCAATTGTTATAAAAAAAAAGGGATGGAGTCCATTATCCCTTTTAATGTTGGGTACAGGGTACTACTAGGTCAGTAATTATTTGCCAATTTTTTTCTAAAGGAAGAAATCCAGGGAAAAAAATAGTTCACGCGTCTGACATTTTTCGCAGAGAAAATGCTTTTCACGCCACCAACGGTTGAAGATTACCCCATCGCTGGTCCTCATTCCCAACTCTCTCACGACCTCACCCAAACCCTTCCCCTCGCTAGCCGCCGCCGCCGCCGCCCATGGAGGCCGCGGACTTCGCCAAAAAGCGCAGATCCGCTCTAATCCGGGGCCAAGAACCACCGGGGAGTGGCATCGGCGTGGGGGAAGCAGCATCGACCTCATCAGCGGGCTCCCCGACGAGGTTCTAGGCAGCATCATCTCCCTCCTCCCCACCAAGGACGGCGCCCGCACGCAGGCCGTCTCCCGCCGGTGGCGCCCTCTTTGGCGCACCGCCCCTCTCAACCTAGGTGTCGACTGCCACCTCAGCTGGCAGGACCGGAAGCGAGTCGCCTTCGCCTCCAAGATCCTCTCCGTCCACCCGGGCCCCGCCCGCCGCTTCGCCCTCCTCGACTTCCGCCTCCGCGACCGCTACGCCAAGATCGATGGCTGGTTGCGCTCCCCGGCGCTCACCGGCCTCCGGGAGATCGAGTTTAGTTACGAGATGGAGTTGACCCCGAACCCACGGCCGCAATACCAGCTGCCGCCGTCCGTGTTCCGCTTTGCGCCCACACTCTGCATCGCCATCATCGGCTTTTGCGTCTTTCCAAATGAGATAGCCCCGTCGCCGCTGAATTTTCCTTGCCTCAAGCAGCTTACTCTGTCCTGGGTTACTATGTCGGAGGACACCCTTCATAGCCTGCTCTCTGGCTGCCCTGTTCTCGAGAGTCTATTGCTTTCGCACAATTTCGGCATTGGTCGCCTCTGCATTGTCTCAAAGACTCTTAGGAGCATTGGCTTCAGTCTTTCATTTCAACGGTCGGATAACTTCCTGGAGCTGGTCATCGACGCACCCCAGCTTGAAAGATTGTTACCTCTTAATCCGAACTATGGACCGCCAACTGTCCGGGTAATGCAGGCACCTAGGTTGCAGGTATTGGGCTTGCTGTCAAATGGCATTTCCAGGCTCGAGCTTGGGAACTTAGTGTTTCAGGTACTTGTTGCCTTCTGAATCTTGCATCTGGTATTTCTATGTGCAGCTTAATAATTATCAACTCCTGGTTTCTGTTCAGGAAATGATTGCTATCAGCTCGACAACCCCCATGCCCATGGTGAAGGATTTGGCTCTTTACTCCATTGGTCCTAATCTGGACTCAGTTGTTGGCTTCATCAAATGTTTCCCCTGCTTAGAGAAGCTGTATATCATTGTGAGCTGTTCTGCTTGTTTGCCTCTGTTGCTTAAATGACTAGTTAATATGCGAGTGCGTAGAAGATATATACCGTACACACATATGTGTGTAAAAGATATATACCGTGCATGTGCATAGAAGAAATATATTGTTTTTGTTTAGATGATGCTTCTCATTCGAATGTTGTAAGCTGAAACCTCATGATCTCAGAAGAAAAACCTGAATAGCTATCAGTTTATCTTAGATGCTGAATCAAAGATGACTACATGATAAATAATAATTATTATCTTGTCATCTCGATTGATACATTGTCATGTACCTACTGTACTGACTCTTATAAATTTATTTATTTTCTCTTGTGGTTGTATACAGTCTCACCCACACAAGGATATGAAAAATGTGCTGAGGTACGATTCACTAGATCCTGTCGAATGCCTTGAGTGCCACCTGAAAACAGTGGTCATCAAGAACTATTATGGCAAGAGGCCTGATGTTGACTTTGCCAAATTCTTTGTTCTGAATGCAAAAGTGCTAAAGAAAATGGAATTTGGAGCTCTTAACTTCTGCAATGACAAGTGGCTCGCTAATCAACGCAGATGGCTTCAACTGGACAGTAGAGCTTCCCAAGATGCTGAGTTTAAATTCCAAAGTAAGGGTTGTAGTACACACACACGAAATGAGCATACCCATGATTTGTGGATGTCTGATCCCTTTGACAAAGTCCTTACATAGATGCTGCACGGGGATTTGATGCCCGTTCAAAAGATTACCTTCTACGTTTCTAGAGCTAAAATTCCATGTACGTGTTTCATTTGTAATACTATATTTCTTTTTCAGAGTTATTGGGATACCATCAACATGTTTTTGAGGTATCTCACCTTGAAGTTGTGAACACCATGTTTGCTGTATCGTTGTTTCAGTGCATCTTTATGTGCAAGTGCCATAGATGAATGTAGGTCATTGTTATGTGTCAACACTCTTGTCCTCTTTTGAACGTAGGTTTTAGCATGGTGATTATGGGGGTTTTGGTGATTCATGGGCACAAGTACTTTGACTAACGTATGTTTTGCCGAGGTTCAATTTAGTCTCAATGTGAGTGGCTACAAGCCTACAAGTGACTTGGCTCTTTGTGACTAAGGTCCCGGTTGGCACGTTCTGCTTTGCTAGAGGAGCAGTTTTTTTAGCTTCAGCTCTGTAAGCTAACTTTATTTTTGGAGCTAAACCTTTTTTGATAAAACATTGGGTAAAATAGCTCCTTATAGTAGATTAAAAGAATGATCATAATGCCCTCATATTTCCCTTCTCTTTTCTCCTTGTCTCCCATGCCTTTCTTCTATCTTTGTGGAGCCCATGCCGGGCGGCTAGCCGAACCAAGGTGTTTCAGATTTTAAAGCGGATGCTGCAGATGAGCCGAATCAAGGTGCGTAAAAAAATAATTTGGCCAGCAGCGGTAGGTTCACAACCTATCCAGAGCTGACACGTGAAGAGAGAAACAAGAGTAGCAGGCCCCACAAATTGATGCTCATATTGTGGTCGATGAACCGTCTAACACAACACGGTTTAGCAGAGTAAAATCGAATCGATGTTTACACTCGAGGTGCCTATGGAGCAAGGAACCTTAGATAGTCCCTCCGTCACTAAAAGAATGTTGTTTTAGGTTTTTCAAATATCTCGCTTGACCATCCGTCTTATTTATTTTTTTTAAAATATTTTTTATTTTAGTATGACTTATTTTATCACTAGAGAAACTGTAATAATGATTTTTTATTTTTTTAATTTGCATAAAATTTTTGAATAAGATAAACGGTCAAACACAAAGTTTGGAAAACTTAAAACGACACTTTTTTTAGGACGGAGAGAGTATATATGTACTAATTGCTTTGACCAATTGACCACCCCCGCTCTAATTCGCACCTAGCAGTCCCAAACACCCCTAAGATAGAGGTTCGTTCACAAGCTTGGGCCATTTACTCTGACGCAAGTGGTCGAGGCCGCGTGGGGGTGCGATGACACATGCGTAGAGGAGTTAATCGACGTGGAGGTGCGGTGTTGCCAACCCACGTGTCCGGGCAAAGAAGCATGGCCTAGGCACCTGACCGTCGTTGGAGGAGAAGACATAGACATTGTAATGTGGTGCGATTAGATCTTGAGTGATTGTACTCCCTCTATTCATTTATCTCCTTCGGTTTAGCCTTTTGGCGTAATGACCAAGGAGCACTCAAGTTTGCATTTAGTCATCTCGCACTGCAAGCGTATATGAGGAGTCACAAGCAAGTATCAGCTAATGAACAACAAAGGAGCAATAAATGCAGGTAAGTGAAAAAGCCAATGAGAGCCAAAGGAGCAATAAGTGTATGCAAATCCCAAACTAATATGAAGAAGATTTTTGAATAAAACGTTTTTTGCTTCATTTGGTAGGAGGATGATCATTGGTAATGGTGAGAAAACTCTTTTTGGGAAGGATAGATGGCTTTACTCTCATCCTATGGCTCATATCTTCCCAGACTTATTCAAAATGAAATGCCAACCTGATATTACAATTGCTGAAGCTCTTAATGATATTTCTTCTATTACTTCTACTAGATGGCTTGTAGACATCTGGGATAGGCAGTGAAAAAAAATTATTGCTGATATCAATGAAATTCAACTCAATACTAATGAGGATATTGTTAGTTGGAGATTTGGAGCTAAAAATGTTTTTCTATCAAATCTGTTTACGATTTCCAAACAACTAGTGATAATGGGCTTTATCACAAAAAAAAAAAAAAAAATCTGAAAGGAACTACTCCATCTAAAATCAAAATTTTCTTATGGTTAATGCTGAATAATGCAATACTAACTAAAGATAATATGATTAGGAGGAATTGGCAAGGAGAACCATATTGTTATTTTTGTGAGTCTGATGAAAGTCTACAACATTTGTTTTTTGAGTGCAATATATCTAAAGTAGTTTGGGCCACATTTGCAACTTGCTTTGGGGCCAAAAATATTCCGAGATCTTTTAACCAGTGTTGGGCTTAGTGTTTAATATTCCCAGTGTTGGTTAAAAAATTGTTTTTACTTAGATGAAGGAGATTAATGAATGGAGGGGGTATAATGGAGGAGAAAAGAGAAGAAAGAAAAGAAAATGGAAAAGAAAAACAAAGACATTGATATTTCACCCTTGAAGATATTTGACTTTTTTTTTTTTGAGAATTTGAAGATATTTGACTAAACACAACCCGACCGGAAAAAAAAAGTCGTTTCACTAATGAGCTATTAGCTATACACCAATAGAGTTGCTGTTAGAGCCCAAGAAAAAGGAAAAAAACTACGAAATTTCAACGCCTATAACTAACAGACTATGTAGCCCGCGGCCCAATGCATTTCGGCCTGGATCGATGGCCAGCAGGCCTGGCCCGCAATTCCAGCTTCTCGCCTTGCCTTCTTTCTCGTGGCCTCCTCTCCCCTTCTTTTCTCGTGTCGTGTGAAGCTCGCCGGCGCCCGCCGTCATTCCAGCTTCCCGCCGTCATTCCAGCTTCTCCTTGCCTTGCCTCTCTCGATCTCGGCCCAAACGCCCAACAGTGCCGTGCCTGGTGCTCAATTCCCGCTCATCCGCCTCTTCCTCATTTTCGTTTCGCGCCATTGAGGCCTCATCTCCCTCTTCCTGTTTCGCGCCATTCCCGCTTATCCTCCTCCTCCAGCCTAAAAATCGCGCCCCCACAAATTTCAATAGCACGGTGGTAGCATTTCTGAAGTACCAACCGACCCTGAATCCTTGACTCCCCAACCCTTCCACCCCACACCACAACCCAACGCCCCAAGCCCTCCCCCACTCTGGCACTCTGCCAGCCGCCAGCCATGGAGGAGGAGGACGCGGCCACCGCCGCCGCCAAGAAGACCAAACTGGGTGGTGGAATCGACGGCCAAGGACGCCCGAAGATTGGCAACTCCACCGGCGAGCCAAGCCTCGACTCCATCGACCGCCTCCCCGACGAGGTTCTTGGCAGCATCATCTCCCTCCTCCCCACTAAGGCCGGCGCCCCGCACCCAGATCCTCTCGCCGGTGGCGCCCCTCTGGCGCGCCGCGCCTCTCAACCTGGCTGTCGACTACGACCTCAGCGGCCAGGAGCGGAAGCAGATCGTCTTCGCCTCCAAGATCCTCTCCGACCACCCGGCCCTGCCCGTCGCTTCTCCCTCCCATCCATGCGCCTCCGCGACCGCTACGCCAAGTTCGACCGGTGGTTGCGCTCTCCAGCCCTCACCGGCCTCGAGAAGATCCACTTCAGTTACGACATCGAGGATCGGCGCCTGCTCTATCCGCTGCCGCCGTCCGCGTTACGCTTCGCATCCACCCTCCGCGTTGCCGCCTTTGGCTCCTGTGACTTCCCCAGAGACATGGCGCCATTGGAGTTTCCCCTGCCTGAAGAAGCTCACCCTGCGTTCCGTCTTCGTGTTGGAAGATGCTCTTCACAGCCTGCTCTGTGGTTGCCCTATTCTTGAGAGCCTCTTGCTGGATGGGAATCTCGGCGTTGGTTGCCTACGCATTAACTCGCCCACTCTAAGGAGCGTTGGCTTCAGTGTTTCTTGCTATGGTAGGAGAGGAGAAAATCCTATCGAACTCCAAGATCTTATTATAGAAGATGCTCCTTGCCTTGAAAGATTGTTACCACTTGACCATGATCCGATAACAATCCGGGTCATGGGGGCACCAAAACTAGAGATATTGGGTCCATTGTCCGATGGCATCAGTAGACTTGATCTTGGAACCACTGTATTTCAGGTAGCAACAGGCTTCAATTCTTCCATCTCGTATTCTGGATTTATATGTGCTAATGACTAACTTTGTTTTTTCCTGATTCTTGTCCAGAAAATGATTGCCCTAAGCTTGACAACCACGATGCGCACTGTAAAGGTTTTGGCCCTTGACACTTGGGGCCTAATCTGAACTCAGTTGTTGGCTTACTCAAGTGTTTCCCCTGCTTGCAGAAGTTGTATATCATCGTGAGTATTTATCTTTGCCTCATGTGCCAATATGAACAATTGAGACAATATTTAGTGAGCTACTGTGTCACATTGCCGATACCATAGTAACTGCTTATTGTTTTCTTTTTTTTTATTGTGCAGTCTCACCTGCAGAACGGTTGGAAAAAATAAATGGAGCTATAACCCACTGGATCCAATTGAATGCCTTGAGTCTCATCTTAGACAAGTGTTCGTGCTGAATTATTGGGGCATGAGACCTGATGTTGACTTGGCCAAGTTCTTTGTTTTGAATGCAAAAGTCCTAAAGAAAATTGTATTTGGATGCCTTAACAACTGCAATAATAAGTGGGTGGCTAATCAGCACAGACGGCTTCAACTGGACAACAGAGCTTCACAAGGAGCTCGGTTTGAATTCAAAACTGCTCGTTCTGATACATTCGTGCACGCAACAGGCACACACACAATCTGTGGATCGATGATCCCTTTTACAACGACTTCTGCAGAAGTCTACTGTCATGAAGATTCGATGCCCATTTAGAAGATTATCTTGCCTTTATGTCTAATACCCACATTTAGTTTTTCTGCTCTTATTGATAGCCTTTAATTTGTTGCTTTGCAAGTTCTGTACTGTACTAAAATTACTGCAAATCTATGCTCTATTGATGTTTTGAACAGTATGTGTGCAAATTCACTGCAACAGGTGACTTAAGATTTCAATCTTTTGTAGAAACTTATGTACTGTTTTATGTGGTAATAAATTCTTGTCTTGGCAGTTATTTACCTAAAAAGCATATGTGAAATTCTGGTGTTGTTTTTCATTTATCTGTTGCTTCCTTTTTTTTTTTTACTCAAAACATTTCCTTGTCAGCTCTTTTAGTTAATAAGATTACATTTACCTTATTGACAGATGATATAAAAGTATGGAGAAAAGTAAAACTTGTTTTTTTATTAATTGCCCCAACACATCTTCTGATGTTGCCTATGCATGAATAGTGAATTATAGGATTGTAAAAATTTTAGATGACATAATTGGAATAGATTAATGTGAATTTAGAAATACCTATTATCTTTGGATCAAACAGAATGCTGCATGGTAATTGTCTTCACTATAAAGCTGGTATTGTGTAACTAAATTACTAAATGGGTCTTAGACATCATGACTGAAACCACTTACTAAGGATCAGAGAAAGAAACTTGAAATCTACAATTGCGTCCTTTCAACGTATAATAGTTTCTACCAAGTAACGGGTCATTTTTGAGCTAACTGTCATTTGGTGAGCATGTGCACAGTTTTTGGCTGTGACGTTATGTCAACCGTAATGCACAATTTTTTGGATAAATTTATTGATTGGTTGAGCTCTAATACTGCCAGGGTCAAACTATATATGTTATTTCTGTTTGTGATTGAGAAATAGTGATTCAAATACTTTATTCAGTATTTTGATATCTTCTCTGCACGAGCATTATGCATCCTGTTCTTTACATTTGTGTCCTTCTCATTCCATTTGGACAATGCTGCTATTTACACCATGAGGTTGCTCTCCTCTCTGGCATGATTGTTTAAGGTTCAATAATCTGCCATGTAATGTTTCCATGTGTTCTAGCAGTGTGGGGCCCTTCTTTAATTACTATTTTACAATGCTGACTGTTGCCTGACTGCCTGAGCACTGACCCTTTTTTGTTTTTCTTATTCACGGATTGCCACAATTTCGCCCTTGAGCTAGGGCTGTTGGTCACTGGGCCTGAGATGAGCCCTGAGTTTTGAGAGTTTCAGCCTTTCAGACCTCGAGGACCATTCAGTTCAACAGAAAACAAATTGTCAAGATAAAAATCATATTTCATCATCCTTTATTCTTTGAAAGTCTGCCGCTTCTCTGCATCTTGATCCAAAGCGTCACTGAAGTACCTATGGATCAACAATCTTGGTGTCCTTGAAAATCTCGTTTGACATTTCTTTGTTCCTCTGTTCTAGACTCCTAGGATGGTTCTTCGGGCTTTCTTTATGGTGCTCTTAAAATAGCCTAGTATGGTCAAGGCTTAGAGAGTAGGCTGCTGCAAGCACTACAAGAAAAAAACACTTCTAGTTGCATTTTATCTGCAGGAGCAAAAAAAAAAAAGATTTTATCTACAGGCTTTATACATATTTCATCTTTAGTGAAATATAAACACATTTTACTAAAGTGTGTCTAGAGCGTCTTCACACGGACAACTATAAACACATTTTGTCAAATGTGTCTAAAAGACATGATCCAATTTCTAGAGATGGTGAATTGTGTATCTACATTTTGTAGAGAAATTTTTAATTTTTGTTTTGAATGCAAAAGTCCTAAAGAAAATCGTATTTGGATGCCTTAACAACTGCAATAATAAGTGGCTGGCTAATCAGCACAGACGTCTTCAACTGGACAACAGAGCTTCTCAAGGTGCTTGGTTTGAATTCAAAACTGCTGTTTCTGATACATTCGTACGCTACAGGCACACACACGATTTGTGGATGGATGATCCCTTTTACAGCGGCTTCTGCAGAAGTCTACTGTCATGAAGATTCGATGCCCATTTAGAAGATTATCTTGCCTTTATGTCTAATGCCCACATTTAGTTTTTCTGCTCTTATGGATAGACTTTTAATTTGTTGCTTTGCAAGTTCTGTACTCGTACTAAAATTACTGCAAATCTGTGCTCTATTGAGGTTGTGAACAGTTTCAGTATGTGTGCAAATTCAATGCAACAGGTGACTTAAGAAGTCAATCTTTTGTAGAAACTTATGTATTGTTTTATGTGGTAATAACCTCAATTCTTGTATTGGCAGTTATTTACCTAAAAAGCATATGTGAAATTCTGGTGTTGTTTTTCATTTATTTGTTGCTTCCTTTTTGTGTGTACGCAAAACCTTTCCTTGTCAGCACTTTTAGTTAATAAGATTACATTGACCTTATTGACAGATGATATAAAAGTGTGGAGAAAAGTAAAACTTATTTTTTTTTATTAATTGCCCCAACATATCTTTTGATGTTGCCTATGCATGAATAGTGAATTATAAAAATTTTAGATGACATAATTGGAATAAATTAATATGAATTTAGAAATACCTATTATCTTTGGATCAAACAGAATGCTACATGGTAATTATCTTCACTATAAAGCTGGTATTGGGTAACTAAATTACAAAATGGGTCTTAGACATCATGACTGAAACCACTAAGGATCAGAGAAAGAAACTTGAAATCTACAATTGCGTCCTTTCATCATATGATTGTTTCTACCAAGTAACGGGTCATTTTTGAGCTAACAGTCATTTGGTGAGCATGTGCACAGTTTTTGGCTGTGACGTTATGTCAATCGTAATGCATAATCTTTTGGATAAATTTATTGATTGATTGAGCTCTAATACTGCCAGGGTCAAACTATATATGTTATTTCTGTTTGTGATTGAGAAATAGTGATTCAAATACTTTCTTTGGTATTTTGATATCTTCTCTGCACGAGCATTATGCATTCTGTTCTTTACATTTGTGTCCTGCTCATTCCATTTGGACGGTGCTGCTATTTACACCATGAGGTTGCTATGGCATGATTGTTTAAGGTTCAATAATCTGCCATGTAATGTTTCCATGTGTTCTAGCAGTGTGGGCCCCTTCTTTGATACTATAATTTTACAATGCTGGGTGTTGCCTGACTACCTGAGCACTGACTCTTCTGTTTTTCTTATTCGTGGGTAATTTTGCCCTTGAGCTAGGGCTTGTTTTTTTCTTATTTGTGGACTTGCCAGTCACCCTTGTGCTGGGGCTGGGGTGGATTTGTCTGGTTCCCTAAAATTAGCCTTTTGATTATATATCAATACTATTCAAGTGGTGATTACACCTGGTGATAGCTAAAAAAAACTACCTGAAAATGACTGTTGGTCACTCTGGGTCTGAGTAGATCCCTCAGAATTGCAGAGTTTCAGGCCTCACGGACCATTCAGTTCAAACAGAAAACAAATCTTCAAGATAAGAAACATGATTCATCATTTTCTATTTCTTCAGTTATAGTACCCCATATTTGTAGGGAAAGATTCCTTAATTGAGAGCCACAGCAGCTCCTGCTGTTCTTTTTTTAAAAAAAAGGGGTCAAAAGAAAGGGGAAACATGGTTCATCATTTATCTCTTTCTTCGGTGCAGACGATTAACATAGCAAGATCATTCTCTGTTTTCACAGGCCTATGTATGAATAGTGAATCATAAGATTGTTAAAATATGAAACAGAAATATCTTGTACAAATTAATGTCAATTTAGAAGTATCTATTACCTTCAGATCAAACAGAAATGTTGCATGCTAATCATCTACTGAAGAAGTGGTATTGTATTACTAAATAAAAACATGGGGTCATCGACATCATGATTCAAACCACTTAGCAAGGATCATAGAAAGAAACTTAATTTGCAATTGTGTCCCTGTCAATGTATACTTTTTTGTACCTAGTAAATAGTAATGGATCGTTTGAGCTAACAGTTTTTTTTTTTTTTTGGTATTATTCTTTATATTGTTGTCCAGTTGAATATGTGCACAGTTTTTGGCAGCGACGTTCTGTGAACCATAATTCAGACTTTTCTGGATAAGTTTATTGATTGATTCAGCTCTATGCTTCCACTGTCAAATTATGTCCATTTTTGTTTGTGATTGAGAAATGGCGATTCAGAGTTTACTGCCTGGGTATTTCGATATTTGCATTGCACTAGCACTATTTGTCCTGTTCATTACATTTGTGCCCTGCTCATTACATTAGGACAGACCATGCTGCTATGTGCTATCTACATCATGATGTTGCTATGTTTGTTTAAGGTTCAATAATCTACCATGTACGGCCCTTCTCTAATATGGTTGTAGTGATGCTAGGAAATTTAAGCTGTCACCTGACCACGGCTGTTGGTCACTCTAGGCCTGAGATGGTCCCTCTGAGTTTTGAAAGTTTCAGCCTTTCAGACCTCGAGGATCATTCAGTTCAAACAGAAAACAAATTGTCAAGATAAAAATCATATTTCATCATCCTTTATCCTTTGAAGGTCTGCCGCTTCTCTGCATCTTGATCCAAAGCGTCACCGAAGTACCTATGGATCAACAATCTTGGAGTCCTTGAAAATCTCGCTTGACATTTCTTTGTTCCTCTGTTCTAGACTTCTAGGATGTCTCTTTGGGCTCTTTATGGTGCTCTTAAAATAGCCATAGTCAAGGCTTAGAGAGTAGGCTGCAGCAAGAACTACAAGAAAGAACACTTCTAGTTGCATTTTATCTGCAGGAAAAAAAAAAAAAAAAAAAAAAAAAAAAAAAAACACGTGTGCCACTACAGGCTTTATACATACTAGTTAACATGCACGTGTGCCACACGTGCCTAAAAATATTCATCGTTTTTATTTGTTAGTTTGTATAGTTTGTTTGTAATTACCATCTTATCCTATTTTACAACAATTCAAACAACAAGAGGAATAGTAATGCTTCATTTTTTTTAAAAAAACTCATCGTCGTTGTGTCCACCAATATCATGTTCATCTTATATATAGGATAGGATAGGATAGGAGTAGGAGACAATAAAACATGTGACTGAAGAATACGGGATGTTAGATCAAGGACATACCAATCACACATTTTTGTTGGGATTTTCCAGCAAAAGAAAAGTAGAGAATAGCCCCAATTCACGATGTCACATATTGCTTTAATGCGGTTTATGTCTGACAAAAGGAGTGTGCATGCTATTTTGCTAAATTCTTCAAGAATGAGAAAAGGCTAATTGGTTAGGCACTAAAAGCAGCAAAGAAATGAAGCATCCAACCTCTCATGACTAATACGTTATCTGCTAATCTTGCAAGCAAACTCTGACTTAACCTTTTCATCAGAAACACCTTCCTTCTAATAAAGTTGAATCAAGCAGCTGAGAAGCGAGCAGAATTTTTCCTATGGAAAAGAAAATATATAAAAAAATATGATGTTCCAGGCTACGGCCCCAGGTTTACGGCGGATAAGAGGTACTCGGCAGCTTCGGCCTACGGGGCCATGTTCCTGGGTGCCACGATGGTGCCTGGGGCCAAACAGCTGTGGAGGACTTTGGCTCCGCCGCGAGTACGCTTCTTCTTTTGGTTCACCTTGCATGGCCATTGCTGGACAACGGACCGAGATTTAGGCACGCCTACAGCAGTCCAACTTATGTGTCATGTGTGATCAGGTGGCGGAGACCATGGACCATATCCTCGTGGGTTGCCCGATCAGTCGGGAAGTCTGGCATCTGTGACTTGTCAGGTTGAGGCTGCACCACACGTTGCTGTCGTGCTCGATGGAAGTGCCATACAGTGGTGGCTGGTTAACAGGAAGAGGGTACATTAGATGGTTCGTCGCGGGTTTGGCTCTCTTTTCGTTCTAGTCAGCTGGATGTTGTGGAAGGAATGTAACAGGAGGACGTTCGATGGAGTCTCAAGAGTGCCTCTCAAGTTAGCGGAAGGCATTCGTGGCGAGAAGCTAGGGTGTGGTGCGCCGCGGTTTCGTGCGATTGGAGGTGTTCGGTCGTGTGTGCGCCTTGAGAGTTTAGCCTTTTGTCCAGCTTTGTGTCGCAAGTTGTTTGCTATGTAATCGTCTCTATCTGATCCAACAGTGGTAGGGCTTTCAGGGGTTACCTTGGTTTGGTTTGTATGATCACACTCTTTCTTTTTAGTGAAATACACGTCTAAGTGTGGTCTAAAAAAAAGATTAGGGCCTATAGAAACTCATCCCAGACCATTCCCGCCGACGCCTAATAGGGTCCCACGTCAGGACCGGCGCTAGTTCAAAAAGCCCATGATGTCCTGCGCCGGCGGACCCGGCCCCGTATATGTAATTGTTTTCCCTCGACTATACCATGTTACCCGCAGTTGTTGGTGACCTCGGGCTCGGGTGAATGACTCACCAGATTATCAGCAGATCAAACTAAAGAGGTAGTCTTCGCTGTCCGTAAGTTTGCCTTTTTAGCCAGAGGAGTCTTCGTGCAGGAACTTCCACTCGCGCGAGGCCGCGGTGATTATGTTCTCGCGGCAGAGATCGTTTTGCCTCCGCCTAAGCTCAGACAAGCCGTGGGGCAGCACCACCAGCGACCACGGAGGCGGATCAACGCGGTTTCATTCATAACAGAGAAAGGAACGCGGGTATGTCGGTGCTGCAGGCCGCAGCAGCGTGTCGTCGAGGACCGTCCTTCCTTGTTCTGCGCTTTGACCCATTGCCGTGAACTGTATTCGCCACTTATTCAGCACTGTATCTGCGGCAGTGCACCGCGTCGTCGTCGAGTGCGAACTTTTGCCCGCAGTACCGCACCAGCGCTTCAACCTTGCCGGCCACCAGCAACAGCAATTACGGATGCGGAGCGAGAGCGACTCAGCGGTTATAGAAGCCCGTCCCCGGCCCGGCAAGCAAATGTCACGGGTCGGGACTCGGGAGGGGGAGGGGGAGGGGAAAGAAACGAGAAAGGATGACGGCGGGCGTGGGTGGGTATGCGGGAACAGGAGCGACGCGACGGTTCGCAATAGGAGTGTTCATCATAAAACTAAACTGCTAAAAACAGAGGAGTGTTTTCTTTACCAGGATAGCATTTTTTCTGCATCGCTGCAAGTGACTTGCATGGAAAACATGATATACATCACTTTCAACTTCTTATACGCCTTTTTAATCACACAAAAGCTTTGCGCGTATTCATATTAAGAAAGAAGATTGTTTACAGATACAATCATAAGGGAGGCGTGTTACAAATATGCATAGTGCTATCACGCCCGCTACATCGGCGTTTTATAATTATGAAATAAAGCCTTGCGCCCTAAAATTCTACAACAACCGTCAACGCCGGTGGGGCCATGACACTCTTAGCAAAGAACGCGTTTGCCTTAGAGGGGGCCTAAGCGACATTGGCGGCAAAGCTTATACCTTCCCCAACCGCCTGCGGCGAACTATAGCAAAGGTAGTGGGCGACGAACTGACTTCAATAAGGAAATTGACATCCGCAGACGCCAGCAATGTTGAAAGAGCACACGAGTAGGACTTCCATCCCCAGCCTGCTCTAGGTTAAGAAGCTTCGGCGATGCCTCCAAGGAGGTAGATGACGCACGCTGCACCGCCGCCGCCGGCCCGAGACAATCAAGTAGGGTTTTCATCTCGATTCTTACCACTAACACAGGCCACTCGCTCCGCCCGAAGCAACAAAGATGAATAAACGAAACCTCGGTGCAGATATGACACTACAACATCCACCACGCCACCAGCAGACAACAGACGCGGGCCCCGCAATTCCTAGCGGCCCCATCCCCAAGCGGACCGTGCTGGCGGTGAATCAGCGTGAATGGTACGAGGTAGGGCCGCGACGCCGATCTGAGGATCCCAGGACGCCCCAGGCTAGCCCAGACCGCGCCGGCCGCGCCGCACTACTACAAAATTGATTTTACAAGGCACTTCAAAAACATTAATCATGGCGGGTTTTTAAAAAGCCGTCACGGTTAATATCATGATTAACCACGATAGTTATTTTTATTAACCGTGGTGGTTTTTTAATCTGCCATGGTAAATCGATTAACCGTAGCGTAGCGGTTATTTAAAAAAACCGCCACCGTAAATGGCCTGTGGGAGGAGCATGTCGTAGGACCAAACTTTGGCCCGGTTTGCCACTGAAATATAAATAACTGTCTTAGGGTTGAGCCTCCCAATCTCTCTTCCTCTCCCATACTTCTCTCCGCACAAATCTTGCTCGCTCCCCCTCCCTCCCTCTCCTCGCACGAGGGCGGCGGCGGCGGGCGGCGCGGCAGTGATCGGCGGTCGGGCGGCGGCACGAGGGTGGTGCGAGGGGCGCGGGCGGGCGTGAGGGTGGCGCCTCCCTTCCTCCTCTCCACCGACGACGCCTCCCTCCCTCCCTCCCTCTCCCTTTGCTTCGCGTTAAGCGCTGCGGCGAGCGGCGAGCGGTGGCGGTGGCGAGGCCTCCCTCCCGATCCGGCGACGCCGCAACGGTGGTGGCTTTGGGCGGCGATGGCACCTGAAACCCCTAACGGGCCCAGCGGCCTAGATCCGGGGCCCGTTATCAAATTGGATTTTTTTTGTTATTAACCGTGGTGATTTTTTGGAATCTCAAAAACCGCAACGGTTAATTCTCCCATTTATGGTGACCCTAGCTCGGTGGCGGTTGTAAAAACCACCACCATTAACAAAAACCACCACCTAAAAAGAAAAGTGTAGTGGTGCCGGGGAAGGGCTAGCTGAAATCGCGGCCGCTACGAAGGGTAGGGTGCGGGCCCCAAGCCGCCTCGGGCCGGCCAGACACACCGCCCTCAAGGTCGGGAAGGGTAGCGTCTGAGAGGGGATGCGCCTGCCCCTCCCCCGACCACGCAAGATATGGCCAATGAGTCGTTGTGCGGAGTTGGAGAGGGGTAGTGGTGAGGCGAGCCGAACCGTGTAGCCAAAACCGTTGCTCGAAATGGTATCGGCACCGATGCCCTAGATCCGGGCGGATCGGCCGTGGGGTCCCGGATCCGCCGCCCGGTGCCATAGATCCGCGGTGCCACGACGACGCCCGGGCATGAGGCGTAACGGAACGGCGAAGAGAGGGGCCAAACAGTGGAAACCGTCACCCGCACCGCCGTCCGCCGTCGACACCCCGGATCCAGCCCGGGAAGCCCGAATCCGGGGCCGCCGGCGCTTGGATCCGCCGCGCCTCAGGACGCCTGGTTCGCCGAGCACGCTCCCGCGCGAGAATCTCGTGGGTCGTCGGGGTGGAAGGCCTCGCCGCCGCCTTGGATCCGCCATGCCTGCGAGACGCCCCCGTTCGCCGAGCACGGCCCCGCGCGGAGAATCTTGTGGTCGCCGGGGTGGAAGGCCTCGCCGCCGCTTTCCCGATGTCGCACATGCCTCCTCGCGAACCTCTCGGGGGGAGGAGGGGAGGAGGAGGTTTGGCGACATGGGGTGGGGTAGGGGGAGGAGGAGGTTTGAGGACGGTGGGGTGGGGGCGGCCGCCCGTGTCGGGCATGCGGGACGGTGACGCTGGGGCTCTCGAGAAACTTGTCCAGATTCTTATGCGCTCTTCAACTATCAAAACTCATGTGAAGACTGAAGTTAGAACTGAATGCATTGGTACGACACTAAAAATTTGATGGTGTGGCATGACGTAACAATGGCCTGATCTCCAATTCCGTTGCTTTTGCTATGGCATCAAACCACACAGAATCGATCGGACTGGAATACGGGATTCACCCACCATATCATCATCATTAGGCCTTCTCCATCGCTCCATGCTTTGCCGTGCTGCCCCCAGCCGCCACGTCGGCACCAAAGTTCCATCGACATCAAACCAGAGCCTCACAGAGTGGCATAGTCTCTTTGCAGGAGAGACTACCGCTTCATCCGACAGCTAGAGCGGTGATGGGCAGCCGCGTTGTGGCAACGAGGCAGTTGATTACTGAGACTGCTGCAAGAGTGAAAGCACGTGAGAGCTGAAAAGGTAGGGGACCAGGGTAGTGGTGGGGGCTATTGGGGCATCAATGACAGTACTGCCTCGATTGTTGAAAATTTTGCTTCCATAGTAGCTCTCCTACGTGGAGTAGTATTTTTTGTGAGGCCACACGTGCTTGTTGCCTGCGTAGTAGCTGCCCTTATAGACGATTCTGATATGCTATTATAGGGAATAAAATAGGGCAAATTGTGTCATGCGTAAAAGCTAACATTTCTATGCACTTTTGGCCCTGTTTGTAGGAGCTAAATTACTACTAGCTTTTGGACTCTCCAAAAGCCAAACAGCTCCGTAAGCTAAAAAAGTCCAAAAGCTCAGTACAGTGAACTTTTAGATTTTGGCTTTCGGGAGCTTTTTGGCTATTGAAAGATTTAAAATCCGAGATCCAAAAGTTTAGCCTATAAGCCCTTAGTGCTTATTTGACACGGCTCCTCTCTAGGTGCTCCTCTAAGGAGCCGGAGTTTGAAAGGAGGAGCCATAAATTGCAACTCCACTGTTTTTCTTTTTTTTAAAAAAGGGGACTTTGGCTCTTCTTGTATGCACAAAAACAGGTTCCTCTAGAGGTATTTTGTACGACTTCTATGACTCTTACCAAAGTTGTTGAAGCCAAAACTGGAGTAGAGAGTTAGAGTGGTTCTAAGATCACCTCAATATGATGGTAGCCTCGTAGGTAAGCAACAAGTTACTAAACCATGGGATCAAATCTTATGTTACTTATGTGGATTTATTTTCTTATCTTGTTTTTCATACTTGCATTCAGTTTTAGCAACGTAGCATAGATTACTTTGATAGTAAGCTTGTGTAGATTGTTTATTATCCTAGGATTGCAAAACACTAGTTAGAGCAGAATTGTTTAGGGTCTCCTTGGTTCTAACCTTTTTGTCTAGGGCTGGGGGGAGTGGCTGATGTACCACATCGTGTTACACTTGTCGTTCTTAGCAGTGACCTACGTTGCAATCGCACGAGGGCCTAGCGTGGCAAAAAGGCCCTGAAAATTGTAGATGGGGGATATATGACACGTGTGCTAGGGCGGCGAAGCATGTATTTAGAGTGACCCCAAGGAGTGGGAGGGAGGAGCGAGAGGAAAGCAGGACAGAGTTTGTAGGTGACCGGATAGACGAAACTAAGGCATATGACATGGTGAACTACAAATATGGATGAGATACCATGAGGTATTGCCCTTAATGAGAGATCCAAACACCAAGGTAAAAATGTTCTCAAAGACAAACCTGTTTGCACGTTGCATCACTACTTGCCTTTAAAAGTTTTATAGGATAGTTCAGACCAAATGATATTTTTAATAGTTGAGATAATGTCAGATAAGGGCAGTCCAAATGGTTGAAACTATACACGAAGTCCATAACGCCACGTCCAAAGAAAATAAGTATAGAAACTATACTCCACAATGGAGGTTTCTTCCCTAATAAATATTGCCCTTTTTATTCTCTCTCTTCAAACTTCGTCATGTTTTTCCTGGTCACCGGTCCACCACCGTGAGCTCGTGCTCGATGCTCACCGTAGCATGCACGGACGATGAACGCTGAGGAGCCTTCGTCGGGCTTAGGGCCGCGTGCTCGCGCTTGTCATCATCGTGGAGCCCGGCCTCGACTCGAGCAAATGGCGCGTGTGCGTCCAAAGGCGAACGACGAACGGCGTGGGAAGCGGCCGCCACAAGCTCTCTCTCTCCTCCAAGCACGCGAGCTCTCCTCGCATGCACGTGAGCACAACGGATCAGCTGGACATATTTTCACCGAAAACCGAACAACGAACCAACCTGAACGGAACCCGAAACCGAACCAAATTTTCTGCTTTTTTGGTTCGAAGCCGGTTTCAGTTTTGGTGATTTCGTTTCGATGTTCGGGCTTGGTTCCCGGCCACACCCAACCTAACAATCGAGGAACCAAACATTTGTTGGCAGCGCCACGCAGAGCGTAGAGAGTAGGAGCCCCCCAACGCCCCGCCCACCAAGACCTGTTCCACGCATCACTCACCCCACACCAAATCTCCGGTCTCACATCCCCAATCCCTATTCGACCCTAACCCTAACCCTTACCCAACACCCGGCCGCACGAGCAACAAGCAAGCGTGCTCGGCCGGCGCGGTGGCAAGCGACCGAAAGCGGCCATGAAGCGAAAGCAAGCTGCTTCGGCTGATGGCGGCAGCCTAGAGGAGTGCTAGAGACGGCGGCGGCGGCGCGGTGTGCGGTGTGGCGCTGCTTCGACGGCGATTTTTTCATTTTTCCATCGGCCGACGGGGCGATTTTTTTTGTTTCCATTGAACCGAATTTTAAAACCAAAACCGATTTGGTCGATTTCTATGATTTTGCTAAACCGATCAGTTTTGGTTTTCTAGAAACCAAACTATTTTTACCGAACCAAACTGAATTTTCGGTTTTACCGAATGCCCTGGCTGAACAACGGAGTGCCCTAATGTGGTGTGGCCACTGCAAATGCACGTTTGACACAGGTGGAAACTAACTCAAGGCATTTTTTAAAAGAAATGCAGAAAAGATAAGATAATGCAGGCCCACCTTTTTTCTTTTTGAGAAAAAACGCTTTTACGCGTCCCTGGGCCAACGAAACCCACTGCTCCCCATTTCCCAATCCTCGCACTACCTCACCCAAACCCTCCTCCTCGACAGCCGCCGCCGCCGCCGCCGCCCATGGAGGCTGCGCCCGACGCCAAGAAGCATAAATCCGATCTAGGCCAAGAAACATTGGGGAGTGGCAGTGGCGTGGAAGAAGGCAGCCTCGATCTCATCAGCCGGCTCCCCGATGAGATTCTGGGCACCGTGATCTCCCTCCTCCCCCACCCAGGACGGAGCTCGCACTCAGATCCTCTCCGCCGGTGGCGCCCTCTCTGGCGCGCCGCGCCTCTCAACCTAGGTGTCGACTGGGACCTCAGCGGCCAGGACCGGAAGCAAATCATCTTGGTTCCCACTTCCCAAGATCCTCTCCGACCACCCGGGCCCCGCCCGCCGCTTCGCCCTCCCCGACTTCCGCCTCCGCAACCGCTACGCCAAAGTTGATGCTTGGTTGCGCTCCCGGGCGCTCACTGGCCTCCACGAGATCGAGTTTCGCTACCACATCGAGAACTCGCAGCTGCCCTACCCGCTGCCGCCGTCCGCGTTACGCTTCGCACCCACCCTTTGCGTTGCCAACTTTGGCAACTGCGATTTCCCAAGAGAGGTGGCGCCATTGCTCAAGTTTCCCTG
The DNA here is from genome assembly GCA_015847255.1 of Hyparrhenia diplandra. NCBI lineage: Eukaryota > Viridiplantae > Streptophyta > Magnoliopsida > Poales > Poaceae > Hyparrhenia > Hyparrhenia diplandra. The sequence goes on along the minus strand of JADLZK010000666.1, from coordinate 55,340 downwards.
CCTCAAGCAGCTCACCCTGTATAACGTCATCGTGCTGGAAGATGCTCTCCACAGCCTCCTCTGTGGTTGCCCTGTTCTTGAGAGCCTCTTGCTGAAGGGAGTTTCGGCTTTGGTCGCCTCCGTATTAACTCACCCACTCTTAGGAGCATTGGCATCCAGGTTTCTCCCCTATCGGGAGGAAGTAGGAAATTATATCATGCTCCAAGATCTTATTATAGAACATGCCCCTTGCCTTGAAAGATTGTTACCACTTGATTCGAACAATGGTCCGGCAACAATCCGGGTTGTGCTGGCGCCAAAATTAGAAGTATTGGGCCTGCTGTCCGATGGCATCACTAAACTTGGTCTTGGGACCACTATTTTTCAGGTACCAGCTGGCTTCAATTCTCCCATCTTATATTCTTGATTTATATCTGCTACTAGTGACTAATTTTGGTGCTTCCTGATTCTTGTCCAGAACATGATTGCCCAAAGCTTGACAACCTCGATGCGCACTGTAAAGGTTTTGGCCCTTGGCTCTTAGGGGCCTAATCTGGATTCAGTTGTTGACTTCCTCAAGTGTTTCCCCTGCTTGCAGAAGCTTTATGTCCAGGTGAGTATTTGTCTTTGCTTGCTTTATGTGCCAATATGAATAGTTGAGACATAATATAATCTAGTGAGACTACTGTATGACATTGCCGACTGCATACATAGTAACTGCTTTCATATTGTTTTCTTTCTTTATTATCTAGTCTCACCTACAGAAGAGTAGGAAAAATAAGCGGAGCTATAATCCACTGGATTCAGTTGAATGCCTTGAGTCCCATCTTAGACAAGTGGTTGTGACGAATTATCGTGGCATGAGACCAGATGTTGACTTTGCCAAGTTCTTTGTTTTGAATGCAAAAGTTCTAAAGAAAATGGTATTTGGATCCTATAACTTCAACAGTGATAAGTGGATAGATAATCAACACAGACGGCTTCAACTGGACAAAAGAGCTTCTCAAGATGCTAGATTTGAATTCACATATGATTCTGGTTTCTATACATTCAAAAAGAACCAGCAGCGGATACATGATTTGTGGAGGGTTGATCCGTTTGACAGCTACTTCTGGAGATGATGCATGAAGATTCAGTGCCCATTCAGAAGATTGTCTTGTCTGTATGTGCAATGCCCGAAGTTTAGTTTTACTGCTCTTATTCATAGCCTTTAACTTTGTTGCTTTGCAGTTTTATTATGTACTCTTATTGAAGTTGCAAACAGTACCCGTATGTGTCCAAATTCGTTGCAACAGCTAACTTACATGCCTGTCTATCTTTTGGAGATATGTACTGTTTTTATGTGGTAACAACCTCAGTTCTTGTCTTAGCATTTGGTTGCTTACAAAACCATAAGGGGTATTCTGGTGTTGGTTTTCATTTATCTAATGCTTCCTTTTTTTTTTTATCAAAACAAAAAGTTTACCATGTTGCCCCTTTTAATTAATTAGATTCCATGGACCTTGTTGACAGAAGATATAGAGATTTGGGGAATTGTAAAACTTTTTTTTTTGTTAATTGCCCCAGCATATCATCAGATGCTTCCTATGTACAAATAGTGAATTATAAGACTGCTAAAATTTCAGATCAACATAACTTGAATAAATTAATGTCAATTTAGAAGTATCTAGTACCTTCAGATCAAACTGAAGTGTTGCATGCTAATGGTCTGCACTGAAAAACTGGTATTGTGTTACTAAATTACAACGTGGGGTCCTGGACATCTTGATTTAAACCACTTATCAAGGATCATAGAAATAAACTTAATCTGCAATAATGTATAATTTTTTTTTGTACCTAGTAATGGATCGATTTTGAGCTAACAGAGATAATTACAGCATATATTGTCATCCAGTTCAACAGGTGCACAGTTTTTGGCAGCGATGCTATGTCAATGATAACGCAGACTTTTTTTTGGATAAGTTTAGTGATTGATTCAGCTCTATACTTCTATGGTCAAATTATGTCCATTATTTCTGTTTGTGATTGAGAAATGGCGATTCAGAGTTTACTGCCTGGGGTATTTCGATATCTGCTCTGCCGGGTATTTGTCCTATACATTATCTGTTTTCCTGCTCATTAGTGATGCTAGGAAATTTTCAACTGTCACCTGAGCAGGGCTGTTGGTCACTCCGGTTCTGAGAGGAGTCCTCCGAGTTTGAGTCTCAGGCCTCGAGGACCATTCAGTTCATCCAACAGAAAACAAATGGTCACAATAAGAAACATGGTTCATCATTCTCTATTTCTTTAGTTATAGTACTCCATATTTTTATGGAAACTGAGGGGTTGTGCACACAGCGACAACATTCTTGGAATATTTATGGTTATAATAGGAATTGCATGACCTCGTGGGCAATACAGTCATCCGATTTCCTCCTGTTGCCCTGCGACTTTGTGGTAAAGTGAACTCAGCCCTGAAGAGTTCTGCTCTTGACGGCAGGTTTGCAGTTCCACCGCCTCTGTGTCGTTGAAGTACTTATGGAGTGGTAATAATCTTGGAGTCCTTGAAAATCCTGCTTGTCACTTTTTTTTCCTTTGTTTTGTGATAGCTGTTTGGGATTTTATTAGGTTGTGGTGCCATTAAAATAGATTTAGGACGTGTTTGGATCTTTTGCCACTCCAGCTTCACCTGGATGAATAATCAACAGATGGCTTCAACTGTACAAAAGAGCTTCTCAAGTTGCTCGATTTAAATTCATGTGTGTTTCTGCTTTGATTACACACAAACACTACCAGCGGACACATGATTTATGGATGGATCCCTTTGACAGCCACTTCTGTAGATGATGCGTGAAGATTCAGTGCCCATTCGGAAGATTGTCTTGTCTTTATGTGCCCAAAGTTTTCCTGCTCTTCTCCGTAGCCTTTTAATTTGTTGCTTTACAATTTTTACATACTCTTATTGAGGTTCCAAACAGTAAGTATGTGTGCAAATTTGATGCAACAAATAACTTTACATCCCCGTCTATCTTTTGGAGACATACTGTTTTATGTGGCAACAACCTCAATTCTTGTCTTAGCAGTTGTTTGCTTACAAAACCATATGTGGAATTCTGGTGTTCATTTTCATTTATCCGTTGCTTTTGTTTTTGTCTACACAAAAGTTTATCATGTGAACCCTTTTAATTGCTTAGATTCCATTAAGCTATTGACTGAACATATAAAAGTTTGGGGAAATGTAAACTTGTTTTCTGTTGGATGAACTGAACGGTCAAATTATGTCCATTATTTCTGTTTGTGATTGAGAAATGGCGATTCAGAGTTTACTGCGTGAGGTATTTCGATATCTGCTCTGCCGGGGTATTTGTCTTGTTCATTAGTGATGCTAGGAAATTTTCAGCTGTCACCTGAGCTCGGCTGTTGGTTACTCTGGGCCTGGGGGAGCCCAAATAATCAAAATTTTTGAATACAACTCAGAGAAAAACCCAAACTCTGGATTGTAGAGAATTTCTCAAGCTTCAAGGTTGTGGAAGCCGATCTGCTCTAGGGTTTATAGATTTGAAGGGATCTGAATCCAAAGTTAGGGTAAAATTTGAATTTAAAATCCACAGCCGGACCGGACTTTGTTCATTCGCACGTTCCACTTTTTGTAAATTTAAACTTGAAATTTGGCCAAACTAAAAGTTGTCCATAATTTCAAGTGCTACAATTTTTGTAAAATGTAGCAAAGCATTTGGTCAACATATTTGGAGGTATGAGAGGTCCAAGTTGCTGGTTCAAAGGGAGAGTTGAGGCGATTGGGAAAAAAGTCGGAGGAAGGAAATGATGTTGTAGAGAATTTCTCAAGCGCCTCCTCCACACTTCTTGGTACGACTTGTATTTTTATTGGGCGACTGATTCCACGGTTTGGCTCTGACATGGTTCGACAGCCACAGTGTCTGTTCGTTTTTTTGCGACGCCACGGTTCACTTTCCCACCTACACTGGGGAGATGCTCCAAAGAGGAACAACTTAATATACTCTTCCCGCACGATTGATCATGCATAATTGTCACAACAGCAACTAGACCTGCATTCCACATGAGCGACAGGTGAACCAGCGACAAGACAAATGCTTCATTGTCACATGCAGCGCCACACAACATAGTACGAGTAAATTCACAGGTACACATACATGTCTTCTTGGTCATCATGGTCCCATATTAATTCCATTGATTTTCTTTTGGCCAAATCCAACCCAGAAACATGCAAAGAACCAACCATTGCAGTAAGCATCAGCGGCTCCGGCGGAAGCAGCAGCAGCACGATTTCGGACTAGGCAGCTTGAAGCTGCAACACGGGCTAGGTAGCTTGAAGCTACAACAACACTTGGGCGCCCGGCACTTAGGCGCTTTGAACCTCCACCACCCGCACCGCCGCTGGTGGCCGGCGTGTCCGTCGCCACCGCCATTGCTCTTCTTCTGGGCATGAGCGAGCTTCTTGAGCTCGGCCTTGGCCTTCTTCAGATGGGCCTCGTACTCCTTCTTCCACGACGCGAACTCCCGCTTCAGCGTCTTGAGCTCCTCCTCCGACTTGGCGCTGCTAGGAGGCGGCAGCGGCGGCGACATAACTACCTCCTGCACCACCGCGCGCGCGTCGTGCTCAAACGCCTGCTCCTCCTCCCTCTCTGCTGGCTGGAACTCCCTGCTGGCCACCGCCGGCTCCTCCGCCAGTGTCGTCTCGTTGGCAGCGGCGGCGACGGCGACGGCTGAGACGGAACTGCGCTGCTGGCGCCTCGCCGATGACGGCTGAGACGGCGGAAGACCACCTCCACGAGATGATGAGGATTGGTGGCTGTGCTTGGTCGATCCATCTCTCCTCCCCCCGGCGCCGGCGGTTTGATGAGCCATCTGCATATACATGAACATGCATGCAGATTCAATGAAGATGAAACATGGATGAAGGCATGAATGACGAAGATTGAGTACCTACCTGTAACGAAGTGATCTGCCTCTGCAGCTCCTCCTCCACAGATTTCATCCTGACCTCGCACCCGAGAGCCGGGATTCGTAGTGCTCAACCTTTCGCTGCAGCGTGGCGATAAACTCCTCTTTTGCGCTCACCTCCTCCTCTTTCTGCTTCACCTCCTCCTCTGCCTTGGCGGCCCTTCTTTCCAGCTCCAGATTCACCTCATCTTCCTCCTGGCATCCGATCCACACATGTATGTAATTAAATCGATCGAAGATTTCCCTGCAAACAATCTTGAATGAAAGATGGTTAACCTGTGTTGGCTGCGGTTCCGGGGACGGGCGGTGGATCCAGCCACCGGGCCGCGCCGGGAGTCTGCCTCGTCCCGTCGGGCGCGTGGGCAGCGCCGGCGGCTCCTCTTCTTGTTTGGGCTTATTGCTGGCTTCTTCCGGCTTGCCGTACCCTCTCTGCATCAGCGCGTCCAGCATCACCTCCATGGAGCTCAGCGCCGACGTCAACGCGGCCATCGTGCATGGTAATAATGAAGCCGACCAATGCAAACGCTAAGGCCGGCGGCCAAGGTTTTGATCTCGATCGATCCCACCCAAGATTCTTCTCGGAATTCAACCCAAGATAATTTCTTTTTTTTCTGTCACGCGATTCTCATGCAAAATTTTGTTTGAGCTTGCTGCAAGGCAAAATACACGGACGAGGTACGGTTAATCAAGCCATTGCCATGCATTTAGCATTCAGAAGAAAAGAACCCACCTGGAAACTTGATTGATTAGAAACCATTTCTTGCTTGATTCAGGATTCACGAACTGAGCAAAATGATTTCGCCCGTGGACAATGGTATGCAGCACCGATTGACGTCGTCGCTGGTGGCGCAGCTACGTACAACAACAATAATTTGAGGTTGAATCGTGGAGGAACAAGAGGAGATCGCAGCTAGCGCCGGTGGCGGTGGTTCTTGGGGAAGCAATCCAAGAAGGGACGAATTGAACCGCGGGAAAACGAGGCCGCCGGACGCCGCGGGATATCCGAGGAGGAAACCCCGCCAGCGCGCGGCCTTCCGCGGTTGGAAGGAACTGCCGTTTGGTTGTAACATTTCTGCCGGCTTAGCTTGCCCGTATTAGCAGCAGGCAGGTATGCGCATGTTGTCGTCCTTCTTCTCCAGACAAGCTTGGCTGGCTCGCCGTGTTGTAAGGGATGCCGTTACTTCAACCTGGACAGCCATACGCCCATACTCACACTGACATAAATTGGGACATTCAGTCTCTGTGCTAAATATCATCAAGGTACCAGCCTTCATTTGTTCCGTTGGTACAATACAAATAGTGTGGTTGCTGAGTCCTCCATATTATCAGTAATTATCTGGACCTGATCTGCACGAAAAATTTAAACCCATTAAGGCCTCGTTCGGTTCGTCCATTCTTGGCCCAAACTCTATTCCAGACGGAATGAGATAGGCCAGTTTGCAACCAAGTCTGGGCTGGAATTGCCGTTCGGTTTGGGCCGCCTGGATTGGAAACGCACCGGGTTCTTGGGGAAGCAATACAAGCAAATCATGAGGACCTGCCCGCATCGAGGTAGTTTGGTTTTTTTCTTATCTCTCCATTGTATTTTGGTAGAGTTTAATCTCACCGACCTCATGATTTGAACTAAACATTTTTCAGACAAGAAGATATTGTATTGATTAGCAACAACAGGCTGCAAGGACCCTCAGGGCAGAGATACAGAGTTCAGTGCAGCCACAAGGGGGCATTGCGAAACATGACCGACAAAAGAACATCCTAGAGCATAATCATGATGCTGGACTGCAGAAGCAGAAAAAGCAAGCTAGCTAAAAAATCAGGTGTAGAATATTGAGGTGTCTATCAATTCTATAAACTTTGGTGTCCTGTCTTGCAAAGTTATGGTAGGCCTGAGTGTATGTCTTCATGCGCCAATCCGGAGGATGTGTCTGTTCGTCTTCTTTGAGGAATTGCACTAATTGGCTGCAATCCGAGAGGAACGAGACAACCTGCAAGCCGAGAAGATGAACGACCATGGCCCCTAAGCTAGGGCTGCTCCTTCTGAAGAGATGACCGAGGAAGTTTCTGTCATCGTCACTGATGTAGATGGTGTTCATCGGTGTAACCTACATGTTGACAATAAAAATACCAAGGCTGGCATGTCTTATATAATTGTTTCTTTCACTAGTAATGAAATGATTTTGCGTGACACTAAAAAATCTTTTCCGTGGCGGGCACTCTTTTGCCCGTCCACGAAAAATGCCCCGGCACATCCAGTTTTATTTTCCGTGGCGGGCATGTTTTTACCCGCCATGGAAAATTGATTTTTAGCGTGGCGGGCACCTTAACGTTTTGGTGGACTCTTCAACGTTGCTCTATAATCAGTAGAACTCTTCTAGCATCTATTGTGTGCAACATTTTGGTGGACTACGACACATAACGATATCTGCACATGGAGGGTTTTCTACCAAAAATAGGTCATATCTGTGTGTACAAAAGATAAGAAAACATAAAAAATGTGTCAAGATACATTAAAACCATCATATTTAATGTGTCTAGATAATGTGTAAAGATACATACATGAATACTATGTATAATAAACAAAAAACACCATGATATCTAACATACATTTATATATCTATGTGTAGAACATGGAACGATCTATACATTTAGAAGATTGGAAAATGAAGTAGCAAACCTTCACAATATGTAGATAAAGCTCACTACCTTATCAAGAACTCTGTTGTCCCCCATCGATGAATACACATGAGCAACAAAGAGTAATAATTGAGCTGTGTTCGACCATTGGGGGCGAAGGGGCTATATATAGGGCAAACTTTCAATCCCGGTTGTTTTTATAACCGGGACTAAATGATAGACCACTAGTTTCAGTTTCAGCCACAACCCCCAATGACTATCGGAGTCCCGATTTCCAACAACAACCGGGATTAAAAGTCTACATCTAGTTCCGGTTCAAACCACCCACCTGGACTAAAGGTCCCTGCTTTCTTGAAAAGCCTGCTCCACTATCCACTTGGGCGGGGGGTGGAGCAGGGTATTTTAGTCCGTGTTGGAGATATCAACTCGGACTAGTTCTTTCTTTAGTCTTGGGCCCAAAAATAGCGGGGACTAAAACTCCCGGATGGAAAATTTGTTCTCTATTAGTGTACTTGATGAAGTGTCACACGGGGAGCAACACTATTGTGACTTAAAGTGACCATTCGGGCTGAGGGGGTATGTTAATCTCTCCTTCATCCCTTCCAATGGCAACCCACGACCATTCCCTTCGAGGTGCGACCAAAGCGGTTCTCTCTCTCCCTCATTCACCATTTGAGCCCCTCAAGAGATTGAGCCTCCAAACTGCAATAGAGACCTCTCCAACATGTTCTTCAACTCCGAAAGCACTTGGTTCACGTTGAAAGCTGGCAGATTGTTCATTACTCTTGGACCTTGCTCCTAGCTGGCTAGCGCGTGTCGCCCATGGAGCTTGCTAACTTGTGTGTGGTAGCCCTAGGAGGTTTGTAGTCACTCCAGTCATCTAGTCAAACACCACTTATCTCAAGAGTTCACTCTCTTGACTTGAGAGCGAGTTTTGGGTTGAAAGAGAATAAAGCCTTTGTGTTTGCCTCAACATGTACATAGGCAAGCCTTGGTGGCAAGCTGAACCATAAGATAAACACCTTGTCTCTCTTGTGTTTTCGCTTTGACGATTGTGCCATGTTTGTATTTGTGATAATTCTAGGGTTTGGTCCTAGTCTACTAGTGCATAATCTTCCGGAATAGGCTCAATACTACCCCAGGAAGCTCAATAATTTACCCGATCTAATTTTCCTTGAGTAGATTTTGAACTGTGATCTCATGTGTATGTGGGAGCAGCAGTGTTGCATGAGTGCCCAGTAGTGTTGCTCAAGTTTTTAACAAAGATTTTGAGTTTTTGTTTTGACCTAGGCCTATTCAGGCCCATCTAGGCGACATCAAGGCCTTTTTCAATAAAAAAATGGAAATTGGACTAGCCCAACTAGTTGTCTAGATGTCGTCCATGATCGGAGATAGCTAATTATGATTAGTCATCCATTAGAGCATCTCAAACAGTATCCTAACTTTTTTCTCCCCAAAACTTCATGATTTCCAACTCCCTAAAAGATATTGGGACAAAAAAGAAGTTCATCTCCAAATGTATCCTATAAATTACTTCTAATTAATCAAATATTGCCCCCCACAAGGCTTTTTCCACACATTTTTATGTGTAGGGACCGAGGTTTTGCTAATTGCCAAAAGATGGGGAGGAGGTATGAGATACTTCTGAGATGATTTTTTTTTTTTTTCCTAAAAACCATGGAAGGAAAAGGGGTATAGGTACTCTCTTTTTTTTTGACTAAAGGGTATAGGTACTCTTGGAGATGCTCTTAGTCGGACGAATAGTGTTTTAATTGATGTAATAGTATCGAGCGGCCTTATGGAGTCATACTATACATTATTAAGGTCTTAAGGACAATCCCATTTGATATCACTTCAATGGGCTTCATCAACACAGAACTATTCTCAGATTTTTACTTGAGGCGCCACACCATGATACCAAATGTTTTTTTACTAACAGTCAAAATCGATCTTTAGAGTTGGTTAGCAAAACCGTTATTTTACCACCAATTCACCTCGCGAGTTCAACCTCCTACCACCGAATTACACTGTCCCTTATGAGTCATGACTACTTATGTGACGTTACCTAACTAATACAAACGAATCTTATAATCAATATTTTGACTTGTAAATAATCTTGGGAAAATTTTCAACTATAAGGTTTTAGATCTACGCTTTGATATAGAACATTTCTCCCTCGAATGTCATTTAAAAGTTCAAAAATTTAAAATTTAAAATATGAGAACTTAATATTTATATCTAGGCCCCTAAAATATTGAATATAAGTTTCATCAACTACAAAGTTTTAGATCTTGTCATGTTCTATAATTTTGATATAATTTCTTCGCCACTTGTTTTGAAAATGTTTGAATCTATTTGTGTTGCAACTATTTTTAACGGTGGATTAAAAATCGATTTCTAGGGGAGGTTGACTTAAATCAACTGTTCTTAGAAATCACCTATTATTTAGCGGTAATTGAAAAAAAGCAACCGTCCCTGAACATCTTTCAGAAGTAGCTCTCTTAACCCTACCGTCTTTAAAATATATCTATTTCTAGTGACAGTTTACTTAACTGAACTGCCCCTAAAAATGTACTTAGATACAGTATATAGCTACAGTGCTCGTAAGAAATGGATTTCTAAGTAAACTCTTCCCGTTTCACTCAAAAAAAAAAAAAAAAAAACTGTTCCTATAAGAATAGGAGGCGCTTAAATATATATATATATTTTGTACACGTCTGATAAATATGGTCCAGATTTCAGAATGTAGTGAAGCCTACATATGGTGAAATCGGATCATCTAACTTCACGCAGAGTGACTGTCCGTTGCAGTCACGGCATCTGCGCCGTCAGCTTTGCATCCGACGGCGGATCTGCAAAAATTACATGGGCTGCACAATGCGAAGGCCCATCCAAGCCTGCACACTATTTCCCTTGCCGAGAGCTCCCGTGGAGTCGGACCAAATCGACGCCGCCGCCTTGGCGGATGCAGTGCGTCGTGGCGTCGTCGTCCTCGCCGAGCGCCGTGTCGCGCCGCGCTATCCCCGCCTGCTCCGTCGCCGTCCTCGATGAGCAGCTGTCCTTAGCCTTTCCTCGCAGAGCGGCAGTCCCCGCCGTGCACCGCGCGTCCCGCCGTCGTCGCCGTTCGCCGCGCCGTCCTTGCCGAGCCCCACTTGGTCAGCATCCTCGCCGAGCAGCCGTCCTCGCCGAGTGGTCGTCCTCGCCCAGTGTCGCGCCGTCGCCATTCTTTGCCGAGCATAGTGGCAGAGCTATCCTGGGAGCTGTTGGCTGTCTGCTTGCACAACACCTGTACAGAGATTGCATTTCTGATGCTCTAAAACTGCAGATATTGCAGCTAGCGAGATTGTTACTTGTGATTGTATCCAAAGCATTTCTGTTGACTGTCGCAAACTGTACACATTGTCTTGGAATTGAATTAAAAGTGCACGCTGATTTGCAAGTTCATAGATGCACAGAATTCTCTATTGTTCAAAGATGCAAAAGCTATTTAGAAGAAGACATTTACATTGTACCAAATGTCTATACTACTATAAATCAGCAATAACATCATATGTGATTGCCCCCTGTAAATTAAAAGGTTCAGAGAAACATTTAGAGAATGTATTGAGAATGTATTGATGGTCATGTACAGTTTTAAAAAATGGTGTAAGAGTTTGAAATATTACTGTCTGAGAGTAGGTGTTGATGGCCATGTATGGTGAGCGGCATGGTCGTTTTGGTCCAGGCCCAGATAGCGAAGGCATGCGGCAGCTGGATCGGCAGGCACAGAGACCCTAAATCGCTGGCCAACGTCGGATGCGGAGCTGACTGCGCAGATGCCGTGACTGCAGCAGACAGTCACTCTGCTTGAAGTTAGATGATCCGATTCCCCATATGGTGTGGGCTGTTGTGTCGTGGATTATGGTCAAGAACAAGAGTGGAGGCAATGTCACAGTTGGAGCTCAATGTGGCAGTCGACAAGCTTGACTAGTTAGCTTGCTGTTGGACTCCTCTGGCCGTCCGTTCAGGTTGCATTGAAAAGTCATCCGTGGCAACAACTTTCTGTTCTTCCACGCGCTTGATAATGCAGGACTACTGCATCAAGGACTCTAGTCTAGGCTGCTCGAAGAGTCAAATTAACGCAAAAAAGGATTCACTTTCTTACCTCAATTTCAACTTTCTTACCTTAATTTCAACTTTCTTCCAGTCAAATTACAGGACTTGTGCACAGTTGTTGACTTTGACTATTTCTGCATCTTGTGCAGCTGTGGATCCAGTTTGCGTGGTAAGAAAATGTCAGCTTTTGTTTGCCTTGACCTCATCATCATACCCTGAACTAAGCATGACACTAGCTAGCGTAATCACAGAAAACAGTTCTCTTAGTGAGGAGAAATAAAACAGGGTAATAAAAACAGTTTTCCTGTTTTCTCTCAGTCAGAAATGTCGGCTTCATAGTTCAAATAAAAGTAGGTGTTACCAGATACTATCCTACTATTCTGATGAGTCAAACAGCACCTATGAGTTGAGTAATCTGCTGTATACTTTTGCTTACTAGAATAATTACTTGAGACATCCTCTCTAGTATTCATAAGAAAAACAAGGCATGCGAAGAATCTGATGAGACAATTGTGACATCAAGATGAGCTACGGCATAAACAAGGGGACATATGCGGCTAGTCTCAATCGGAAAGATATATGAAGTAGTGTAGTAGACAACCAGAGCCTTGCTTCAATATATGCTGAATACCCTCACACCACCATTGTCCCAGCTGCCCCTATCTCCACAGCAATACCATGTCCTCCAACACAAAGCCTGTATTGTCCATGCTTCTACAACTCCACTTTCTTAGCCTCAACCTACTAGCAGCCTTCACTACGGGTGATGGCCAGCAGTTCGTCTACTCGGGCTTCTCCAACAATGATCTTGTCATCGACGGAGGTACCACGATCACATCAAATGGCCTCCTTGAGCTCACCAATGGAACCGATCAGCAGATAGGCCATGCCTTCTACCCAACTCCACTGCGGTTCACGAGATCGCCAAATGGAACAGTACAGTCTTTCTCAACATCATTTGTGTTTGCAATCTTGTCTGTGTACACTGACCTAAGTGCCCATGGCATGGCCTTCGTTGTGGCACCAAGCCGAAACTTCTCGGGCGCGTTGCCTGGGCAGTTCCTAGGCCTCACCAACATCCAGAACAATGGCAACACCAGCAACCACTTCTTCACCGTCGAGCTCGACACCATCCAGAACAAGGAGTTCAGTGACATCAATGCCAACCATGCCGGCGCCAACGTCAATGGTCTCACATCGCTGAATTCCAGCTCGGCTGGCTACTATGATGATGAGGATGGTAAATTTCGCAACTTGAGTCTGATTAGCCGTGAGGCTATGCAAGTGTGGATGGACTATGATGACACTGTTTCAAGCATCACGGTTACCATGGCTCCATTGAAGGTTGCCCGTCCTAAAAAGCCACTGTTCACAACCACCTACAACCTCACAAGTGTTGTTACTGATGTTGCATACATTGGCTTCTCCTCTGCAACTGGCACAATCAACACAAGGCATTATGTGCTTGGCTGGAGCTTCAGCATGAATAGTCCTGCTCCAGCCATTGATATTTCTAGGCTACCGAAGTTGCCACGTGTGGGCTCAAAGCCTCTATCCAAGGTATTGCAAATTTTTCTGCCAATAGCATCAGCGGCATTCGTCCTCACTGTGGGTACCGTTGTGTTCCTACTCGTTCGGAGGCATTTGAAGTATGCGGAGCTGCGAGAAGATTGGGAGGTTGAGTTTGGACCGCACCGATTCTCCTACAAGGATTTGTTCTATGCAACGGAAGGATTCAAGAACAAGCACCTGTTAGGCATTGGAGGATTTGGGAGGGTATACAAGGGGATCCTCCCGGTGTCCAAATTGGAGGTAGCAGTGAAAAGAGTATCCCATGATTCTAGGCAAGGCATGAAGGAATTCATCGCAGAGGTTGTTAGCATAGGACGTATCCAACATCGCAATCTCGTGCGTGTTCTTGGCTATTGCCGAAGAAGAGGAGAACTGTTTTTGGTGTATGAGTACATGCCATGTGGAAGTGTTGACAAGTACCTGTATGCTACAGAAGGGAAGCCAATTCTGAGTTGGGCTAATAGGTGGCACATCATCAAGGGCATTGCATCTTGTTTGGTCTACCTCCATGAGGAGTGGGAGAAAGTTGTCATCCACCGGGATATCAAACCAAGTAATGTTCTTCTTGATAGTGACATGAATGGACGACTTGGTGATTTTGGCCTTGCTCGGTTATATGACCATGATACTGACCCACAAACCACACACGTGGTTGGAACAATAGGGTACCTTGCTCCAGAGTTAGGACATACTAGCAAGGCAACACCTCTTACAGATGTATTTTCCTTTGGCATGTTTCTTCTTGAGATTACATGTGGCAAGAGGCCTATAAGTGAAAACTCACAAGAAAGTCAGTGTATGTTGGTCGATTGGGTTCTTGAGCGTTGGATCAGTGGATCACTGCTAGAGACTGTGGATAGCAAGCTTCAGGGAAACTATAACACTGCAGAGGCTTGTTTGGCTCTAAAGCTAGGACTGTTATGCTCTCATCCATTCTCCAACTCGAGGCCTACCACACGGCAGGTCATGCAGTACCTTTATGGTGAGATACCATTACCGGAGATGACACCAACAGACATGAGCTTTCACATGATGGCGATAATGCAGAATGAAGGATTTGATGAATACGTTACGGGATCTACAGGAAGCATTGGTACAGCATCTGTTGCTTCTGGTGGAAGATGAGGTACTATGGGTGCTTATTGTTTGCTCCTCAGAATTCAACAAGTACTGTGAGGTCATGTAAAACTGTCAAAGGGTAGCAATATAGCCTGTAGTATACGTTTTCCCTTCACCACCAGAGTATATGTTAAGGTTTAACATCCTAAATATTCATGTGAGTTTGTAATAAGTTTTAACGTTGGGCGTGTTTTCCTTATTTTTGTGTAGACTGATGCTTCCTTTCAAAGAAGGCCGAAACCGGAACTATTTTCCACTATCTAAATAAAATATTCATATGAAACTTACACATATAGTTTGTCTTAATTCCTCTCACTTTATTATTTGATTTCAGAAGGCAAGTAAAAGAGTTAATTTCACTAGCAGTCCTTGAGCTTGTCCCAAGATTTTTTTTATCTAGATCCCGGCAATTTCGAATTGCACATTCAGCTTTCTAAACTTGTCCTAAGTTCTTATCCTGATCCGGATCCTGGTCCTTGCGAATTGCACGTTTCGCTCCCTAAACTTATCCCAAGATCACATCTTGGTCTCACTGCTTACAAATTGCACTTTCAGCTCCCTGATGTTGTATTAGTGTACCACTATGGTCCATGCATCCTTGCACCTCCGCCACACCACACATGCTTGTCGGTACGGTGCCACACCCATGTTGTCACTCTTGGCCATGCCGCCATGTCATGCTCATCGCGCGACAATGCCATGTGCAAGACTTATCCTACTGTGCTACATAGCCGTTCTTATCGTTGTCGAGGGAGGTGAAGAAGGCTAAGAGTGTAGGGAACAGACTATGAGAGCATGGCTAGAATAAGCATGAGCTCCTCTCAAATGAGGAAAGTAAGGAGTGCAACAATGGTGGTGGTGGTGTCGGTAGTGTAACAAGTCCTAAGAAGCAAAAAAAGAAGTGCAATTTAAAATAAGTGGCGATGACCTTGTTTTCGATTGAGGCTCAACGATCCATCGTAGATTTCTTGTATTCATAAAAACATATGAAGAATAAGTTTTCTTAAATGTATTTAATCAGACAATAGAGAGAGCTATATGATTCAATAATATTATTTTATAAGATTAATATCATAAAATTCCCCCAAAAAATATTTTCATCCCTAAAGGAGGGAAGAGATGAAGGTCAAGATGGCATAGGACCTAAGCACTGATGAAGGCGTCCACTGTTCTTTTGTATTCCAGTCCCTTTGGATAAAAATTGAAGAATTAGAATCAGAATTCTCAACGAAATAAAAACATGTCATAAACGCTAGCTGGGGCCTTTGGAATGCTTCAGCGGTCTATGTTTGGAAATTGGAATCTTGTAGGCTTGTAGCTGGCATGCCTTCATTGTATTGTGATAGAAAAGTGTGCCGCAGCTATCCGCAGTAGCTTTAGACTAAGAATAAGTTTTCTTAAATGTCTTTAATCAGACAATAGAGAGAGCTATATGATTCAATAATATTATTTTATAAGATTAATATCATAAAATTCCCCTAAAAAATATTTTCATCCCTAAAGGAGGGAAGAGATGAAGGTCAAGATGGCATAGCACCTAAGCACTGATGAAGGCGTCCACTATTCTTTTGTATTCCAGTCCCTCTGGACAAAAATTGAAGAATTATAATCCGAATTCTCTACGAAATAAAAACATGTTATAAACGCTAGCTGGGGCCTTGGGAATGCTTCAGCGGTCTATGTTTGGAAATTGGAATCTTGTAGGCTTGTAGCTGGCATGCCTTCATTGTATTGTGATAGAAAAGTGTGCCACAGCTATCCGCAGTAGCTTTAGACTACCCACGGAAGTGAAGTAGCACAGTCCAAACACGCATGCTACTGAGATATATGTTGATTTGCAGAGAAGAAAAATCTGGAGGATATGGGCATATACTCCATATAGTAGTCAAACGGCGGTGGCTAATGTGATGCTTTTCATACTGCAGTTTGCCAGTTCCTAATAAACGACAGTGGATCGACCAAGCCTTATTACTACAACCATGTTAATTTTCTTGCTGGTTAATTAGTTAGGAAGACAACTTCCTTGTCATCTGGATGATCTCTTCAGTCAACTTTAAACATTATTCTTGGATCTATGCGCACTTTTGAACCTAGCCTACCTTTGAAATCTTGGGGTGTAGGTGTTTCAATTCTCCCTATTTCCTTTTATCCTCTCTTACTCGATTTCCCTGTAGCTTGTCAATATGGTGTTCTTTTCCATGGGATCACCGTGTAGCTAGGTCTGTTGACACTTTCTGCTGCCTATCTTTATCTTTTCCCCTTTTCTGTACCACAGTATGCATGTCGTAGTAGAAGAGTCAGGTATGCTGTCATGTTCAGCGTTACTATATTGACTTTCCAGCGTGCTTGTATCCAATATAATAGCCTCTAAAACGTGTTGCTCTCATCTCTGCTCCTTCCTCTAGAGATTAAGAAGGAGAAACACACACACACACACACACCAGGATTGATGCTCTACTATAACTCTTCAATCTTTGCCTAACGGCCAAGCCAAGCTTCAGATCATCAGATATGCAGATGAAGCAAAGGTCCTTCTTGTCCCTGTGCTTCATCATCTCCCTTGTCTCTACCTATTCAGATTTTGCAGCTAGTGACAATGACCGGTTTGTCTACCATGGCTTTGCCGGAGTTAACCTCACCCTTGATGGCAACGCCTTAGTCACAACAGATGGCCTCCTTGAGCTCACCAACGATACAGTCAATCTAGGCCATGCATTTTACCCTACTCCATTGAGCTTCAACCAGCAGCAGTTCAACGGCACTGTGCAATCCTTCTCAGTCTCCTTTGTGTTTGCAATCCTCTCTGTCCATGCTGACATTAGTGCCGACGGCATGGCCTTCTTTGTTGCCCCAACCAAAAACCTCTCCAACACATGGGCACAGTACATAGGGCTCCTTAACAGCGGCAACGACGGCAACGCGAGCAACCACATGTTCGCTGTCGAGCTTGATACTACCCAAAACGATGAGTTCAAGGACATCGACAACAACCACGTCGGCATCAACATCAATAGTCTCACTTCTTTGCAAGCCCATCACACTGGATACTATGAAGACAGTAGCAGTTCCTTCAATAACCTGACTCTGATTAGTGGGAAGGCAATGCAGGTGTGGGCAGACTATGATGGAGAGACCACGCAGATTGAAGTGAAATTAGCTCCTGTGGGAGCAGCCAAACCTGTAAGACCTCTTCTTTCAGCTGTCTATAATCTCTCAATGATTCTCAAAGATAAATCCTATATCGGTTTCTCGGCAACAACTGGTGCAATAAGCACACGACACTGTGTTCTTGGCTGGAGCTTTGCTATGAATGGACCTGCACCAGCCATTGATGTGTCCAAGCTGCCAAAGCTACCACGACTTGGCCCCAAACCCCGTTCCAAGGTCCTAGAGATCACCCTGCCTATAGCCACCGGATTATTTGTCCTTGCTGTTGGGCTTGTCATTGTCCTACTTGTTTATAGAAGATTAAGGTACAAGGAGGTAAAGGAAGATTGGGAAGTTGAGTTTGGGCCACACCGATTCTCATTCAAGGATTTATTCCATGCCACAGGTGGGTTCAGGAAAAAGAATCTACTTGGTGTAGGTGGTTTTGGAAAAGTCTACAAAGGGGTCCTTCCAAAATCCAAAGTTGAGGTTGCTGTGAAGAGGGTGTCCCATGAGTCTAGGCAAGGGATGAAGGAGTTCATTGCAGAGATTGTTAGTATTGGTCGGCTTCGACACCGCAATATTGTGCCCCTGCTTGGCTATTGTAGGCGACAAGGTGAACTTCTTTTGGTGTACGACTATATGTCAAATGGCAGTCTCAGTAAGTATTTGTACTCAGAAGGTGACCAACCAACCTTGAGTTGGGCCCAGAGATTCCACATCATCAAGGGTGTTGCATTTGGGTTGTTCTACCTCCATGAGAAGTGGGAGAAAGTTGTCATCCACCGAGACATTAAGCCAAGCAATATACTCCTTGATAGTGAAATGAATGGAAGAATAGGTGACTTTGGTCTTTCAAGGTTGTATGATCATGGCACCGATCCACAGACCACACATATGGTTGGAACCATGGGTTACCTAGCCCCAGAGTTGGTACGCTCAGGTAAAGCATCCCCATCGACAGATGTGTTCGCCTTTGGTATACTTCTTCTCGAGGTCACATGTGCCCAAAGGCCTGTTAAGCAAAATGCACAAGGTAGCCAACATACATTGATGGATTGGGTTTTAGAGCACTGGCATAATGAATCATTAACAGAGACAGTAGATCCAAGACTCAGAAATGATTATAACATTCATGAGGCATGCCTAGTTCTAAAGCTGGGACTTTTATGCTCACATCCATTTATTAGTGCAAGACCCACCATGCGGCAAGTGATGCAGTACCTCGAAGGTGATACACCAATACCAGAGCTAACAACAACACATTTCAGCTTCACTATGCAGGCCTTAACTGAGGACGAAGGATTTGAATCACCAAACATGTTGCATCTTCCATTAACTACAAGTATTGGCACATTTTCGAGTCTCTCAGGAGGAAGATGATATTGTGGTATTCAGATTGATGGCGCCACCTCTTTAAAAGAAAGTTACTACAAATGCTTTCTAGGTTACTTGATTTGTTAATAAATATGAATGTAAAAATTCACAAGATCACAAGGGATTACTGGAAAATTTTGTTTCATGCACAAAGCATTGTGCTCTATCATGTTTTGTGGATATGGTGGGTTTTCATGTACATGAGTAAAGTATTATAGATTTCTGCTATATTGGTAAATTTGTGTAATATGTTACCACAAACTTTCAGGTTTCAATCATATCATTTTCATATTGATCAGAAATTGTGTGGCCTATTTGAAATTATGGTGGCAGCCTAATGATATTTAAGAAAAACTAGTGATTTATTTGCGCCCATGCGCGAAGTCATGGCCACAACTCTATTTGGAAAATGAAATAAATAACCAGCAGTTCATACAAATATTTAGTGATCCGGCCAGTGATGTCGCAAAACATAGTTGATGCATATAGTTCATACAGATAGCAATGTTAACACATCGAGTAATGCGATACTTAAGTCTAGCCATAGTAGTTGGGGGCACCTTGATTGGGATATGTAGTATGGATTATAAAATAACCAAGAATAAAACTTATGGAAGAAAGCATTTCAAAAATATATATTACATCCGCACGTCGTAGAAAGTATCACACTTATATATAAACGCTTTTAAAAGCATTGAACCTCCATTTGACTATGCACCTACAGACCATTGGCTCCATCTCCTTGTTTAGGTACTTTGCACTCCTATTGCACCATCACCTTCATTTCCATGTTCTGGTAATTACACTCCTATTGCAGCAAGATCTTCATCTCCTTGGTCCCCAAATGCTAGGACACGAAAAAAAGAAAGAATAAGCTCATGCAAAGTTTCAGATTTTCTCGAGGGATGCTAAGAATCATTTCAGCTATTCATACACCTAGAGATAGATTTCAAGTTTCAATCGTCTACAGTGAAACAATAAAATAACTATACATAGCAGGAATTGATCACCCTAAAGAAATAGAGTAGGACTGCAACAAAAAGTGAATAATTGAAGCATTAGCCTACCGTATTTTTTTGATCCATTGGGCAGGACATTAGAGAAGTAGAATAAAAACATGAAACCAACAGTAGCATATCATATTTGCACCCCATCAACACATGCATGCTGCGCTCATGGCTAGAAGGTTAGAGAAGATGGACTCACTATTTGTTTCTTGCACCTTTCCACCGAGGTCCACGAGTTGTTGATTGGTCCCGAAAGCAGCACCGCACTTGCCCATAATAAAACCGGAGGGAGAAAACTCACTTGCCCATGATAATTTTTTGAGTCCACTATCCTCCATCATGCAATTTCCATCTATCAACAGCAACTTGAGTGCACCTAGGGACAAAGAACAATCAAGGATAGTCAAGCTGGAGCCCAAAAAAGGTGGCGACACTTTAACGAATAGAACAAACAGGGCAAGCATGTTGACAGCACCAAGTATCAAATATTCAGATGTAAAATTTGCTTCTCGACATTTTTAAGCTAGAAACAAAAATATCAAACTACTTGTCTGCTCCTTTGCTAACAGACAAAATAAATTTAAAGTGCATCACCAAAATTTAAAATATATGTCTACTCACCGTCTTCAACCTATAGAATTACAGGCATAATATATTGCCCGTGCCGACGCTATGGGTCATATTAAGTGCAAAGTTAACTATATCATGGCAACACATTGCTGCACAGCTGTCTGAATTTAGTGATATCATGTATACAAAAGTTCTCCGTTACGTTCGTAATCATAAAAGAGACTATGCTCACCAAAATAGCTTCCTATTTATCCAATGGCACAATCGAACCACATCGCAACTGAACACGACCACCCCATCTAAGGTTCCAAACTTTCCGGTGTTCCTTGCTGCAATGGACACCATGACAAAAACCTGGAATTGTAACTTGAGAGATCATCGGGGAATATACATACAGATAAGAAAGCAAGAAAATTATGGCATAGCTCAAACTCCATTGCTAGCATGCCATACCTGTAGCATAAAAAGGAAGTTAAATAAAAGAAAGGATAGCTCATCTATAAAGCACTAGGTAAATACCCGTGCGTTGCAACGGGAAAACAAAATACCACGATAATGTATGGATGAGTGTTTGTTATATTGTTAATTAGAAAAGATACTACAATCTTGATGTTTGGAACAATTGTTTTCCATTGTATGAATCTATATAGAAATAGGCAACAATTAATACAAATAGCAATCACTTTATTCAACTAAATCTACAAAATGCATATCCAAGCAAGAGCAGGTGCAATATCCTTGGAAAGAAATGCTTCTAACAGGCGACCAAAATAAGAACTCAAGTAACAGAACAAAAAATAATCAAGCTGCCACTCTCTTTAAATTTTAGGAAGCTACCTTTTTTATTTGTGGCTGGTGCAATATAATCTTCTCGTATCCAATAAAAATATCCATAAATAAATATAAGATAGCCAAGCAAGAAAATGTTTTGGTCTAAATGTGACTCCTTCCGTTGGATGATAGAAAATAGTACTAAATAATATAACATTTGTTTTCTCTCTTGTGTTTCTTGGTTTAACCTCAAACTACTTGTACTTGTAGTTGCACAAGGAACAGATAAATAGGAAGAAGCATAATACAATGGCATAGGTAAGAGATTCAGAGATAAGAAATTCAGAGCTATTGTTTTTTTCGCTTCTATGAAAATCTCGTTCTTCCTATAGTCCTATCTACCTACTTAAGCAAAAATTCAGCTATAGCTAAGTCAAGGTTACACGGCTACTACTAATAAAAAACCAAAGAAACCAAGCTCATCGCCCTTTCCTTCTCGAAGGTTTGGAAGTATTGGTATATGATTGTCACAGAGAGCGTAATACCAGTTCCGACAAATCAATGCACCGATGCATACTCCACCAAATGCAGCGGCAGTGGGATGTAACGGTTCGGTTCCTTCTCAAAGTTTGACTCACGATGGTCCGGCATCATCATTTGTTGTTCCCGTAGAATATCCAAAGGTCGAAGACTAAGAAATTACTGTAAGCAACAAAATTGTATGTCTCATAAATTCGGGGCTCAAGATGCAACCCGATTGCTAAAGCCGAATAAAGAAAGATGAAAGGCAAGCCTTTGCCGATTAGGATTAACTTGAGTAGTTCCAATATCTCTCGAAGCAAAATTTAAAAACATGGATCAAACATGTACTTGGGCCATATTGTCCTCATCAACCAAGTTTAAGAACATGGATCAAACAAGTATATTTCTCATTTTCAAGCATAATGACCTCAATCTTGTGGATTAGTCCTCGCATACTTGAAAGGAGAGCTACTCTAGTTTTCTAACAGCCTACTATAGTCTCACAAGTACATATCAATCACTACAGATCTGTAACCAACTGCATGCCCGATGGATAGCAGGGACTAAATTCTTTCACACTTTGATGGTTGCCTAAAGATAAAACTATCGGTTAGTAAATTCACCGGTAGAGATCCCCCTTTGCCACAGATTAGACTTGCTACCTTAAATGTCTGTCCACAGCCACTACCCCGAAATAACCATCTTTAGATAATATCTCGAAAGTCCATTACCAAAAATTTACGATTGCTAAAAAGATAGGCATATCATACTACTTGCATAGAGTACCGTATAACCATTTTTTATGGATAATTCCATGAATTAAGAATAAAATGAATAATGTCATGAACTCAATAGATAACTTGATCATATGGAAATTTTCACGTGTGACGCCTTTGATAATGCCATAAACAAAAGTTGCAAGGTGTTGATGTATTCCAATCCAAGACACGTAATTGTTAATTCATGGAACATATCGAAAAACATGGTTGGTTCATTCGTGTAACGCATCAAGGGAACTGATTATTGGCACACATGCCGCCGCTGCATTCCTGATTATAACAAGCAATAGCACACATCACCTTTGCTTATCTGCACTGCGTTTGATCAATCTTTTATTTGGATGATGTCTTTGCTGGCCGCCGCTATGGTGATTAGCCACCGAGACACCATCCATCGGGCGTTGAGTCCCTAGTTGACAAGGGCGACGAGCATGACAGATCCACAATGATGTCCAAACCAAAACACCGAGAATGAGATTTGGGAATTGGGGAAAGTATTGAATTGAGAAGAACAAGCACTCATGAGAGGCCGGTAGTCCAAGGGAACTACGACCTTGCCGGGCCGATGGACGAGCGCCGAATTGAGCCGGCCTCCAAGGGAACTACGACCTTGCGGCTTCCGTCGGGGGGATTTGGCGAACGGGAGGCCGAGGGAGCAGGTGTGTGTCGGAGGGCGCCGCTCCCGCGGCGGCACGTAGGGACTACGCGCCCCGGGCGGCCGGAGGGAGGCATGGTTGGAGTCCCGTGCAGCCGCCGCACCGTAACCCTAACCCCAACCGAGAGAGAGAAGGGAGGGGGGCACCGCCGCCGCCGCCCGCCGCCGGCCGCCGGGCCGCCGCGCTGGCGCGCCGCCGCCCTCGGCCGCCACCGAAGCGCCAGCGCCGCCGGCGCGCCGTGCCCGCGCCCGCCTCCAGCGCCGCCCAGCGCGCTCGGCCAGCCGCGCATAAGGCCCGCCTGGGCTCGCCGCCAGGTGGCGCGCCCGCAGGGAGCCAGCGGAGGTGGAGGCGCCGGCATGGCGGCCCTCCCGAGACGGCCGCCCGCATCGGAGAAGACGAGAGAGCGGAGGCTTCGGTATTTTTTTTTTTTACCGTGAGGAGAGGGCTGTATATATTGGGTAGGGCCGGCGGGGGTGTCATTGAAAATGCACATAGTATAGGGTCACGTATGAAAGAAATCCAAGCGTAGTTACTGTGGAGGAGGGGCCTGAGCGGGTTAGAACATGATTTCGTACAAACAGAGGGACTTTTTTGCAAAAAAACGGACCAATCACAGATTTCGGGACGACGTGGACGCTTTCACCGACGGTTTACTCCACACACAATATTACTTTTAAATGGCTATAGCTCACACACCATATGTGTGACGAAACTGTCCAAAATTTTACCTGCCCCAAATGGATTTGTCACTGTTACAACACTAGGCACGTTTGAAACCAGTCAGATTCCATAGTTCGTCAATCCTACCTGAAAGGAGAACCCAAACCACCCATGATTCCATCACATTCAGGATCATAATACATGAGCTCGAGATTGGGTCACTATGTAGGGTCAACGTGAGCCGGAGATTGGGCCACTTAAAAATTAAACCTAGGCACAAACTTAAATGTACACTCGAAAAAACATTAATTATTCTAGTATTATGTGCACATTAGTTCTAGTGTGCTCGACCTTAACCAACCCACAAAGAGTTGTGCAATTAGAGCCAATACTGTCAACTAGCCTATTCTAACTCAGGAAAGGTAAATGTCACGTAAGACAAGCACAATGTGGAAGCTTAAATGTGTAAGGTAAAGACCTTGTCAAGAGAGGGAAAACTCTCGGAGGCACAAATTTATCCTATGGCACCAGCTTCCAAAACATAGCGACCCATAGTATCCACAAAGGATATGCTCGCATCACCAAGCTTTATCCTGTTCACAATATTGGGCAAGTCATGAAATATTCATTCAAATAAAAAGGTTCCGGTTCTCCAGCTTTTTTACTAAGCTACAGGGAAATATTTTATAAATTTGACCAGCACTAAAGCTTCATAACAATAAATTACTTAAGAAATAACCACTTGCAGTAGTTTTAATAAGGGTTCATGAATACATATGGTTGAAAGCATTCAAATATTATATGCGCCCACCTACCCACATACCGCACGCACGTTTTATTGTAAACAACAAACAATTTGCTGATGCCACTCCTTTTTATCATGCAATAACATATGACTTCAGATTACGCCTCGGCTGCACGTTCATAGGTAGATAGAGTTTCCAAGTACTTGTCCACAATATCTAAACCACATAGTTCTTTCACCAGTGTCATTGGTGCAGGGACATCCATCTGAAACTCCAGTGGTGAGCGTCCAGATACAGTACTGCTGTTTGAAAACTCCACTCTCGCTGCTCGGATAGCTTCTCTCATTGCACAATGAACCGATGAGGCAAGAACCAAGGCAGGTTCACCAGAAGCTGGCACAAACAGTACAAATTGGTTGGTACCTACCGAGCCTATTTCAATCTACAATGCAATGAGGAAATAACAAAAGTGACTACCTTTTGAAGAAAGCACACGGTTCTTATGGTATCCAGTGTTCAGCACCTCAGCATTAAACTGCTTTGGGATTATGTCCACACTTGGGATCTTGTAGTCCCATGTGCTGTTGCTAATCATCAGGCCATCACTGTTCGTGATATACTCTTCATATACGAAAAAACCAATTCCCTGTATAAAGGAACCTTCAATCTGCAAGATAAATCCATGGATAAGATATGGTGCCACCAAATTAACGTAAAAGAGCCCAATAAGGCACTAGTTATGTTGCAAAACTTGTGTCCGTATTTAGCTGTACTTATATGTTCCAGAGATCAATACGGAGCATGACAGAGCAGAGTAAACTCTTGACAAGGGATATGCGAAATAGTTCTCAGTTAGTGGTGTCTCATTGTTAGCATATCCATCACTAGTCAGGAAGATACAGTGTTTGCAAATGTCACCAAGACTGAATGATGCAAAATATGAAAACAAACAGACAGAGCAGAGTAAACTCTTGGCAAGGGAAATGCCGAAATAGAGTGGCATCTCATTGTTAGCATACCCATCACATTACTAGTCAGGAAGATAAAGCGTTTGCAAATGTCACCAAGCCTGAATGATGCAAAATATGGAAACAAACAGCATTTAGTCCTTCTGTATCAGGTCCTTTCACAACCCCCTCTAAACTGAGGTTATGAGGATTGTGTTGCTTTTTTTCTCAAAACGCAGGAGAACTGCGCTTCATTGTATTAAGAAGAAAAATAACAAGGGGTTAGAACCTATTGTTTCTCTATTAAGATATATGTAGTTTGAGGAAAAAAAAAAAACAGAAACATGCACCATTTCAAAACTATAACTGAAATAAATTGACTGTTTGCAGATATAAAATTAAATTCCCAGCAGTTAACCCATTTCATTTGAAAATGCCACCCAGCAAGTTAACTCTCTAATATATACCAAACAATTAACAGAAAATGTGTGTCATATCCTCATCCAGCCCAAACTATAGTCTATATAAATCAATGAACTACATTCAACCACAACAACAACATAGCCTTTAGTCCCAAGCTAGTTGGGGTAGGCTAGAGATGAAACCCATATGAAACAGTATAAAAAAGAACGTAAAAAGGCAGAAGACAAAAAAAGATAAAGATAGGGTAGATAGAAAAGGAAACAAAGTCATGGTTCAGGCCGTTGAAAATCAATGAACTACATTCAAAATTAAAATTGGTTAAGACAAGAAGCATAAAAAGGATCAGCAAACCTGTCCTAAGTCTACAGCAGGGTTCAAGCTCTTCCCACAATCATACACAATATAAGCCCCTTACTAAAGTAATAGCTCCAGTAAGAAGATCAATCTCAACCTGCACATTGTAAAAGATTTTGAATAAAAAGAGCATAATCTATAAGGCATCCAAACATGATTTAATTGCACTGTTGTAGATTAGTCTTGAGAATTTTGGCACACCTCACTTATACCAGCTCCATAGTTAAGGTACTTATTAGAAACTTGGCCAGGTACCCAGTACGCACTTGCAGACAAATTAACATTATCTTTAGAGGCCTGTGTGGAAACATTACAGGACGTTATCTGATTGCTGCTACAGCAGGAAATAGTATTGTACAAAGCATGAGCACAAACTAGAGGAGGATAAACTTGCCTGAGAAATCAAAGTATCCCATGAGACATTTTCTGATTGCTGCTGCAGACTATCCAAGACTGGCTTTAATCTTTCAAACAGCATATTGCATGCCTCAAGGGTGGCTGCGCAACTAGATTCAGAAGAAGTGCTGCCAGCAGTAAGTCCACCTTGTATTAAGTTCAAGGTGTCCGCCTGTAGGACACGCACTCTCTCAAGAAGACTTTCACCTCCATCAGGCCACAATTTTCCCAGAGCAAAGGCAGTCATCTGCTGTACTTTAGTCCACAGACCTTGCCCAATTTCAACTCCTCCAACCTCCACCACAATGGAGCCATCATTGAGCACAGAAACCCTTCCTGGGGCCGCCCTTGGCTCTACTTTGAAAATGAGGGGCACACAAGAGATGCCCCGTTTCCGCCACTTGTTGTTATTGTTAAATTCCTTCATGCATTCAGCTCGATCCAGATAGCTTGAAGTTGAGACCAACCTATCAAAAATAGAATGCAATGTGTATGCAGAAGCTTCGCCAGCACTATCTGGGTAGAACAACTGAAGAGTACCATAGGTGTGAAAATTCTGTTCCCTCACGCTGTTAGCATCCACTGACAGGACAGACGCAACATGCTCAATTACAGTATCTGCAATTAGAGATCCTTGTGTATCTCCAGGAGCACGCATTATAGTTTTAGATGAATTATTTGTTTTGCAGAGCTTGATGTCAAATGACAGAGCACCCCAATTGTACTTCTTGACACCAGATATAATGTAGCCTGGCATCAGGGGGCTTGCATCTGGAGATATCCCAGCGTTAATTGATAAATCTAGATGCAAGGCCGTAATTTTGCCATTAGACTTGAATCCGACAGAATAATGAGCTTTCACTGGGTGCCTACCACCAATCATAACCATATCAGTGTTGCGATTAAGGTACATTCGTACAGGACGTCGTAACTTGTACGCACAAAGTGCAGCCGCCGTTGCAACCTGCACAAGCATGTACCATATGTAAGAAACATGTGGTAATGTATCCTAGGTCTTTATGATTTCAAGATATTGTTAGCAGATTGTCATATGCAATCACCACAGATGGAAATATCAAATATGTCAACTTGAGTCTAAAATAGTTGCTAGATATCTTCTAAAGGATACTGAGACTTAATTTGATTTTGGGCTAGGGTTTTTCTATTTGAAGCCCAAACAAAAGAGTCAGAATTGAATGCACTTGCATGGTGTAAAAGTGCGTGGTTAAATGAATATATTGTCCATAAGGCTTAAATGGCATTCCTCGGAAAACTTGATTACTACATAACCAAACCTCATACTACAAACTATCAATGCAACATTTATTTTCCACAAACAGTGCAGTTAACAAAGTAGAAAAAAAAACATTGCATTTAACAATTTTTAAAGTATAAAACTGTCTATATAGAAAACAGAATAATAACATTTTCATCTGTACTATAGATGTAAACTTTGGATGTCCTTTTCAGTCTGCAAGTCTAAGGATAAAGCTCTTAACTGAAGCATACCAAGTTTTTTTTTTTAAAAAAATTGACACTAGTCCTGGTCTAAACATGTAATGACCTCATCACAAGTTAAAAGAACATACAAAAGTACAATAAGCATACTACAGGGTAAAGATTTTTACTAAAAATATTAATTTTCATAAAATGGAAGATTTTGGTTATTAAGACCTAGTTTTATTTACTCACTTGGAATGATCTGAATGCCTTTCCACCAAAAAGCCTCCTCCAACCCTTCTTGTAATGACACGCACATTGCTGAATGGAATACCTAGGCACCTTGCTATGACACTCTGTGCAAGTTCAGGGTATTGTGACGAACTGTAGACTACCAAAGTGTTATCCTCATCTGGAACTGCTAGTGCTGTTTGTGTTTCCATGTAGAAATGGTACTCAGAAGCAAGTTTTACCTGCAGTAATCAAAACTACATGAGATATCATCTCTTAGCTTCCATGAAAAGGGGAGTAGGATAGGTACTAGTGAAAAGTACATTGATGGGTCTGACTATGCAATTTCAAACTTCTATATTATAAACCTCCACCATAGTTGATGCTTTATTATATATGTTAAACATCCCAAATTTTTTAACATGTATACATTTCAAGTCCAAGTTGGATATACAATATAACAATACACAAAACAAAAAAAAAAAGAGTCACTAAATGTGTCATTAGTCGTGTGATTTTGGAGCCATTTTCCACTCAAAGAACTGGGCTCGCACTTGTTTTTATTTTTTCTCTTCCTAATAAAACTAGCGGCAAAAACTTTTGCCACCCTTTCAAAAAAAAAAATGTGACATTAAAAATAGTTACAAGCATTACATTATTGATAAATTCTAGTGATTTAACGTTACATAATGTTAAAGTAATGGCTAAAGTTGCATATCAAGACTCTGAAAAGATCAAAATCATCAAGCAGGAAATAACTTTGGTAGTTTGGTTGGTGGGGTGTACTGCTGTACAAGCATAGCAACTCCAGTGTGCAGATCAATTTCATGGGACTGCAAACAGGACATATCCCCCTACAGTTGGTTATTAGGCAAAAATGCTGTTCTACACCTAGATCACCTCAAAACAAAACAGAGAATTACTATTAATAATTATTACTTCAATCTTAACTTCAAGTAGCTACAGTTAGCAACAATTACTTTGAAGTAACCATTACAAAAGTGACTCAGTAATCCGACTTTCAAAAGTAATGGTTTAGATAGTATTCAACTCAAATGGATTATATCAACTTTTGGCTTCTCAAATGCATAAAATTTTTTTTGTCCATTGATGCATTAATGCAAAAGAATGTACAGTATAGTTCAAAACAGACTCTACACAGGACGAAAAATTAAAAATTTTGGAGCACATAGAACTGCAGGCTTTAATTTACATTCATTATTTTATGATGCAAGTGAAATAAAATTATTAACGATTCTTGAAAGTTTTTGAACTAAAATACTTCTGTTAATGGGATCTTGTGATCAGCTTCTGCCATGCCCTTGGAAACATCACCAACTTCTTGAGGGTACAATTCTGGGGGACATCAAAGTAGCTACTCTTTTCCACTGCTTGATCCACAGTTATGATCGGTGGGCCCAAATCTTCGGTTTCATATTCAATAATGACCTGTTTGGCTGCCATGTCAGCATACCTTTTTGTGTTTCTGCAATCTAAGGTAAAGGTAATGATTTAGCAATACTGATTATGGTCATTAATACTCAAAATTGTCATTTATCAAAGAGATTTTTAAGACAGCAATAATTCCTGTGAGTGGGTATACTACAAACACGAAAGGGTAAGTACCACAATGCCAAGAGCTTGACCAGCATACTCAGCAATCGGATCACCAAATAGTGGTTCGTCACCAAACATGAAGGATGATCCAATATTTTGTCCTCCACTTGGAATATCCTTTGCAGAAACAAAAGAGACGATCTTCTCTGATGCTAAAGAAGACTTGAATTTTATACTTTTGACATAAGCAAGAGGTTGTGTGCTGTAAATAAATTCTCCATAGAGGCAATTCTTTGGAGCAGGAATATCATCCACATATACAGCCTCCCCTGTATTACACAATAGAAACTTCAAATCTTGCTCTGCAAAAAGATTCTGGAGAACACGTTGACAACAATACTAAAAATTCTAATGTAACCACATACCAGAAGCTTGAAGTTCAACACCATACTTCTTAACCGGTTCACCAACTGGTTTATAATCGTCACTAGAAAATATTTCTCGACTTGATGATAATGGCAGATTACGGACGTCATCTGTATCTGGGGAATCAACAGAACTACTGGTCAGAGACTTTCCAGGTTCAGGGATGCCTTTAGAAAAGCGGAGATAGGAAACTGAAGAGAAATCCAACAGCTGCACTGACTCTATATTCAGGATGTGATGTTCCCTCCATTGGTACAACCTCTTCTCTAAGTAACTGAACTGCCCCAAGTACAACCGATGCAGTAAGTGGTTTACCAGTTATGAATTCCTCCACCTTCTTTGCTCTAATAGCATGTTCTGTTCCATATGCACCAAAAGCCAAGAGCAGATTACTCAATACAAGAGTATCTGATTGTTCATCCACAGAAGCATGCCCCAGGAAAGCACAATTTACATATGAAACAGCATTGCCAAGAGGACGAGGCGCTGCTCTGTAAGTTTCAAAGAACAAACTTGTGTTTGTCCCAGAATCTGGAATCCAATGTGGAATAAATATGCTAAGGAGTAAAGTAGTAGCATCTATAGGAGGCTGCTCCAGGAACTCTTCCAAAGTAATTTGTCTCCATTCTGCAACAACTTGAAGACAAACAGTTGCACCAGCCCCGAGGAGTATGGTTGCAATATCTGATGGAAATGGGGATTTTTGTGCCAAAACTATGTTTCCTCCAATACTAGCTGTGTTACGAACAAAAGGTGTCGCAACTTTGCTCATGTGGTCAGCAAGTTTTTTGAAAACCACACTCCCGTTTGGAGAGGATATAGATTCACATTCTTTCTCAAGTATCTCAATGGTCCTAGAGATTGGTGTAGCTGCTCCAATTTCAAAGCCAGACTCCCTCCTGACAACACTTGAAAGTTCTGGAATGCCTCCTATGTCAATGTACTTACTATAAATGTCTTTTATCCTTGTATCCTGGTACACCACTGCTAGTATTCCCAACAACCACTTTGAATGAGTCACTAAATAAACAAGTATTTATTAACTCATAATATTCTTTGATACTTCTCGGATGATACCAACCCTCCCTGGAAGCTGCAATACAAGGGCTATTCAGATGATCAAGCAAAGATTTTATCTCAGTTTTTAGAAAGTCTGGGAAGGTGCAGACTCCGCCACCAAGGGTGTAACTTGGCAATTCACTAACATCTGGGTTCTTATCACCTTTCTTCCAGAATATATTAAGTCCCAAATCCTCCAAGTCAACATCTGATGCAAAACTTTTGCAGGCATCAACAATTGGACGGTAACCAGTGCATCTGCACATGTTGCCAGAGAAAGCCTTTTCTGCTTCTGATACTTTTAGTTTTGAGAAGCCCTTTGGTGGTGCAGGCCTCTTGGATTTGTCGGCATTGATAAGGGAAGTGAAAATAGACATGCACATTCCAGGAGTGCAGAAGCCACACTGCGAGGCATGAAACCCAGACATCCTTTCCTGAACAGCATGAAAGCCATCTCGGGAATTCCCCAGACCCTCAGTAGTGATAACTGAACAGAAATTTATAGTGTAGAGAAGTGTCAGGCATGAACATGCAGTAAATTCTGTCACTTCATCTGTCTTCGGGTTATACTTTGCTATAAGGACAACACAAGCCCCACAACCGCCTGCAATATGAATTATTGAGAAAAGTCATGCTAAATATACCATTATAGATGTATAAGAATAGGCTGAACTGAAAGATCTAAATGTATAACTGATTTAAAAAAACAAAATATGTTGCGATTTGATTTGTCCGGTAAAGATTATATTTCAAACCTGAATTTAAACCTCCCAAGTATAGTCCTAAAAAAGTGATTGAGATGTACCAAATTAATTCAGCTTAATTACAATCTTACAATTTTAACGATTACAGTCATCCAGAAGAGATGCTTTCGACATTCTATTTTAGTGGCCTTTCAATGCTTTTTTAGTACCAAACAACTTCCTAAATCATGCAATGTCACACAACCAGGCAGATAGCCAGCCCTCTAGATTCAACCCCTTCCCAAGTTTGCTGGGCCGAAAACCTAACCTGAATCTGAAGTAGCACTACATAGGAAAAACAGAACATTGTTTCGTTACCCTGGTGTCACTGATGGATGCAAAGGGCGGCATCAGGACCGGACGCGCTGAAGGAGCTCGATCCTGGCGGCATCTCTGCCGCCAATTCTGTCCGAACCGAGCTCATCTCGTGGCAGCAGTCCGCGCATTCCGCGCCCACAGCCATGGACAGGGAAGCCCCTTGCCGCCGCGCATCGGCGGAGGCCGCGGAGCAAGGCACGGGAATGACGGCTTCTTCATGCGTCGACGGCTAGAGGATGTGGAGAATGGCGGAGGTAAGAGAATGTGCTTGGAAGCTATTCGACGAAAAGGGTCAAAGCCGGTGTCGCGTAAATTGGTCGTTTGGCTTGACAGGAACTTTTCTGTACTACAAAAAGAATGAAACCAAATCGTCCACCCGGCTTTCGTCGCTCGCTCGCCAGTTTTTGCTAGCCCGGCGGTTTTCGCTCGCTCGGCCATGGAATAGTCCGCCTCGGCTTGTCCTCGCTCCCTCTCCATCCAAAACGAACCGCCACTCCCCACCTTCCCACGATAATAGAAGCTCCGCTCGTAGCAGCAAATAGCCGCCGTCCCCGCGCGTCACACCCGCGCGGCCCCATCGCCGCAGCAGCACGTCGAGCAGCAAGCGTGCGGCACACTCGCGCGGCCCCGTCACTGCAGCAGGACGTCGAGCCGCCAGTAAGATGAGTCCGCGATGACCCATTGACCCATGTGTACGAACGGAAGGTGAGATTATTGCCTTCATTTTTATTTATTTATTATCACATCTCCTTCGGATCCATATATTCAGTTCTTTGGCTCAGTGTACTTGCTCTGTTCTTTTCCGTGATTTTTGGGAGGATTTTCTCAGGTTTGTATCGGGGGTGGCTGATGGAAATGGAGAAATACATGAACACTTGTAGGGCAGCATCGATTCGATTCAGTTCCAGAGAAGGACCTTCAAATCAAGAATTTGATGCCGATTTGAAGTAAACTGAGGGATTCTATGCAGGGCATGATGAGTAAAGCGAATTGCTGACTCTTATTTTTGGTAAGAGTTGTCTTCTACTTTACATGCAGAGATAATGATAGCCTTTATGAAATGTGACATACCTCGGGTTGCTACTAATTTGAACAGGTCATGGGCAGTTATTATGGATAAAGGCTAATGAATTCTGTGATAATTGAATAAGAAGATGAAACATGCCAAGCAAATCTGCAGGTGAAGTATGGAAAAAAAAACATGACTGTGTTGATCCCCTGATGTATGATCGGCCTAGATCATCAACTACCACAAATTATGTGCTTGCCATGCCATAGAGTTTTTGTAGTGGTACAACATCATCATTTGTTCCATTAGGTAGACAGTGTCTTCTGGGCTACTCCGCAAAGCATCATTGTTTCACTCTCCATCAATTAATTTTTGGCTTTGCAGCACTGATGGAACTAAATTTGTCTCTTCAATTTGATTTGATCATCTTACAGAAATATTTGCTGTAAATATTTATGTTCTCCTTATTTGGAACAGCTTTTCACTTGTGTTGATCTACTTCTCAGGTCACACTTTGTCAAACATGTGTTTGTGGTTCAGTAAATAGTGCCTGCTGTCAGTACAAGCAAGACTCAAGGTATACTTCCTGCTTACTGAGTGTGGGAGCTTGTATTGTGCACAAAAAGAAAAATGTAAGTGGGCCCATTTGTGCTGGTTTGCATTTTAGCTTGCAAAATTTCTTGAAGATATCTTGTTGATCAGTGTGATATGTATTTGCTCTTGTTAGCAGGACTATTATAGTGCCTAATCTTCTTGGAAGAGAAGGTTATTATATGCATTATTTTTATAAGTCTGTATTTTAGCAGTCCACAAGCAGTCAGTTCACCAATGCATTGCATACTCAGTGATTTCTCACTGATGACAAGTGTAGCACGATCATGGATATGATTATTTTTTTCCTCTCCAATACAAGAGCATAATTAATAAAATAAAGCATGATTAATCTATCACCCATTCAAGGAATAATGTTTCTGTGCTATATTTTTTGTACTAAGAACTGACTCCTAATGCAGTTTTTCTGAGCTTTGCTTGTGTGCACCTAGGTTGAATGAAATGATGTGATGACTCTTCATTTGTTATTCATAAAACTACCTAGCATCCTCAACATTTTCATGGATGGTCCTGATCATTTTCTTTTTCAGGTCCTGTGTGCAGATATGCCTGATAGCCATTACAAATATGATTTTAAGTAGACAACTTGAATTTAATTGTCTAAATCTCTTGGCAGTTAGTTTGTTTTGTGTTTCAAAATTACTGCAGGTTGGTGCTACAAACCCTTGCTGCATGTGTGATTACAATATCTGGTAGCTATGCTTTAAGCCTGCCAACGACACCAACAGTGGGGGTGACCCAGAGATCACCAATGTCATGGAGTACCAGGCCATCGAGAAGCATAAGCTTCTGAAGGTCATCTATGGTGTTTCAGAGAAGGATCATTCTGTCCATCCTAAGATGATCTCCTCTCAGCATATCAGTGGACACAAGAGCTATCTTTCCTTTTCTTACTTCCTCCTTTAGTTGGAAAATTATACTTCTATATGGCATTCCAAGTGATATAGATATGTAATATTAACGACTTATGCAATATTGATGTTCTGAATATCATGTCACAATATTTTTTTTTTTGAGATAACAATACAGCGCACGCTCATTCATATGTATATTATCGTGATATTATTTTTTTTTTCGTTGCAAAGCACGGGCATTTACCTAGTACAGTAAAAGTCCTTAAAAAAAAAAAGCTACTCCTATTTGGTTTCATAGGGGTTAAAAAGTCTTTTTTTAGTTCCAATTTCAGAAAAAAATCCCTCCAACCAAACAGGGGTCTCAAAGTTGGTGGTCAACAAACCATATACTCCCTCCGAGATGGTATTAGAAGTTACTTAGGACAGCGATACGGTCTCCAAAACACAACTTTGGCCTCTTATTATTATAAAAATATTTATAAAGATGTGATATATGTATATTTTTTATCAAAGTATTTTTTAAGACAAATCTACTCATATAATTTTTTATATTTACAAACTCAACAACTTAAAAGTTATTGATGATTTATATTCCGATGTTTGACTCAAACCTTGTCCAAAAACGACTTCTAATACCAAACCGGAGGGAGTATTTAACTCTATATTATCTTTTAACTGCTGAACTTAAACTAAGACCTTGTTTAGATACACGGGTATTTACCTCATAATGGAGTGAATTAGAGTGGGAAATTAACTAATCCTCA
Organism: Hyparrhenia diplandra; assembly: GCA_015847255.1. Taxonomy (NCBI): domain Eukaryota; kingdom Viridiplantae; phylum Streptophyta; class Magnoliopsida; order Poales; family Poaceae; genus Hyparrhenia; species Hyparrhenia diplandra. Next base: position 19,611 of record JADLZK010000666.1, on the reverse strand, counting down.
TTCTAGTCGTTTAAATACGAGTGCATCTAAAAAAAGGTGCTAAGAGTTTGTGCTATATGAGTATGCATGTGTCTTTACCTATGTGCAAAAGATGCTAGTAGCTCTCCGCTCTACACAGGGGTAAAAGTGAGGGATAAATATCAATTTTTATATTTTGGGGAGAATGTTAAAAGAATGAAGAAGGGAGTTTGGGATTTTAATGGATGTTAGATTTCTTGGTTTGTTTTTATGTGAGAGTGAGTTGAGCATCGTAAAATACCCCCTCCATCGAAGTTACAATTTTTTTTTATCTTTTTTCTAGGTATATTACTTTTTATTATTATGTGTATATCTAAATGTGAGCAAACCTGTATATCTAGAAAATCTAAAATATCTTACAGTTTAGGACGCGGGTAGTAAATTGTGTTAGCATGGGTGAACTATGGTTGGTTGGGTGAAGGCTTCAAGTTATCATTCTTGGTTCTATGGGTTAGTGGTTTCGTAATGATTTTATTTATTTTCTATCATTGTCAAAGTGTTCATGTTCATATTTGTCCGCTTCCTGTATACACCCTCCGTCTTAAATAACTTGTTTTTTTACTTTCAGATTTTATGTTTGACCGTTCATCTTATTCAAAAAGGCACATATTCGGTAGTGCCTATCAAAAAGAGAAAAAAATGAATTTCATTTGCAACTATTATTGCACGTCTTTTGGACCACGTACGCTACTACTATAGCCCAATCGCTATCTCCGAAGATAGTTTAATTTGAATACGCCAGCGAGATAATTTTTTTAATAGATAACATATCCACAATCATAATCCATAATCCGTGTCGTCCCTCCATAATCCATTATATATTTTTATTTGGAATCCACGCCGGCGTATATACTGCGTGTGGCTAAAATGAAATTAGAAGCTGTAGATCTCTTTGAATACTAAATTACATGCTAGAAATGCTTCCAAATAAAAATATTTTTATTTATGACACTTACAGAAGTAGAGTTGAAGACTCCACAAAGGTTCATGAATGAATATCGAAAGTAGAGTTGAAGACTCCACAAAGGTTCATGAATGAATATCGAAAGTAGAGTTGAAGACTCCACAAAGGTTCATGAATGAATATCGAGATCGTAAGTGCTATATATGTAGTGTAGGCTATATATAGGCATCAACCACTGGCTATAGCCATATATACAATGCGTGGATGATCAATAATCCTATGCCGGGAGGACAACGGCTGAACACAACAACCGCTGGCTAAGCACACGCCCTATAGGCCGGCGCCAGCAAGGAGCCACGCATAAGCAAACAAGCAATTCTCCGCGACGCCGCTGGCTCTTCAACCCCCAACGCCCATGATGTTGATCGGCTATGCATGCATATGGATATAACTAGCTGTTGAAATAATAATGCTTGCTACTAGGTCGTAGTCGTGTAGCTATATAGCTTTAAAGGAACTATCTGCTTCGCTCTGATAGAGTGAGGAGAACATGTAGTATAAGTGTAGTACTCACTTGTTTTCAAAAAATATAATTCTAGATTTGAGTTAGGTCCAATTCTTAATTTTGACTAAGTTCATAAAAAACAATCACTATACTACTACACACAACTTTTTTTAGGGGTGTCTCCTAGACATTTATAGGGGCGTTTTGCCTAGCCACCCCTATGAAAGTGTGGGTCGGAAGCACGTACTGCTTTATTGCTACCAACGCCCGGCCGAGAGACCACCAATCGGGAACGAGATGTCGCCCCCTCGCCACCTCCCTCCGCCTCCCAACCTCGCCGCCGACTGCCTCTCCCTCCCCTGCTGACGGCTTTCCCTCCCTCGCCGGTGTTGAGGCCCTCCCCCATCGGTGCCCGGCTTCAGTGATCACCTCCACTCCTGCGGATGGCAATCGTGGACGCTAGGCTCTCGGACCTACCATTTGATCTTGGCATCAAGTTCTCTGCCCTGGCTCTTGACCGTTTTGGTTGCTCGGTAAGTCCAATCGAGCCCTGCTCTAAGGAAGTTTTCCATTTGGTTATCAGCTTTGGGAGATCCTCTATTCGTCTTAACAGAGACTCAGTTAGTCTGATTCTCCAATCTTGCCTGGGTGGATCTGCTGAATTTTTCAATGTTACCCACTTGTCCGGATGGATGTTTAAATTTGATGTCTCCTGTAAGTCAGTGGGTCTTATGATTTACAAAGCTTCATCCTTTACTTGCAAAGCTTTCTCAGCTTTCTTCCACCTTTGGGGTGGAGGCAGTCCTAATTGGAAAAAGGATTTTAACCTTTGGTGCCTAGAAAATGAAAAAGAATGGACCTTTATTGGATCCAAAGGAAAGCTGTCAAAAAACTACGCTGAGGTTGTCGGAACCCCAGCTAGTTCAAGTGTGTTTAGGAGACTAGCCTATCCGGCTGATTATCACCGAAACTTCCTTAGCAGCTCTGGCAATGATCCTGCTTTGCCTCCCAATCGGTTGAAACTACCATCTCCAAATCGTGCTACCCAATCCTCTCCTCCAAAGTCCCCAAATCATAGACTGGCTCATCAAAAGGTCCATCACCGTGTTCTTCGCTGGCGCATTAAGGAAAGTAACGCCAATGCGGTGATCAAGGAGAAACAGACACCCAAGCCAACGGATCAGCGCAGTTCGAATTCAAATTTCAAATTGGATGGTGGCCCGGCCCATCAACCGTTGGAGTTGACCCGGTTTGGAAAGTCTGAATCTGGGCCGAAAGTGGAGGCCCACTGTTCCCGCTGCTTGGGCTTTGGCCACTCTGGGAAAGTTTGCACAAGGCAGGTACGATGCAAAATCTGCTACAATTACGGACACGTATCCTCCTCTTGCCATTGGAAATCGCGCCATCAACGGCGTTTCCGTCCAGTTTCCCGTTCGGAAGTTGAAGCGTCTCCGGCCCCTGCTATAAATGCAAGCCCAGCGACCAGGGTCCTCCTTCTTGACACCTCCGTCATCCTTTCTTCCCCCAATCCACCGCCTCAATCGAACACTGTACCAAAACCCTCCTCCTCGACGAAACCGCCCATGGCGAACTGGGAGGTCGACCCGCGATGATTTCGTCCCGGAGGGCTTCACCCTGGTCCCTCGCCAGCCAGGACCGGTGCGCCGCCAGGAGGTGTACGTCATCGGGTGCTACTCCAAGCTTCACGAAGATCTTGCCATCGTCAAGACAAGCCCGAGCGTGCACAAGGACGACTTCAAGCAGCTCGCCGCAGCACTCCGTGATTTCTTCCAGATGCACGGCGTGCACGTTCATGAGGTACTGCAATGTCCCCTAGGAGAGGCTTATGTCAGATTTGTTACTCCGATGCAGAGGGAACGTTTCTTGGGTCCGATTTTTCCTCTTGGAGCTTACAGCATGTATTTCATCAAACACGATGAGGGGGAAAATGCACGTAGCTTCCAGTTAGATCGTGAGGTCTGGGTGATGCTTCTTGGATTTAATGAGGATCTCAAAACTAGTGCAATCATTGCTAAGGCTGTTTCTGGATTTGGGATCATGATCGACTGGTTTGGTGTTGGAGATCCTGCTAAGGTTGTGGTGCAGGTCTATCTGAATGATGAGGGCAAGATCCCAGATGATGTCAAGATAGATGCAGGTATCCCCCCTCAGGACTTGTCATGGACCTCCCCCTATGTTCTCAAGAAGAATGGGATCAACCCTCCCCCAGATGAGGAAGCCTTTGTGACAATGGGGCCTCTGCACCCCATTCCACCACCACCCCCTCGTTGGATTCAAATTTGGATCACCCCGGCAGGATCGGAACTTCGCTGCTGCGCAGTCATGGAACAGGGGCAGCAAGCCTTTGGAGCAGATGACTCCGTTGGATGTTGAGCTCTGCCCTGCTGGTGGATCCTCTCTTCCTTCTGATGGTAATGTGAATGATGGTAAGATACATTCCCCTATTAATAATACTCCCATCATTAGTTTTCCATCTGCCAATCTGAACTGTATGAACTCTGCAGTCACCATGTCTAGAGCTGGTCACCTATTCTCCCATCCCCAAGGAGAGTTATCTATCCAAGGCCATCAGCTCCACCCCAAAGATGAAGTCGGTGATCATCGGCCCCTCCCTGCCTGCTGAACCAACGGTGACAGTGATCCCATCCCTCCTGAAGGAAAAGGTAGCAACAATACTCAATGCTTTACTATTACACACTGCATCATCATCTCCTGTTTTCTTGAGAAGTCTAAATTGCATTCTGTCAGAACAAGACTTTATCATTCCAAGTTTCTTCTCAGATAAACCTCTCCTGATTTACCTATCTTGGATTTTCAATCCACAGTTTGGTGATGAAGCCCTGAACAAACTTGCCCTGACCTATCTGGATGAAGACCTGGACATGGAGATGGAAGATGCAAGTGATGCAGATGGAACCCCAGTGCCTGACTCGTACAACATTGAAGAAGACAAGACTGATAGTGACTCGGAGCTGGAAATCCTTGTCAACACTCCTGATGTTTTCAAGACTCCCTCCAAGAAGAAGTTTATCAAGGTGAAGGAACAGCTAGAGGATGACTTCTGCAGGCGCAGTAGGAGGCTATCTGAGAAGAAGAAAGGCTTCAAGACTGCTGAAGGAGCCAAGACTACCACTGATGCTAGCCCAAGCAACAAGAGTGGCAGCAAGAAGAAAACCACCAAGAAGGGCAAGACCCCGAAGAAGACCAGTGCCATGCAAGCTGAAGAGGTGGGGCAAGCTGAAGAGGTGGTCCCTCTTGCCATGATCACACCTGATGGCAACAATGTTGCTCCCTATCTGAACAAGGAAGTTCTGAGTGGTATTGGTACTGGCTTCCTTCAGATGCAGCCTGGGGCTGTATCTGCTGCCCTACTTGCTGTAGACGATCTAGATGAATAAAATGCCTAGCCTGCCCTTAGCTGCACTGATCCATAGGATAGTGCTTTATCATCTTTTGCTATCTTTGAGTAATCTTCACCAGAGCCTGTTCTGGTTAAATAAGTCTTGGATTTGTAAGTGGTGCTGGTGCACCTTTTGGAACACCTGGGTTTGCTACATGTTTAAGTTTGCCTTAATATATGGTTATGCTTTTATCTATCTTTTGATCTCTTCCTGCTATACTTGGGTGACTTGGTATATACCTGTAAAGTGTTTTAATACCACAGATTTGGATATATGTGCTATGAACTTGAATGGTCCAAATTTCTTTATTTATTCTTGTGGCATTGTTGATGCTAACTCTGCTGCTATTTTTCACATAGTACAATCTATAAAGAGCATTTGGTCAAAGATTTTATTTATCTTGCACCCATGTTACACAGTACTGAGTACCACGGTTACATTGTTTTTCTCCCCAGTCAGGTCTTTATGGATAGTAACAACAGTAGAAGAAACATTAAGGTCCTCTTCTGGAACATCAGAGGCATCAACTCGCAGGACAAGTGGGATGCTCTGAAGGACAAAATTCAAGAAAGTGCTTGCCATATCCTTTGCTTGCAGGAAACAAAGAAGGAAAGTTTTGACAATTTTTATATAAAAAAATTCTACCCAAGGTCCCTGGATAAATTCTGCTTTTTCCCTTCTGTGGGTGCTTCTGGTGGACTTTTAACTGTTTGGAACAGCAGTGTCCTGGATGGGACCATTGTACAATCAAATAGCTATGCAATAACAGTCAAGTTCACCAGTAAAATAGACAACAAGTCCTTTGGTGTAACTAACATTTATGGCCCATCCCACTCAGCTCAAAAGCAGGCTTTTGTCACCTGGCTTCTGAACTTGGATACTTCAGAATTTGATGATTGGCTACTTGGAGGGGATTTTAATCTTATTAGAGGCCCTGAGAACAGAAATAAGCCAGGTGGAGGTACTAATGACATGATCATGTTCAATGAATTAATATCTGATCTTGATTTGACAGAAGTGCAGTTCAGTGGCCGAGCCTTCACTTGAAGTAACATGCAGTAAGATCCTCTACTTGTCAAATTGGACTGGGTTTTCACCTCATCCTCCTGGATAACATCATTCCCAGCTACTACAGTTCAACCTATGGACAAACCCATTTCTGACCACATACCTTATGTGGTTCATATTGGAACATCTATACCAAGATCCAATATCTTCAGATTTGAAAGCTTCTGGATAGACCACCCTGGGTTCCTAGAGACAGTGGATCATTGCTGGAGAAATTCTCCACATTATGGATGTGCAGCAAAACACCTGTCATCAAAACTCAAACATGTCAGATCAGGCCTAAGGAAATGGAGTAAAACCCTATCCCAGCTCAGCAAGCTCATACATAATAGCAAATGGGTCATTCAACTACTTGATGGTTTAGAAGAACGAGAGACCATTATCTAGAAGTGAGTCTGCTTTTCGAGTCTTGGTTAAAATTACCTAGCTACTCTTTTAGAATCCAAAAGAAAATATTGGAAACAAAGAAACACAATCGGATGGGTGAAATTGGGGGATGAGAATACTCATTTTTTCACCGATGGCTACTATCTCCCCATAAAAGAAACTTTATTGTTTCCCTTCAAGATAATGAAGGACATCGGCAGATCATGATCGAAAAGCTAACCTCCTATGGCTGGCCTTCAAGGAGAGGATGGGCATCTGTCAATTCAATGGCTTAAGCCGTGACCTCGCGAGCTTATAACACCAATTGACTTATCCTTTTGGATGTCAATTTCAGTGATGAGGAAACAAATAAAGTAATCAAAGAGCTACCTAACCGCCATGCACTGACCTGATGGATTCAATGGAGCTTTCATTAAAAAATGTTGGAACATAATACAAGGTGACTTCAAAAGGCTTTTTCAGGATTTTTGTCGACACAACATCAACCTATCGAGCATCAATTCATCCCCATATTTGCCTAATTCCGAAAAAAAGATAATCCAGAGACGATCAATGACTTGAGACCTATTTCTCCGACAAATTACACAATGAAAGGCATCACTAAAATTACGTCGAGAGAGGCTTCAATCAGTCATCGTGACATTGTTCATGAAAATCAATATGGTTTTATTAAGGGAAGAACTATCCAGGGACTGCCTAGCACGGGCCTTCCAATTTCTCCATTTCTGTCATCACTCCAAAAAAAGTCATCATCCTCAAGTTAGATTTTTGAAAAGGCCTTTGACAGAATTGAACACCAATTCATCTTGGAAATCCTAAAGCATAAGGGCTTCTCAGACAAATGGATTGATTGGGTTCAAAATATTCTCTCAAGTGGAAGTTCATCAGTTATCCTCAATGGCATACCAGGAAAAAGCTTCAAATGTCTTAGGGGTGTCGACGTGGTGATCCACTCTCACCCCTGTTTGTCTTGGTACTGCAAACCTCCTTCAATCCTTAACAAACAAAGCTTGGGCTGATGGACTGATCAACCATCCCCTAAGCAACCAGTTTCCGGAGGCTATCCAATCATTCAAGATCTTTGATGATACCCTACTAGTATTGCCCTTAGATGAAAATACCTTACTTGAAAATCAAGGACATCATTAAATGCTTCTCTGAATCTTCAGGACTCTTTGTAAATTATACCAAATCCAATCTGGTACCAATTAACATGGATTCAACCAGAGCTCTACAACTTGCAGACATATTTGGTTGTCAGGTGGGTACAATGCCTTTTACCTATCTGGGGCTCCCATTGGGAACTACCAGGCCAACTGTCAGTGATTTCAGCCCCTTGCTCAGCAGAATGGAAAGAAGACTGTCAGGTATAAGTAAATTACTTTCTTATAATGGCAGACTAATTCTTGTCAATTCAGTCTTTTCAGCCCTTCCTACTTTCTATATGTGCACCCTCAAGTTTCCTTTACAAGTAGTGAAACAAGTTGATCACTACAGAAAGAATTGTCTTTGGAGCAAAGGTGAAGCTGATAGAAGAGGAAGGTGCTTATTTGCATGGGAAGAGGCCTGCAAACCCAAGGAAGAAGGGGGTCTTGAGATTATAGACATTAAACAATTGAATGATGCTCTCCTTATGAAGCACCGGATAAATTCTATAACAAGGTTGACACACCATGGGTCACCATGACTTGGAACTCACTATATCTCGATAGTCAAAACCCCCCACACGCTAGAAGACCTTCTGGCTCCTTCTGGTGGAGGGATGTGCTCAAATTATTTGATAAATTCAAAGGTTTTGCCTCTTGCAACCCTCAATGTGGAGATACAGACCCTATTTTGGACCGAGACATTTGGATTGATCAATCCCTAAAAGGACAGGTTTCCACAAGTTTTCTCCTTCACAAGAAAGCCAAAATGCTTTGCATCGATACTATCTCAATGAAAGCTTTGAAAGAATATTCAGTCCAACTCTCTCTACAATTGCCAGACAACAAACTGAATGAAATCAATCGCTCATTCAGAATATGGATCTTGATGCCTTTGCCAAAGATTCATGGACATACATTAGGGCAACCGAGGGTACAAAGGCAAAAAAGCTTACCTAGCAACTTCGAGAACACGGCATTGCCTCACCAATTTTCAAATGGCTTTGGTTGGCAAGCAATCCAGAAATCAAAAGTTTAACTTTTGGCTCCTTGTCGAGAGATAGGCTTAACACCAGGAACATGTTGAAAAGGAAGAATATGCATCTTCAAACTATAATTGTGAGCTATGCAACTTGAACTGTGAGGAAACCTATCTCCACCTGTTCTTTACTTGCCCATTTAGTACAAAGATCTTTGGAATTCCCTAAATATTCACTAGGACAATGCTTTGAACCCATTTGATATGTTCATCAAAGCCAAGAGTGATTTTCAGAATATAATTTTTCGAGAAATTGTGATATGTGCCTGCTGGTCCATTTGGAAGATGAGAAATAGAGTCATATTTGACAATGGAAGAAAGGATTTAGATGAATGGAAAAGGATCTTCTTAGAGGATTTTGGCTTGACTTGTATCAAGGCCAAACCATCAAAAGCCATTTTACTAGATAACTGGAGAGTTAGCTATGTTTGATGTTTCCTTCTTTTTCTCTTTGGGCCTAGTTGCCTTGTAATTTTAAACTCCTGTATCTATTCTTTCATTTAATTAAAAAAGGAGAGAGGTCGGGGCCTCCCCGACCGTTCAGGTCAAAAAGAAAGTGTGGGTCAATTTGTAGGGGTGATTCGTGAATCGTCCTTACAAATTGGATTTATTATATAAATATTTCATATTAATATAGCCAAAATATTTATATGTATATTTATAAATGGGTTTACTATATAAATATCCTTCATGTAAATATAATATACTAACTTGTTTTTCAAGCAGCATTTTCTGAAAAATTAGTGAGTGAGCGAACTAGTTTGTAAATTAATCAGCATTTTCTGGCAAAGCTTGTGAACTTTCTTGGCCTGTATTTCACGATTTGGATTCCAAAGACCATACAATTTTTACCGGTTACATATATGGGTCGACTTTTGTTATCATTGAGAAAATATTTTATCCGAGTTTCAGACATGCACGTACGTACCAACGTACGATCGTGACGTGGGTGATCGAGCAAAAATGGATTATGGATGGATGACATATACTCCACTTAGCATTAGTCTACGTACGTAGGTATAGACCATGCCACAACACGACTGCTACCACTAGCTCTAGTACACTTTCTGTTGTCCTGCCATTATTAGGGGGCTGTTTAATTTGGTACATCTAATTCTAGTGCACTAGCTAGCTAAGATGATTCCGTCTCCGGTGGCACGACGACGACGTCTGGGCTGAAATAAAACCGCTGGCTAGGCCCCGGCGCGGCGCCACGCGCACGGAATCATCGATCATGCGTACGTGTAAGGCTGTAAGCATCACGCAAGTCCCCACCGGCTGCCGCTGGCTCTTCTATCGTCAACCCTCAACGCCCATGATGTTGACTAGTGCAGATCTTCTAACTGTTTCTCATATGCTTTGTACTTGAGGCCATCATGCATAAAAATTTTATTGCAAAATCAGATAGGATGCTGGCTAGCCAGGGTTTAATCCTGGATTCTACAATGGCCTCCAAAGAAGGTCGGGCGACGTGGCCCTTTAAAAAAAAAAAGTAGGCTAAAATACCCTGTAACCACGCACCATCTAATCATGCATACAAATTTAGATTGCAATCGGATAGGATGTCTCATACGGGTGGCTAAAATATCATGTAACCACGCATCGTTAGTTAGATTAATGAACAGGTAAATTTAGCTAATGCTTCCAAGTAGGGATCTTCTTACTGTTTCTCATCTGCTTCTACTTGAGGTCATCATCATGGATACAAAATTTTAGATTGCAATCAGATAGGACGTCAAATGGACAGGCTAAAATATCGTGTAACCACGCACCATCTAATCATGCAGACAAAATTTGGATAGCAATGTATCATGGGTAGGCTAAAATATCATGTAACCACGCACCATCTAATCATGCAGACAAAATTTAGATAGCAATGTATCATGGGTAGGCTAAAATATCACGTAACCATGCATCATCATCAATTAGATTAATGAACATGTAGCTAATGCTGACAATCTTTTGAATGTTTCCCATTATTTATGCTTCTGCTTGAGGCCATCATGCATACAAAATTATTGCAAATACAATTGGCCGATAGGACGTCGCATGGGTAGCTACACGTACTATCTGATCGCGCAAATTAAAGAAAATTTTAGATTGCAATCAGATCCAAGGACCTCTCATGGGTAGGTGGGGCGGCTAAAGGATCATGCATGTAACCACGCGTACCGTCACTTAGATTAATCAAAGTACATTTGGTTGGATGAATGATGGAAAAGTCATCTACCTACAGACAGCAATGGTTTTCTTTCCCCTAATAGGTAAATGAAATAAAAATATATATTAATATTTCTGAAACACACGCAGCTGTTAGGAGGATGATCGATGAACATGAAATTGAAGCACTAGTCTGAGGGTGCCCCGCTCACTGGCTAGCTTCCTAAACATTTTTTATGAAGCCAACCAAATGGGTTGAGGCCGGAGGTATATATTTCCGAGGTTACATCTGCCACTTGTTATAATCACTGTAGAAATTAATTTAACAATATATAGCACACGTGAATGCGCACCTTCGCCGCAGCCGAGCTTGGGGCCCTTGAAGGGCGTCCGTGTGCGGATGAACTCGAGCAGCCTCGTCGACGGGTCGACTCTGGCAACCTCATACCGCTGCCCATTCAACGCGAATACCAGCCGATCAACCGTCGTCGTCGTCGTCGCCGCCGCTGCCATCGCCATGGATGAACCACCTTGCTGCATATGCGGCATGTAAGCTCATAAGCTGCACAAGCTTGTGAGGAGCGAGAGCGAGGATGGATGCTATATATGTGAGGATCGAGAACATATGAGCGCGGCCACTCTGAAATAAATACAAGAGATGATCGAGGTGAATGTGTTGGGTTGCGTGACGCCGCTGGTTACGTTGCCAGCTCGATCGATCGATCGGAAAAATGTGGCACCACCGGCGCACCGCATGTGCGTGTACAGTCGTCGTCGTCGTCGTCGCTCGACGATGGTGACACGGCGGCGATCATATGTCATCAGCGACAGCGGGCGATCAGCATATCGTGATGGGTTTTGTTTAAGAGGAAGCGAGTGGAGGAGGGAGCAGCTAACATGATAGCGCGACGTCGACGACGACGACTGCGATTTCAATTCTACAGTCTCTCTTGTTTCTTTCTTTGATTGACAAAAATGGTCCGGCAAGTGAATCTTTTTCGAAAGGTCCGTTACCGGCTTTCATTGATAAGAGGTCCGGCAAGTGAATCAAGGACATTGAATCGTATGCCTCGAGATTTTCTCCCTTGCATCTATCTCCAATTCAACACGTCGTCGGTTACATTAATTACAATACACAGCTTCGCACCTTAGTACGTCGTTGTTATTGAACCGTACGTGGCGCGTCTGAGACGATCGAGGCAAAATATGGCGCTTATTACAGTCCATCAAACTGAAAGCGCTAGCTGTGCTGGCCACTAGCTTATTTCTTCCTATATAGTTTGTCTTTGGTGTGTATGCGTACTCCCCATAATGCAAATAAAGTCCTTTTCCGTCCAAACGCTTAGAGCGCAAAAAGAAGTCCCCAGGCGCGCATCGGCTCTGTTTAGGACGGTCTTGCCCCTCCTTAATTACGCGGCACCTTCCTAATTACTCCACGCTAATCGCATCGAATTTGCTCCCGTCCGTTTGCATGCAGCATGCGTATCCAATCTCCTCGCCCGTTCGCATGCAGCATGCGCGTAGCCAATCTGCTAGCCATCGATCCTCGCTCCCGTCCGTTCACATGCCTACCCAGTCTTCCCGTCGGTCTTTAAGTCCGCCACCGCAGCTGGCTCCTCGCCATCGCCGGTCCCTACTCGCCATCGCTGCTCGCCACACCATCGCTGCTCGTCGTCGCTTCCCAACTCGCCATCGCTGCTCGTCCTCACCATGGACTCGTTTGTGCCGGAGTCCGTGGTGTCGGAGTCCGTGGCGTCGGATGTTCTCGTCGAGCAGCAGGACACCGTCACGCCGGAGTCGGAGTCCATCGAGATCGTGCCGGAGTCCGTGGCGGCGGATGTTCTCGTCGAGCAGCAAGACACCATCGCGCCGGAGTCGGAGTCCATCGAGATCGTGCCGGACTCCGTCGCGCCGGAGTCGGACCACGCGCCCGACTCTTTGCCGCCGGGCGCCTTTGTCTGCGGTCGCTGCGGTCTCGTGCATGAGAACCGCGAAGCATGGAAACGAGCACACTCGGTGTTCTGGCCATGCTCTCGCTGTGGTCTCGTCCACTTTGAATGGATGCTTCTTGCATGGTTCTACGGCTTCAAGGAGTTCGACTGCAAAGATTTCATTCCCGACCTCAACAAGGCCCAGATCATCAATCGCGATAAAGTCGTGTTTGATACAAACGTGCTCCAGATTCTCTATGATACTATCGACGAACGTGAAGCCGCTGCGGCCGGGAAGGATGATGCAAAGACTACGGTAAGATAACTTGCAGATTCTAGTTGTTTAAATGCATTACATAGATCTCTCTAGCTAGTAGCTACTCATCATGAAGCTAACTAGATTCTAATTGTTTCACGCAGCAAGAGTAGATTCAGCTTCATGTAGCAAGGATGGTGGGCACGGGATTGAAGTAGGCAGCCGCCCTTGTCTTTCTAATGTCCCCTTCTTCATGTGAGGGATCCTGAAGTTGTTGTTGCCTTTCTTCTTCATTGCTTCTATTAAAACAGTTTGTAGTGTTAAAAAGATGCGGTTTGCCTTATGTGGACAATACTCAATGAATGCCTACAAAAAAAACAGTGAAGAATTTAGTTGTTGGAATTATGATAAATGTGTGAAAAATTGATCAAGAATGAGTCAACACTACCTGTTGCACTGCTGGAACGAGCTCTTGCGTTGTTTTTGCATTTTTTGGTATTGAATTGCTTGAATTGCTCTAAAAACCCAAGTCCAAAATGTTGAAATCAGGAGAATTTGGTGGTTGACAAATGATGCGAATATCAAAACCGTCTCTCTGTGCATGCTCCATGAAAATAGGATCATCCGACTTTAAATGTGAAGGTGCATTGTCTTGTTGAATGAAAATAGGTCTACCCAAATCTTCTCTTGGCCACTTGGCTCTAATAGCCGGCAACACTTGGTTAATCATGAATTCTCTAATGACATCTCTTGTGATTTTTGCGATGGGCTTCATAACCAAATCTCCAAGGACACGGCCGGTAGCTGCATTGCCTCTTTGAGCCGGTTCATAAGTGACAAGAGGAAAACATCCAATTCTACCATCAAAAATGCACTGCCCATCTCTAAACCTTGGCCGAGCACAAACACACAAAAACATGATCCTAGGGATATAGTTTTTGTTCTTGCATGTCCTATGTGGATCGTCTTCTTCGGGTAGCAAATAATAGTTTTCAGATTTTTGGGAAAGGAAGAACCATTTTTCATCAATGAATACATAGTCAAACAAATCCTTAAACCTTGGATCACCACTCAAACCCCTCTCAATCATGTCAATACACCACTGTAACCTAGTCTTCTTATTACCTTCAGTGAGATAGGGCTTAATGCTACTAGAATGGCGCCTTAGCAAACCTTTTCTTAAATACCTTTGCACCCTCCATTTGCTTATTTTTAGTCTGCCACAAACATCGTCTATGGTCATCCTCTCCTTCAGAGGAATGTTACGCAAGGCTTCCAAATCAATAGGAAGTGCCTTACGACCAACTCTACCCTTTTTAAGACTAGAAACAACAACCGGAACGTTATCTGCTAGTTGTGTTTTACCTCTCCTCCATATGCGCTGAACTGTCTTGCGGTGGAGACCAAACTGATCGGCAACAATTTGGGTATCATTGTTGTGGAGTATCCCACTCCTGCTCCTAGTCAACAACGCTTGATACACTTGCTTTCTGACAACTTCTGTCACCTCTTTCCTTCGTTGATTCGCTTGAACCGGAGCAGCTTCTACAAACGAACGTTCATTAGAAATCATGTAACATAATAAATGAAACAAATGCAAGCATCGACATGAGTTCAAACAAATACCAGTCATGTTTTGAAGGACATCAAAATTAACCGCGCCAAACTCATCTAGCGGTAAATTCAAATCAAATCCTGTGCCAAAGGAAGCGTGGAACATGAGAGATGACACAAGAAAATAGTACTACGACATTCAGTAGTAATACGACACTGCATACCGTTGTCATCTTCGTAGACGCTGCCGTCGTCGTCGACGCCGCCGTCGTCGACGCCGCCGCCGTCGTCGTCGACGCCGCCGTCGTCGACGCCGCCGCCGTCGTCGACGCCGCCGCCGTCGTCGTCGACGCCGCCGCCGTCGACGCCGTCGTCGTCGTCGATGCCGCCGCCGCCGACGTCGTCGTCGTCGCCGCCACCGTCGTCGAAGCCGCCGCCGTCTTCGTCGACGCCGCCGCCGTCAACTTCATGGACGCCATGGAACATGAGAAGTGACACAAAAAAAATTAGAGTGCAATGATAGTTGAAGTCATGCGTACCAGAGCCATCAGCTTGGTCTTCTTCTACAAGGCCATCGGCTTCTTCTTCTTCATCTACAAGACCATCGAAAGCTGGAAAGTTCAAGTCAAGCCAAGCATGACCTTCTTCCTCTACTGGAGCATTCAAGTCCAGCCCGTCCATTGCACTTGCTGGAGTATCGAGTGTAGTGAGTGTGTTGCTGGTAGCTATTGCACAGCGCTCCAGGGATGGTGTAGCATGGAAGGCGAAAGGGCAGTCGGCTAGCGCGCGTGCACAAACGAAAACACCGAAAATAGTGGCAGCAAGCGCGCGAGCAACGAAAATGCCCAAAAAATGATCGGTCAAGCGCGCGATGCAAGAACGAACGAAAAAAAACGAACAAGGGCGCCAAACCAGCGCGCCCAGGCGATGCAGCCAGCGCGAGCAAGACGGGCGGCGAAAAAACGGAGCAGCGGCAGCGCGCGTCGACGTCCACCGGCACCTAACAGCCCCATGCAAAAAGCCCCATGCAAAAAGCAGAAAAACAAATTGGCAGCAGGTAAGGATCGAACCGGTGACCTCACAAGGCAGCAGCCTCGGGACTCGTCGGGCTGGCCAACAAGCTGAGAAGATCTTTGTGCATGTTATTCTCCCGTCTCCTTATTTATTAGGGGCAAACATGGAAAAATTAGCTCTAATTAATGACTCCTTGGTATGCACAATGGTGTCCAAAAGGACTTCTATTTGCATTATGGAGGGAGTATATATATTATACTATAAAAAATCTGGAGGTTTATGTGGCCATCAATTGATCGATTATATATCGTCTTGCTCTCTTTTAAGTCCAAGGAGTAATAGAGCTTTTCAACAAATTATAGCTCTTGCATATTTTTTGGTTTTTCTAGTTCCAAATCATAAGGCGTTTTGTTTTTTTCTAGATATATACATGCTTTTATTATGTACACATACATAACATATGTCTAAGTGTGCGTAGCAAACACTATGAATCAATACAAGCCAAATGTCATATAATTTGGAATGGAGGCAGTACATTTTTTTTTTTTTTTTTTTTAAAAAGAGTTTGACCTCATTTAGTAGGGTTTACACCCTACATGAGCGTCGTCATTTGTGATACCCTGACCGTTAAAAATGCACTTTCTATTATATCTTGAAATGCAAATGAAATGACATGCTTCAATGATGCTTAATTGCAGTGATTCACAATGGAGCCTTACAATAATAGGGTTCTTCAGCTATTTCCTAATACAAAGTCTTTCTAGTATTTTACAATAGGTTTTCTTCTGCTATTCCCTAGTACAAAGGCATTCAAGTATTTTTCATGCATATTGGAAAAAAAAATCCTTATGAATAAAATACAGAGGGAAAACTAAACCTTTAATTATACAAGCCATGAAATTTTCATTTAAATAAAAATGTTCTGGATTCCTATCTTGTACTTTGTTTAACTATAAGTTGCAGGAAAGTACTTCATAAGATTGACCAACAATAAATATCCCAAATAAATTACTTAAACACAACCACTCCAAGTACATTTAATTTATAAAGGAGTCATGTGATTACACATGGTTCAAAGCCCAAATACTGTGCTAATTTAATACCTCCATCCTTCCCGTTTTATTGCAAACAACAACAAAAATGATAATACCACTCCTTTTCATCAGATAACAGGACGTTAGATTACAACCCAGCTTCACGCTCATAGGTAGATAGACTTTCTAAGAACTTGTCCACAATATCTAAACCACATAGCTCTTTCACCAGTGTCATTGGTGCAGGGACATCCATCTGAAACTCCAGCGGTGAGCGTCCAGATACAGTACTGCTGTTTGCAAACTCCACTCTCGCTGCTCGGATAGCTTCTCTCATTGCACAATGAACCGATGAGGCAAGAACCAAGGCAGGTTCACCAGAAGCTGGCACAAACAGTACAAATTGGTTGGTACCAAGCATATTTCAATCTACAACGCAATGAGGAAAGGAAATAACTAAAGTGACTACCTTTTGAAGAAAGCACACGGTTCTTATGGTATCCAGTGTTCAGCACCTCAGCATTAAACTGCTTTGGGATTATGTCGACACTTGGGATCTTGTAGTCCCACGTGCTGTTGCTAATCATCAGGCCATCACTGTTCGTGATATACTCTTCATATACGAAAAAACCAATCCCTGTATAAAGGAACCTTCAATCTGCAAGATAGATTCCATGGATAAGAAATCATGTCATCAATTAATGTACAAGAGCCCAATAAGGCACTAGCTATGTTGCGAAAAACCTGTGCCACATTTAGCTGTGGTTATATGCTCAAGAACTCAGTATGGAGCACAGGAGGACAGAGTAAACTATTGTCAAGGGAAATGCCGAAATAGTTCAATCAGTTAGTTGCATCTCATTGTTAGCATATCCATCACATTACTAGTCAGTAAGATACAGTTTTTGCAAATGTCACCAAGACTGAATGTAGCAAAATATGAAAACATACAACATTCAGTCATTTTGTATCAGGTGGTCATTTTTTTATTTCCTTTGTGCAATCCCCTCTTAACTGAGATTATGGGGGTTGTGTTGTAAGGGTTTATTATTTCTCTATCTTTAAAGATACACAGTTTAAGGTAAAGGGAACATGACAACATTTCAAAACTATACCTGCAATAGATTGAATGTTTACAGATATAAAATTAAATTCCCAGCAGTCAATCCATTTTCATTTGAGATGACACCCCACAAGTTAACCCGCTAATATATATAAAATAATTAACAGAAAAATGTGTTTTAGTATTTCTGATGTACTTATAAATTACAATACCCTTATCCAGTCCAAAACTATGGTCTTGTCATGGGCAGCCAGCAGGCTGCCGCGTGAGGAGGCTATGGCGAGTGGCTGAAAATAGGAAAGAAGAATAAGTTTCCCTTTGCTCTCCTTAAGTTTAGTTCCTTTTGCTCTCCTTGAGTGTAGGCATGCTAGTGTGAGGCTGCATGTTAGTGTGAGGGTGTGAGGCTGCATGTTAGTGTGAGGCTTGGCTATTTCTATTCCCTGTAATCGGCACTTTGGAAATCAATGAAGAATCTGTTATCTCTAATCCTCTCTCTCCCAATGACTCTCAAGCGCCTAGGGCTGCTACCCTAGAACTAAGCCTGCGGTGTAGAGGGGTATAACCTCACCGGAGAAAGACACTATCGTCATGGATCATATGTCCATGACAACCTGGTATCACGAGTCCGGCGATCCTCGCCTACTCGCTCCCGCTCACCATCACCACCATCCACTGCTACCAATCACCCCCTCCAGTTACCCGCGCCACAACGATCGTCCGCCGCGGTTCCAGAAGCTGGATTTTCCGCGCTATGATGGTAAATCTGACCCTCACATCTTCATCAACTACTGTGAATCGTACTTCCGTCGGGAGCGCATCATGGCGGAAGAAAAGGTGTGGATGGCTTCCTGCCATTTGGAAGATGGAGCTCGTGCACAGTTCCTCCAGGTCCGGATGAGGAGCACCCAGCGTGGCGTCGCTTCACCGAGCCGTTGTGCTGCGCTTCGGATCACCACCAGCCAAGGTCCATGCCTTCCGCGACGAGTCCGACGATCCTCACCTACTCGCTCCCGCTCATCATCACCAACATCCACCAGCCGCCATCCCAACATCAGCCACCGCTGCGCCACCATCCACAGCCGCGGCACCAACCTACCACTCAACCTCTCCACCTCGAGATGCACTCACTAGACTCAAAGAGGGTTTGGACCGTGCCGCCGAGAAGCTGGATCAAATCGTCGTGATGTTCACCCGCTCGTGTGCTCACAAGGAGAAGACAGAGAAGGAACACCACGCAGCGGTGCGGCTTCAGGCAGCGGCGCGAGGGTTCCTGGCACGCCGGCGGGTGCAGTCCCTTCGTGGGGAGCCGCACCTTGTTGTGGTCTTCGGGGCCAGCCCATGGCCGTCGTCGCAGGAGCAGGCCGTGGTGCGCCTGCAAGCCGCAGGGCACGCGCTTCCTTGTTCGACGGGCAGTGCGGAAGATCCGCATGCTGATCAGCTCGTCACTGTACCACTCCGCAACATGCCCATTCATCCACCCGGTCTCGTCGGTAATTGTTACACCTCCAACACAAGTCGAGAGCTGGGTATGCAGCCCACCTATACGGCCACAGTTGGTCATCTCCTTGATTCTAGCACCTACCTTGGTGCTCGACAGATCCAACATAAGTGCAGTGGTACAACCTCCAACCGGCCTCCCAGATGACGCTGTGATTCAAAGACTTTCCATGGGATCGGGGAGGACAGAGTTGTCGTCTACATTTATTTTATATTTTATTTCCAAATTTATTTCACATTTTAGTCTTCAATAACAGGGTGAGCCGAGATGAAAAAGGCTTAACCTTAAGTTGTGTCGATTAGGTCTATGACGATTCGAGGGCGAAGTCGATCCTCAAGGGAGGGGGAGATGTCATGGGCGGCCAAAGCGGCGCAGCGTGGAGGCTATATGGCGTGGTGAAAATAGGAAAGAAGAATAAGTTTCCCTTTGCTCTCCTTAAGTTTAGTTCCTTTTGCTCTCCTTGAGTGTAGGCATGCTAGTGTGAGGCTGCATGTTAGTGTGAGGGTGTGAGGCTGCATGTTAGTGTGAGGCTTGGCTATTTCTATTCCCCATGTCGGCACTTTGGAAATCAATGAAGAATCATATCTCTAATCCTCTCTCTCCCAATGACTCT